>CP050234.2:5648555-6248555 GCA_012066045.3 Morus alba
CTTACAGGTTGGGCAGTGGGACTGTAAAGATCGTATCAAGTTGCTGGAAGATGAGTACTCATTTCGATGTCAGTGCCGTGCTTGTTTGAAAGCAAATTTCTCTGACCTTGTTCTACACGCTTTCCATTGTACCAAACCAAATTGTTCCGGTATAGTATTGGACAGCGGTGTTCTGAACTGTGAAAAGCATAAAATTGAGCAACTCTATGACATTGTGGGTACAAGCAACTGGGAACCTCATTTCCAGGTAATCTATGTTCGAGCGCTGTTTTATTTTGACTGTAAGAAGACATCTGACGACCATGATATGGATCATAGAAGTTGCGTTGATTTAGATTCTCTTCATGGAAGCCATTTTCTTTACTTCTTTCAACGTTCTTAACAGCTTGAGAATTTTAACAATGATTATGCCAATGAAGTGATGCTGGATGCATTTTTAGACCGCAACAGTTTATATAATGTAAATCCTGGGAATTGTCTGAAATGTGGCTCCTACTGTGATCTAGAAACTTCTTGTGCAACAGTAAATAAAGCTTGGAAATGTATCAGAAGGTACAAGTCTGAAATTTGGTTCCTCTTATTCATTATCTATTAAGTAGGGAAAAGTGCAAAACTCCCTTTTGTAATAGTCACCTTTCTATTATTGACCTCCTTAATCATAACTGCCCCTTTATTAAAATAGATCAACTTAAGCAGTTTAAACAAAAGGGGCAATACTGAACAAAGGGAGTAATATTGATTTCACATTGAATTTTAAGAGTCAATTCTGGAAAAACTAATGGGCATATATGCTACCTTCAGTCTGTATACTTTAAAGGCACTTCAAAAGGCACTTCAATTCTTGACAGGTTACAGGATGGTATAGTTTCAGAAGATATATCTAGTTCCGAACTATCAGATGCCCTAAGATCTCTTGATTTGCTGAAATCAACTCTCCATGCATATAATAGGAGAATCGCAGAGGTAAGGTTTAGACTTCTATCCATATATTAATCTCTATTGGATTCGTTTTGTAATATTTAAATACCTAGACTTTGTTTGATTTTTATTTCCTTCTTAACTTGAGTGTTGGATTTTTAGACTTTACTCCTTGAAAGTGGAGTCCAATATGAACTTACACTAAAGCCTGAGACCTCTTAGTCTACTGGCATTGGGGGGTTTGAATGGGGGTCGCGGGTTCAATCCTGTATTTTATCAAAATATATATATGTGTGTGTGTGTGTGTGTGTGTGTGTGTGTGTGTGTGTGAACTTACACTAGGCTATGGTTGCAACTACAAATGGAGCTTACGTGTGGATATTCATGATGTTACCAAACATTGGATGGTAGAAGCCACATGATTCCACCTAATTGGATGGTTAAAAAACTAATTTTTTTTTTTTTTTTTTTTTAAAAAAAACGTTGGAAGCTCGGTTCAACTTCATTATGCATAAAATATTTTGGCGACCATAATTCATAGATTTGCTAAAAAAACACGAGATTAATTTATTAATGGTTTGTTTGATATTGGTAGGTGGAAGACATTCTTGCGCAGGCCTTTTGTATGCTTGGGGACTTACAACTTGCAAGGGACCACTGTAAAGCATCAATAGAGGTAACGCATCTGTTATTACATTACATATTATATCATTACGCTTGGATCTTTGTCCAATTATTATGAGTCTGAATAATTTGCGTCAATGATTACTAATTAATCATGAGTATGATATTTTCTTTTTTCTTTTTTTTCTAACAGATCTTAGAAAAGCTCTACACTTGTAATCATATTGTCATTGGACATGAACTTGTGAAGCTCTCATCCATTCAGCTGTCCTTGAATGATCCTGCTGCCGTTGACAGCATAAATCGAGTGGTCAAGATTTTTTCATGTTATTATGGATCGGATGCGGACTTCATATTCCCTCATCTCCAGTTCCTTAGAAAAGAAACAGAAAAATTTTCATTGTAAAACCAAGTAATTTGATTTTAATTTTATCTTTTTGAAAATGCCCATTTGAATACCAGTTGCATGGAGCCTTGTGAAAAATTGCATTCGTTATTCAAGGTAACCCGGGTTTACAAAAGCAGTGGTTAGTCGATTGAACAAATTTCATAAGGAACAAAAAGCTTAGCATGGTGAAATCCTAGAACCAGGGCAAATTGAATGTACAACCCAGGACATAAATAAAAATTAAAAGAACAAAAAGAACAACAGAAATATATGTGAATAACATCTTTTCTCTGCACCAGGAACAATACAAACCGTGGCCGATGGTGCAGCAAAAAGTTGAAATTTTGCTCTTTCTCTAAACGAAGGCAATTTTTCACCATTAACGCGCACTTAATACTCGTCACTAGAAGCAGTAGAAGTGAACAAACATGATCTTATTTCGCGCCGCCCCTGAATGCTGAGAGGGAGAAGAATGATCTTGTAGCTGAAGCCGAAAAAAGAAAGGGGAAAAAAAAGTTTATAAGATCAATCAATTAGAAATTTGAATTCTTGTAGCATAAAAACGAAATGAAAAAAGAGAGATATTAATTTATGCACGAAGCAGCAGGAGAGAATGTTGAAAAACATCTAAAAGCCAAGAATGTGTATTTAGTCACTCAAAATCGTATGTGAAGACAAACCCACCTTTAGTTGCGGGTACTGAAGCTGAGTCGCTGCTATTGAATTTGCCAATATTTGATTGAGCTGCATGCACATAAGCCACAACAGTAATAAGGTTGACATCAAATTCTTAAATAATAATAATGGTAATATAATTTAAAGGTTAAAGAAGTAGAAATATAATGAAGACCCTTTTTTCTCACTAGTAGTATCAAGTAATATAATTTAAAGGTTAAAGAAGTAGAAATATAATGAAGACCCTTTTTTCTCACTAGTAGTATCAAATATTTAAGACTTCTTTAGCAAAGTAGATATCAGTGTTTTTGGTCAGCGACGTATGGGACAAAGTAATGAAGAGTAAAGGATCAAGATGATCAACGGTAAGAAGCAAACTCACCAGAATATAGTTCACGAGCATCATAACTTTCACACAAAGAGGTTTTTTGCGGTCCATGGTTCTTTGCATTAAGAGCAGCCCTTCTCATTAGGCTATCTGCATCATCTTCACCTTCGGAAAAGACTGACGGGCTCGACCAACCACTGACATTTGCATCTCCTTTGCTCTTCCGAGCAAACTTTAAGAGCCTCTTCAATCCTTTGGGTGCATCTTTTTGGTAGACTATGGCAGGAGGATTTTCAGCGTTTCCCCATTCCATAATATCAGGTTCATTACTCTCTTCTTGCAGCATTTGGGACAAAGAATGACGAACCCGTGGACTCGTTGATCCAACCGGCGCAATATTGGCTTTAGAGGCAGGCTGGCAAGGCCCATCATCGCAGGGCGGCACAACCTGATGTTCCTCTTCTATTTCAACCCAGGCTGATGGGGAGATTATTAATTCTTCCTCGGCTTGAATTTCCGGTGACGAGTCTTCAACATTTTTCTTTATGTCATCATTACCATCAGCTGGAACCGAATCGAGGTTCTCTACCCCACTAAATCCCTGGTTGGTATGTACAGGAGCTTCTAATTCCGTGGCAGCATCCGGATTATCTAATGGTGTAACATCCCCCTCTTCATGCTGACTCACCAGTTCGGAAACACTAGCAACCGCCTCAGTTTCTCGTGCCTCGGTGATAGTCCCACTGTTTTTCAAAGATTCTTCGGATTGGGAAGGACCTTTTGTCTTGCTAACGGTAGGACTGACACCAGGGGTAGTCCTCGAACCCTTCCGAAGAAAAGGTTTTGTTTCCACAGGCACTACAGTACTTTTTCTGGTTACCTTGTTATACAAACCAAGCTTTGCTGGGACTACATCTGAACACTCCTCAGAAGCTGCCACCTCTTTCACTTTTGTTGTTTTAGTACGCTTTTTCAGTGCTTGCTGCGGCTTCTCAGAAACACCTTTCACGTTCTTCGTATTCTTGCCACTTTCAACCAGAGGTTCCCTCACACTTCTTTGTGGCTGCTGGGGCCTTTCCACTTTGGGGCTAACTCGAGGAAGTGATGATGTTTGCTGCGTTTTCCGACGTGTCGGGGTAGTACCAGCAGAAGAGTTGCCAAGAGGAGTTTTAGCTGGTGACGTGCCTGCGGCTCTTGCCAGTGGTGTTGATGGCCACGACTTACGTGTGGGAGGCAAGGGTGATGTTCTTGGTGAATTCTTCTTTACGGCAGATGCTTTTACAGTTTCCTTTTTGAGGTTTGCTGGTTGAGCTGAATTTCTAAGTGATTTTTGGGACTTCCGCACAGCAGACTTTTTATCAACATCATTCACATCTTTAGAAGCCATTTCGGCTTTCCTCTCGTCAAGAATTTTCTGCATCACTTTAAACTGAGTTTCTTTCTCTGCTTTCTTCCTAGAATTCTCACCTCGCAGCTTTTCATCCCTCTTCTCCTTGTAGTGATCATAAAATCCACCTCTCTGTCCAGAAGGAACACTTTGTTTTTTGCTATTTTGTGTCTTTGTATATTTGACAGGCTTAGATTCCATCATTTGCATCAGCATCTGATTCAACTCTGCTTCCTTGCGTCGATTCCATTCAGTTGCTGCCGTTGATTTTTTGATACTGTTCTCTTCTTCGCCAGCCATATTAGTATCTTTTTGGATGTCTATTGGGTCAGATGAACTCTTTTCCAATCTTTCTAAATTTACATGAATTTCAGGGGTTTCAACACCCTCCTCGCCAGTGGGTGCAGTTTCCGACTCTGATTTCACTTCTGCTGTATACTTCAGATTCTCATCAGTTGCTACATCATCAGAAGTCATAGGACCAAAGTCTTCAGGTTCAGGTTGGCATGGTGCAGAAGTATCTCCCATTCCTGCACTCCATCTTCTCAGCACAGTTTTATTTGCAGATATTGATATATTTGATAATGATTTCCTTAACTGACTATCTCCAGTTTGATCCCTTTGCTTGCTTTCAAAAAGATTTATTGCATCTTGAACAGACATCCTTCGTACATGAGTCTCAGGCTTTTTGTTTGCTTGCTCAGATCCCTCCTCCTCACTACTATTTCCAGCTAAATCTCTATACGGAAAACTCTTATCTCGAGCTGGAATATAGCTTAGGCTCTTAATGGTCAATGCAGCTGCCCTGCGAGATCCACCTCTTCCTATTTGTACCCTCCGCATTGGAGATGCTGACCTTCTGGGTGATGCAGATCTTATTAGAGTTCGACTTCTTTCTGCAGATGGTCTGTCCTCATCACTCGACTCAGAAGACTCTTCACTTTCTGTCAAAGTCTGTCGCTCAACCTGAGCAGCTTTTGCAGGTGAAACGCCGTACTTCACTGGTGTGTCTGAATACATTGGTTTTGATATCTGAACATCTCTGTCTGTCTTATTTTCATCATTCCTTGAATGGCCTGTTAATGAGCCCTTGCCCTCGTTTTGCAGATGCCCGCTTTCGCTCTCTTGATTCACCTCCAAAAACTTGTGCATAGAGTTCCTGCAACATCCCATGTAATGTGCTTTTTGTAAGAACATTTATGATGAAAAGTAACTTAACAAAGTAAGATATTATTGCCCACGTTTTAGTTGATGAGCAACATACTTTAAATCCGTTCCTCCAAAGTTTTCAGTAAATTTGGCCAAATCAAAAATCTCTTTGGTTGAGCATATAGAACAAGCAGCTTTGCAGAAACTAGTAGCTAATTCCGTTCTCAATGCTGTCAGCCTCAAGTCCATAGCTCGCAAAAGCTCATTCCTGATGTTATATATTTCCACAACTTAGTGAGAGTTGAAATCAAAATTCCTTCAAAAGAAAAAGTAAAGAATATAAATTAAATGATGATGAAAAATTACAATGACGTACTTTGAAGTATCTGATGATGCATTCTCGACCTCAGGCTGTTGCCAACCAACAATAGAAACTAATTACTAATTAGCCAGATAATCTTTACCCCAAAAAAAAAAAAAAAAAAAAAAAAAAAAAGGATCACCATTTCTCTGCATCAACACAAGATGGAACATAAAATTTTAAAGAGCGGAAGATTGGATCACCTGCCCATACAAAGACAGATGAAACTTTCTGGCTTCCTCCAACTGGGACATCTCATCTTTAATCGAACTGGTGACATGTACCAAATCTGGCGAACTAGCAATCTGTAAGAATCTGATGAGTAAAAAGGAATGCACCATCAGGAAACGAAAGTGCTCAAAAAGCCCTTATAGAACAGAATAAGAAGAAGGACAAGAAAAGAAGTACTTAAACCAATTCTAACCTGCTTAATGTTGACTTTGTAAACCAAGGTGCAGCATTCAGATTTCCCAATAGTGAAAGTTTGAATGTAGAATTTGATCCTTTAGAGTACAAGTCCTTTACTTTTGGTAAATGTGGCAATAGTAATTCTAGAAGCCCAGCTTCCAAACTTTCTATGTTTCCATTGTTACAAACACTCGCCTCATACCTGAAGCACATCCATACAAACCCACCAAAAAAAAAAAAAAAAAAGCATATTTTAGGGAATTCATAAGATTAGGAGATCACAAATAGCTACTGAGGAAAAACAGGAACCTGTTCTGGGCTGGAAAAATCTGGATTTCAGCATAATCAAGAGGTGCATCACCATCTACACGACCCACCATTTTCAACCCACTTACGACTGAAGCAGGAATATACTGAACGATTATTGAAAACAAAATTACGTAAGAATACTAGAATAGCTCACTTCGATATCATGTTTGAATTAAATATTACTCTAAAAAAAATGAAGGTTGCCGAAATTTTCCGTAACTATTATGTCCGCCGGATTAATTCAAATGAAAAAAAAAAAAAACCCAAAAGCATAAAACTGGTGTTCTTATTGATGCAAACTGTTTGACCAACACTACTTATCATTACAGTTAATACTCCGACTTCTGCGCATTCACAAACTAGAAAATTGCTCTCGAAGAACAACTATAAGTCTGTAAATCATGCTCAAAAAGAAGGAAAAAAAAAAAGTAAACAAACTAAAACTTAAACGTAAATAGAGTATCAGGAAGCATCTTTCAGATTCCACAGCAAAAATGTCGGCATTTTTCAGTCAGATCTAGACAATGAACAAACCTAACTCACGAAAAATTCCGATTCCAACACGAATAACAACAAACAAGAAAATCAAAGAACAAATTAAACATGAATACCCACCGCGAGAAGCTCAACACCAATCTAAAGTTCGAAACAAACCGGCATTTCCACTAAATTAAGCTCATAATGACTCGAAAACACTCGGAAAACAACGAAATCGAAGCTCGAAATCGTGAATGCAGCGAAGAAACGGGAATGGAGAATCCCCAAACCCATGGCGAAGCGAAAGACGAGAGAAAAAGAAATGAAAATGAGAAGAAGACAGAGAAGCAAAATCTTTCGTTTTGATTACCTTTGGCGAGTCAATGCGCGAAGAGAAGTAGAAAATGCGGAGCTCAAATTCAGTATTTCTGTTCACTGAGAAGAAGAAGAAGAAGAAGAAGAAGAAGAAGAACTGAGTGTGAAAGAAGCTAGGAAAAAAATGGAAAAATAAAAAATAAATAAAAGTCCTGGTAGTGGCAACTACTGCTGCTTAGCCATAAGAAGCCTACATAAGACACCAAAAAGAAAAGAAGAAAAAAAAAAAAAGATTTTTTTTGAATTAAATTAAAAATTTATAAATAAAATTAAAAGCCCAACGCGTCGATTGCGTTTGTGTTGCACTAATTCCACACCACCAGTTTTTCCCAAAATTCTATTTATAACGGCAATTCATGGCGCGTGAATTTCACGCTCTTTTTTTTTTTTTTTTTTCCCCCTCTATCCCACCACTACGATGGACAACTTTTCTTTATCTTTTGTCGGTTTTCCTTTCCTTTCTTTTTTTCTCTTTTATCTTTTCTTTTTTTATTTATTTTTTTTTTTTTAATGTGTAAGTTAAGTTTCCTCTCTTTTTTATATAAAAAAATATATTTTGTTTTCCAATTATTCGATTTTCCAAAGCAACCGCCGCTTGTTGGTTCTCTCCTTCTCTTATTCTCAAAAATCACATGGTCGTGTCCCGCTGTTTAAAGGGACAAAATTTTGGAATAAAATAATTCAAACTTTGGTAGATTTTACGGGATTTTCCCTCATTACCATTTGAAAATAATTTAATTTAATTAAAAAAAAGTGTGTTAGTTCACTTTTGATTTTCAAGATCTAAAACCTACCCATTTTAAAATAATCATCCTTTTTGTCAGTTTTTTTTTTTAAATCTTTTCTTTCTCTTTTTTTTTTTTTCTCTTGTGCAGTGAAGAATGATATGATCTAATTGATAATTGAAAAAGAATAAATAAATGACCCATAAACTATGAATGTCTAAGTAGCACCGCCCACCGTGCTATAATAAAAATCGTTGAAATAGATCGGCAAGCTCTAACTACTACTTTAATTGCTTTTCATACAAAAAAAAAATAAAAACTATAATTGCTTTTGTCAGATTATACATCTAAATTGAATCCTATGAACGTAAAATTAGATTTAAAATTCGTTTGGTACGAAGATTTAAATTAATATGATTTTAATTATAATTTTAGAATTAAAATCTTAATTTATGATTTTAAATTTAAATTATAATTTTAAAATTATAATTTAAAATTAAGAATTTAAATTGCTTTAAATTAAGAGGAATGTGATTTTAAAATCTTAAATAATTCTGATTCAAAATATCACATTAAATTTTAAATCATAATTTAAAATCATACAAATTAAATATTAATTTTAAATCATAATTTAAAATTACTGTAAATAAATATTAATTTTAAATTAAAATTCAAAATTATAATTCTGAATCAATCTACTAAATAATCCCTTACTACAAAAGTTATGAATTAACTAATTAGTACTCTAATTAAAAGCACCCAATTACTTTTTGCCAAGTATTTATAATTTCTTCCCAAATTTGTCAATCAATTAAATGCATAAATTATTTTCATGTGCGAAGACAAGTGAGTCGGCTTGTGTTGGTGTCATATTTTTCAATAGCATGTATAGGTGTCATATTTACACCCTCCCATACGTCACATTTCACATCCATAGCTTTTACAACTCAAAAAGACTTTGGAGGATTCTGATAGGAGAGAGAAATACTTTAAAAATAATTGAGTTTTTAAGAATTTAAAAAAATAATAATAATAATAATAATTGAGTTTCTAATTGTCAGATGACATCAAAGTAAAAAAGTATTACAATTTAATAAACTTTTTACGAGAATCTACAGTTTTATTATGTATCATATTAGGAACGGAATTTTACGAGAATCTACAGTTTTATTATGTATCATATTAGGAACGGAATTTTACGAGAATCTAAAGGTTGATATTATGTCATTGATTATCAATAATATATTTTTCAGAGATAAGCATAAAATTCTCCATAAGAGTTGTGTTTATTGGTTTCGGCTGAAGATGGTGTGAAGTGTAAGCTTTTACGGAAGCCCAAAGTGCAAAATGGCAAGAGACTTTTTGCAAGGAAAAGATTGAAAAAGAGCTCATTGATTAGTGTATCCAGAAGGCGTAACTGGGTAGAGAAGAGATGGAGATTGCCAAATCGTAAAGCTATAACTCCACTGATGGCGTCTTGGCTTTTGCTTCTAGAAAAGTAAATCTGGCGACACTTGCAATGCATGTGAAGCTGAGAATGCATTACAGTTCAGCATAGCTTATCCGCATAAAAATCCTAAAGAGTATATATATATATATATATATATATATATATATATATATACACACACACACACACACACACACACACACACACACACACACACGAGTTTTAACTCCTAATTTAACAACTCGGCATAATTTGACACCTTGATTGAGTCTTACAAGAGGTAGGAGTTGGGTTAATTGAGGCAAACTTAAATTTGTATGGTAGATTTTACAAAACGCAAATGGGGGTATCAGGGGTTTAGATGTTTCAAGTCAATGCATAAAAAAGCTGTCTCCAGCTTAAAATAATAGGAAACTCATATGATAGTGTATTTTCCTACCAGTAAGATAAAATTTTGAATCGTACTACTGGTTGAAAACTGTTAGGTTAGTTTTTCAAATCCAATTTGTGAATGCCTAAATTAGACATTTTCGTTACAACACGCAACACAAAATTACTCATGCTCATATATCAGACCGTTAAAAACTAGCTAAAATAACAATAATTTCTATTAGCAGGGTGAATTAGTAATCCCTACTATAAAAATTTTCAAAAAAAAAAATTAAAACTCAAATTACAACTTTATTCAAATTAACATTCTTTTAAATTATAACTTTATTTAACTTTATTTAAATTACAATTTTAACTCAAAAATTACACTCAAATTACACTAAAAAAACAGACCAATAAAAAATCATTTCATACGTGATCCCGAACAAGTGGCACACGGATTGTCCACAAAGGGATTCATGACAAGACAGATTAAAGGCTAGCGGAGGCTGACCGGTCTATGAGTTGACTCAAATTTTACATATTGCGTTTCAACCTCTACTTAAAGGAGACGATGAAAATAATTTTATCAATTATATTATAAAAATTAAAAAAAAAAAAAAAAAGATCAAACGTAGAAAAGCCACTCTATCAAATACGTTTTCAACTTAAGTACAGGGTATAAGAGGGAGGGGACACGGATTTAGTTAAACACGTATTATACGACTTGGTACAAGGCCATTTAATGATACAGGGTTCCGAGTTCTTGCAATACACCAACACAATCAATTCAAAATATTCAACCATTAAGAACAGCAATAAAGAATCTAATGGGACACAAAGGAATAAGCTGAAGAAACACATTAGTTAGACCATACATGTACTAGACCATGCCTATTGCCCGTGTAGATCTCGTTACGCTCTTCGTCATAAAAGAGAGCGGTAATGTCTTCCAAAGCTTCCACGACCGTGCTCCGAATTCTAGCAGCTTGAGTCCGCTTCTTTGAGCTGCAACTGCTTCTACAACAGCTTTCGTTTTCCATTGGGTTGCTGTTACTTGCTCTTATTTTAGCAAGGCATTTTCCTGTCAGAATATTACTGATATTGATCGACCCTGCTGCAATAGAAATAAAAGCACTGTTAGAAATCATACAAACTTGTACAAAAATAAATAATTAAATAAATATATAAATAGATAAACCAACTAATGCTCATCATGAGGGGAAAATTTTTTGTCACAGAAAGGAGCAAGTGAAACCCTTTTGATCAAACCACCCAATTTACCCCTAAAAACAAATGGGTCGACCACAGACAACGAGGCGATGGCTCAACTTCTGACCAATTACCGTTTTTGGTGAACTCCCCAGCTCCATCCTCTAAACCACAATAGGCAATGGTCCTCTGAACAAGAAGATTGAACAAGGTCCTAGGGGTTGTTGGAGGCTCGGAGAGGTAAGATCCAATATGATTATGACTTATAGAGGCAATAAAAGACTAACAAAATTTTCAATTCTGGATTTCAAAAATAACAAATACCTCCAATGTTAAAACTAGGGTGGGTACTTTTAAACCTAAATTTTATCCTCCAATTTTTCATCTTCGTGAAGATGGGTCATAATTCATGATTCCACATTATCCTAATAGCATTATTCACTTCCCAACCTGACAAAAATTATAGCCGTAGAGTTTAAAATCAAGTAACTCCATCTGTATTTAAAATATGAAGTTAAAGAAATTACCACTTCCTTCAGACAATGGATCATCAGAATCAGCCTTGCAGTAAGAAATAATAAGATCCTGGTCGCTGGTAATGTAAATGTTATTTGTATTGCAGTCAGGGTGCCACAGAAGGTGATCCTCAAATGAAGTAACAAGCTCACCACGGAAATTCCAAACAGCAACAGTCCGATTTCTGAACGTCAAGAACAACTGGTTCTCGTACAGAAATATAAAAGCTGACGGCGTCATAAATTCGGTTCTGCTAACTTCTGTTAGCTCAAAGTTACGAACCTGCAAAATTACCGGTCAGATATCCAAAGGCGAGGGAACAGAAACTGTTACAAAAAGTTTCAAGAAAGATCATCACATCAAGAATCTGGAGGTTCTCATTTTCTTGCTTGACAAGAAGCTTTTCGTTGAACTGTTCAATGAAATCCACTTTCTTATTTCGGTGGAGGAGATGGTTGAATGATTTAAGAACAGTGCCATCCTCTATAGAGAGAATCTTAAGAGGAACATGGCCACTAGCCTTAGTTAAAATCAACAGCATGATCCCAGGACTGTTAGAGAAAGTAAGACAGAAAAAATTAGAAAAGATACCTATAGTAAGGAATAAAATTTTGAAACAATATTGCTCATGCAAGGCATATGAAACAGCACCACAGAATATACAGAATATGTGGCTAAAAACTTGAGCATGTGAAGAAACCATACCTGATCTTTATCTCCTGAACATTTTTATCAGATATGGAGTATAGCATGGTATAGTTCTTCAGGTCAAACACCTTATATATACTGAATCCATAAGAGAAAACAAAGGTATATCAATTTCAAGAAGCCAAGGGCGTCTTCAATCAGAGTAAATAGAAATAAATAAATAAATATATATATATATATATATATATATATACATATGAGAAAAATAGTATTTACCTATCCTGTGCAGAATATGTGAGTACTTTCCCATTTACATCATCGAACTCTACAAAACCAGGCCATTTCAGTGACTCAGATTCAAAAAGAGCAAAGCCAGCATCTGGTTTGCCCCTCCTTATGTATCTAAAAACAAAAGAACAGCGTCTTTAGCGAGAAATATAACAAAGCAAACAAAACCACAACCAAACAAGCAGTCATTTATTATCCTCTGTACTTTCTATTATCTTTTTTTATTCTTTAAAATTTTGTAATGAAGGAGGGGGGCGGGGGATATACGTACTCAATCCTTGTACTCCTGCATTTCAAAGAACTGAAATTGTCTGAAGCATAAACAGAAACTGTGATAAGAGAGTCGTTGTTTTTATTGTAAAACAAGCTGCGTATAACTTCATCCGGACTGACATTGAGAAAGCATATCCTTTCGTTAGTCTCTGCATCCAATGATAAAAACATTTTAAATTCTGGTCAATACAGTTTAGGTGCAACAAGGCTGTTCAACACAAAATCTTACGGAAGATTACAACGAAAAAGGTTAAAGCTATTACCTCTACTAAAAGCTGCACAAACACCAGATTGCGCAAGAGCAAACACGATGTCACGTGCCGCTACAATCTCAATGATCTTGGACCTCTTCCGCAAAAAAGGTAATACCATTGAACAATGACCCTTTGGATCATGGGTATCATATTCCTCCTGAACACATATCCATGCAATATAATCACATCATATGCAGAACTATAAAAGTCTAAACACTAACAACAGTATCAATCCCGGGCATTTGCTTCACCATAGTTTCAGAATAAACGAGCCATGCATCAATATCTAACCTTTCATTTATCAATGCAAAGTTGAGAAAGTTCGAATACTAAAAAGGATTGGCTTTACTTGAACGAAGCTACAAGACGGTGATTAACAACACCAACGCTTTTTTGAGAAACAACCCACCTTTTCAGCGCAATATACGACAAAATTAACGGATCAAAATTTCAAATTAACATACTTCTAAACTTAATAGTTGATGAAAGTAAATCAAGACTTCAAAATATTAAAAAAACGACACAACTAGAGACTTCGTTTTCAACTTAAATTTATACTTAAAACTAATGATTGACCCAAAATTATAGAGGATCAAACAACCTAATTATCCAAAAACAAAAGCCCTAGTCTACCGATTCGTTTATTCAAATTTCAAGCAATAGCCCTAAAAATGAAGCATGGCAAAGCTCAAAAATTTGCAGAACACTCATACAAATCAAATAACAAAAACAACATGAACAGAGAAAGGAACAGACCTGGAGGCGGATATTGCGAAACCTCTCTTGGGCGTCGCTCATGGTGAAAGCGCGGTCGCGCTTGGAACTGATCTCCCGTCGCTGAAGCTTCTTCACGCTGTTGACGAACCCGTCGACTCCCCCAACTCGAGGCCTTTTCTTGGCCAGAACTCTCCGAACACTACACGGTCTAGGGCTCGCCGATATCCTCCTTCCTCCCCCCTCCATCTCTCTCTCTCTCTCTCTCTCTCTCTCCAAAAACACTCGCTTCGAACTCAAAAAAAATCTAAACTCGTCACATCTCAGTGGCCCCTCCGAATCGCGCGATTCCCGAGCTTTCCTTCCATGGCGTCGTGAACCCTAACTCTCTGAAGCGGAAAACGACGGCGGCGACAGTCTAGGGCTTCCGATTTTTGCGCTCTCCTTTTTCTCTTCAAGGAGACGAAGAGACGGCCCTAGTTCTCCGTCGTTTGGTGTATCTTTCCAAGATTTTTGCAGTCGTTTTTCTGTGAGTATGAGAGAGTTTTGAGGAACGAAGGGGAAGAGAGAAGAGAAGCGAGGAAGGGAGAAGGAGGAGATTTTATGATGAGAGAGTGTGCGTCAGATTTCAACGAGTGTGTCCGACTCTTTTCAAAATCCAAATTTTAGAAATGACGGCGAGACGCGACGGCGTCGAATTGGGCTTCCATTGGAAAAATACGCCCATGGTCCAATTCCAATGGGAAATGAGGTTGGGTCGACTTGTTTGCTTGGAAACTTTAAGCCCAATAACGTTCTAATTTTGAAGCCCGACCCTAGACTAAATTAAAGAGAGTGTGCCACGGATAGAGGCGTAAGTTTGGGCCGCACAGCCCGATCCGGCCCAGGCTTGACGGTCTAAAGGAAACTTTGAGGTGTCCCGACTCAGTCTTAAAAGAGAGAGGGTCACTTTGGTTCAATATAAAATTTTATAAGATATTTAAAAAAAAAATCCTTAAAACTATGATTTTTAGGTTGGGGCCCTAAAGAAGGAGAGAGGATCGGCCCAACCTGGTCTTAAGCCTAAAAAATTTAGGATCAAATCGGCCTAGCTCTAGTCACAGAGTTATGGCTATTGGGAATAGTGTCCTAAAAGTATAAGATGTAATAAGATATTTATTATCTAATTAATAAAAGAGTTTAGTCATCATTTTATGTGTATATATTTATGAATATTTTATGAATATCAAATGAAAATTATGTGATTATTTATGTAACCTTAAACATAGTATATAAGTTTTATATACGAGAGGATAGTGTTTAAGGATAATAATCAAAAACATTGTTCATGATGAATTTAATTAAAATTCAGAATCTTTAATTAAAACATTATTAATACATGTCATTCCCATTTAGAATGGAACGGTGTTATCCGCACTATTAATATGGTGAGATATTGAATGAGTGTATTATGCATAATAAGATTATGTGGAACAGGGACACAGACACAATATGAATTTTTAATAATTTTTGTTAAGTATAGAAATTCTAATTGAGTCAACAGATGGTCATATATAGAATTATCTTAATCTTAAGTTCTTAACAAACTCCTATTTATGAATTTATGTCTTTTGATTTACTTGGTACAGATTCTGAGACCTTGAATCCTATTCCTTGTATTTTGGAAACATGATGAAATAGGTAGCTGAGAATGTTATTATACGAGATGGAATCCATCCTTCTTGAGAAAGAAGTAGATAAATAATTCTCTTGAGTGTTGATTCGGTAATTGGATTAGTAAGAGCACTCTGGTTCATGAATGTGTTTTATGAATCATTATCCATTAGAGAATCAATGGTACTCAAGGATGAAGATATAATTAGAGAGGTTAATGGATTCTACCTGACTCTAATTATGAATTATTTATGGAGGATTGATCTATATGTAATGACTATATCAAATAGACACTTCACAGTTTAGAAGTAATTAATGTTTATAATTTTGAGAGTTTAATTCCAAGTTTATAGTAGAGTAACTATTGAAATTAATAAAATTAATATAATTAATTAATTAATTAAAGTGTTTAATTAATTATTAATTTTATTGGAGCTCGGGATTATAGGTCCATTAGTCCCCACGTCATCCTTGTAATTTTACCAAACACAAAGGGCAAAATGAGAATTTTAGAATTACGAAATTCTAAAATTAAATACTCAAAAAATAATTAATTAAGAATTAATTATTATTTAAATAATGTGATTATTTAAATTTGAATTTGAATTGTGAACATAATTTAAATTTATCCTTTTGAACTTATTTGATAAGTTGTTGTTCAATTTATAATTTAAATTAATTTAAGTTTGACTTAAATTCGAATTTGAATTTGAATTAAAATTGGACTACAAGATAAATGATAATTTTTTCTTCCTTCCTTATCTAAATTGGTGCCACACACAAGGGAGAAAAACCCTAGAGGTGGCCGGCCCCTTAAGAGATAAGGTGGAGAAGATTTTTTGTTCCAAATTCAAATAGGAAATAGAGATTTGATTTTGTTTTGAAGTTTGACTTCTACTCTTTAAATATGAGAATGATAGAAAATTGTGGATACAACTTTTGAAAAACAATATTCAGCCCTAAGAGAGTTAGGTGGCTGAATTTTCTCATAGGAAAAAAGAGAGAAAAATTTTTTCTCCTAAAAATTTCACATCATGCATGCCTTGGTGTTTATGGAAATTTGAGTGTTTTTGAAACCTGTTTTGTCTCACGTGTGCCCACACACACGTCTACATGGAATCAAGGAATTGATGTGGAAGACTTTGGTTTTCTAAACACAAAGCTTGGAGCAAGAACTGTTTGTGGTCAAAGAACTCAAGTTATTATCCGAGCTCGGCTTCCAGGTATTTTTTCCTGATTGAGTTCTTGATATATATAAATTAATGTGATAAATTTATTCGTGCATAAATTAATATAATCTATAGAGTATCTCAAAAGTTTTGTGAAAATTTTTGTTACACACGATCCGCCTTTCCCGCCACACTTTCGCATCCGAATTTGATTTGGTTACCAACAATGGTGTGGATCAATTTTGAATTAAGAAGACCAACATACCCTCAAACATATTAGATTTTTCTTCTTTCTGATAGAGTTTCTTTCCACACTCTTTCTCTTCCCTATTTCTTTCAGTCTATCTTGCTCTCATTATCCTTCATCACCGCCAAGCTCTATCATGCCATTCCTTAGCGACACCTTTGTGCAACCAGCCGACAGCATCTTGCAGTGCAATTCAACGCCATCATCTCCCTGTGCAACAGCCTTGTGTTGCTCCTCCCTGTTTTGTTGTCTCCTCTCTTGTGATTGAAAAATATTTGAGGTGATCTTACCGACAAGAGACAAATTGATATATCGTTACTGCACTTCTCCTCCTAGGCGTGGTCGGAGTTGAGGAAGAAAATAAGGCCTCACCATGGAAAAGCTTAAGCCAAACACATAGCCTTACAGCATTACAACAAGCACGACCGTGAGATTTTAGTCGTGGTGGACGTGTTGAAGATATCTCCATCAAATAGATCAACAATTTTTTGATGATTTTTAGTGATTTCTAGATATGGTGAAGCTTTTTATATTATTATGTATTACAAAGATACTAATGGGTGTGCCACAAAGTTTTAGTGTGGACTGTGGATCGATTATTCGATTGGGGACAAAACACTCAATTTTTCTGTCATATGGCATATCAGGTTTTGAATTAAGAATACCAACGTACCCTCAAATATTTTAGAGGTTTTTTTTTCTAATAAGGTTTCTTTCCACACTCATCCTCTTCCCTTTTTCCTTTAGTCCCCATTGCTCTCCTCTCCTTCATTGCCGCCAAGCTCCACATACCATTGCTCAGCTACATCTTTGTACAAGCAGTCACTGCCATCTTGTTGTGCAATTCATCGCCACTATCTCGTTGTGCATCTGCCTTGTGTTGCTTCTCCTTGTCTAGTCCTCGCCTCTTTTGTTATTGACACAAGATCTGAAGCGATCTCACCGATGATAGACAAATTGATATGTCATTACTGTGCTTTTCCTCCTAGGTGTCGTCGGTGTCGAGGAAGAAAAGGATGCCTCATTGTGGAGAAGCTCGAGCCAAACACATAACCTTGTAGATGGCAAGATCTTAGTTGGGGTGGACATGCAGAATATATCTCCATATTTGTGATTTATATGTTTTTATGCTTTTTGGTAAAAAAAAATTTATATTTTTCTGTGTATATGATTTATGAATATTCCTGCGCCAATGATGGTTGTACCACCACCAACGATGATGGTTTTTGATGGATACCAGCCATGATACTGATTGGTATCCTAGTGGATACCGGCCAATGAAGAGAACACCTTTTCTCCATTGATTTTGTATAACACCTTTTCTCCGTTGATTTTGTATGTGATTTTTTAATTTCATGACTATTGCTTGTGGTTTTTCAGTGGTTCTAGTGATTTTGGTGAATTTATGGTATACGATGGATTTTTTATGTTTTTTTATTTTTTTTTTTTTTGTAGTGATTTGTGGATTTTCTAAATTTTTTGTGCTTTTACACGTATTATTGGTGATTTCTATGATTTTTTTGGTTTTCTAGCGACTTCTGCCTATTGGTTGTCTGTTGAATATTGCTAGGTATCTCAGTTAGATACCAGTTTTATGGTCGAGTACCCAGTAGGTATCTTGGTCTAATATTGGTATCAAGGCCGGAAACCTACCAATATCCTAAGGTATATTTGGTATTCCAAATATAATGTAATGACATGGTTGCGGTATTTTTTGTAATAGTTTATGTCCTACCATATGTTAATCCAAGCCTAAAACTTCGTGGTAATCCTGTAACAAGCCCTCATTTTAGAGTTAAGTGCATATAGGATCATTATCATTAGTGTCTTTGAACTTTAGGATCATTTTCACTTTGTCTTTTAAACTTTAAAAACTCTCATTTTAACCCCAACATTTTGAATTAGTTCCATTTAAGCTCTTTTGTAATAATTTTTGTTAAAATCATATGAAAAAAGGGCATTATGTGCGGCCATGGGCTTTTTATGTGTTTATTTTCAATAGATATTCAAACAAAAAAGCCATGTGATTGCATTGCTCTATTTTTCTCTGTTTGTTTTTAACAGAAATTCAAATGGAAAGGGATAATGAGAACAATTTAAAATTCAAAGGTCAAAGTGAGAATTTTTAAAATTTAATGGGTAAATTGAGAATGACCTAAAGTTCAAGAACACTATTGATAATGACCCTTGCGTATATGCACGAATTAGATGAAAAAAAAAAAAACAATGTCACAAGTTGCAATGTTTGTAGACGAATTGAATTTATTTAAAAATATATCTCAAAATAAACAAGTAAATGAATAGTGATGAGTTATTTTTCATTTCTTTCTTACGATAATTCTTTATTGAAATAAAATAGATTATGTTAAGATTACATATTTTATAATCTCGTGTTTATAAACGCTTAAATATCAATAAAAACATGTACCATAATAGTTTTAACTCTTCCTTTTGTTTTTTGAACTTGGGAGTAAGATTTAAATTCTACACATTGTGATGGAATTAGATGTGGAATTAACCAAAGAACAAGTGTCTTTTTCAACACCATCTCTTAAGAAAATAAATATCTAAGAGAGAGGTATCATTTAAGTCCTTGATTTCTTTTAAATTTTTTAAGGGAAGTCCCTGTTGATTTTGACTAAGTACCCTATCCCATTTATGTCATTGTTTATCAAATTCTTCTACCAACTAAAGTAACAACTTTACAACTATACAATGTTGATTTAGAATTAGTATCCGCAGGCAAAGAAGCTACATGACCAAGAACATTCTCACATTCCACATTCCCATTATAAAAGCGAAGTACAATGATTAATTTTTCTATTGTATTTTGTTTCAAGCAAACCCTATAATAGAATATTTTGAGTAATTCAACGAAGGGAGATGTTTCTCCTTTCTTTTCCGCAATCAATCTATATCAAAATATGAAAAAAAAAATTAAATTTCACATGTCTTTAATTTGAAATTGAGTAATTATCCTTTTCCCTTAACAAAATTAAATAATTAATTACCAAATATTAGAAACATATTTTAAATCGTCACATTACGTCACGATCACAGTAAATTAAAAACAAGATGACTATATGATAGCAAAATAACAAATTCCACTGCAAAAATTCCTTAAAATTAAATATGTATATTTTTTACATCATAATATCATTAAATTATCCCGCAAAATTACAAAACACAAAATTCACTGAACAAAATTTCTAAAAGGTTACATCACATCAAAGAAGTTGTTGTTCAAGTTCAATAATTCAAGGTCCGTTTTGAACACTGTTTGATTCGACAAGCGCAAAGCACCAAAAATCGGTAGCCAAAAATTTCAATCAAAAGCTATCTCTTATCCTCATCTTGTCCCGTTGCATTGCGGAAGTTAGCCAAACAAAAACAGGCAAAACCACTTGATAATTGTATTGACTTGTCCAAGATTGTTCACTATACACGATATTCTCTGAACTGAAACTGAACTAAAGTCGTATTTTCGGTGACAATAATATTTGAAATTCAAAGAAAAACTTATGGGTCGGTTTGCTTTCTGTCTTTTCAGAGTTGACAACAAAGTGTTTTTTGGGATTAGGCTGTGAGAGTGGAGGGCTGGGCCTATAAACCAACAAAGCCCATCTAATCTAATGTCTGGATGTGGCCCAGCTGTACTTTGCTCTCTCTAGTCAGTAGTTACCCATTAGCGGATGAGTTAGATGAATGCCACCTATGGAAAAGCGGCTATTAGTATTAAATATAATTAGCATATCTAATTAGTAATATAACAGTGATATTAAGGTTATCAATTCAAATTTTAATTTTTGTGTACTGACTAATATGACATATAAATTATCATATTTTTATTAATAGAAATAATTTTTTATTATTAATTGATATAAATATTCACCTATATTTTATTTTTTACGGGTGGTACGATGAAATATCTAAGGCTCCGTTCATTTCGCTTATTCGAATTTAGAATTTGAGTTTTGCTACAGTAAAAAGCTCTCACAAACAATCACATCTAACTTTTTTGCTACAGTAAAAAAACTCTCACATAAAATTAAATATCAACTCGAATTAAAAACTCAAATCAGCGAAGTGAACGGGCCCTAAATTTTAAAAGTAGCATTTCATTTAATTTACACTACATTGGCTAGGGGTCCAATCGAGATCTAAGTGCTCTAATACACCATAGGATAGAGCCACGTGGAAATCATGTGTATTGAGATGAAAGGTCCATTTGGTGTGGCTCACGGAACAAAGAGCCAAGCTAGTGCATATAATTTGGTGGAAACCCACCAACTCTGGATATGCTATGCTATGTTATGTCATGATTCTTATGAACTAGGTTATGTTTGGCTTTTCTATAGGTTTGATAGGAGTGCGCGTGACGATTTTTTTTTTTTTTTTTTTTTTATAAATAGATGATTTAAATCACATGTCTAATTTTTATAATAAATGGTATCTAATTAATCATATCATGTCACATCATTTACAAAATTAAAATGTTTTTTATTAACTTTACCATGCTTATTCATTTGAATGATATGACAAAATATAATTGATTAAACACACCATATGAGTCACATAAAATTAAATAGAAAATCTCAATATATAAACTGAGATGACGAAAATTCTCAACACGTTAAGTTTCGTGTCAACTTTGCTTATATATGTTGTTAAAATTAAGCAAGAATAAAGAGTAAATAGAAATAGAAAATAACTTACCAATACCAATATAACTCTAAAAGGCAAGGTGCGTCAGACTCACATGATCATCTATAAATTATGTACGAAGCGAATTGTTAAAACTGACTCGAATTTAAGGTCTTTGTGAGAAAACGAGTAAATCTTATCAAATGATCGCGGCTATATATCCAACTGCACGATATACAATTGAAACACCAAATATCGATACACATGGATAGGTCATACACAAGAGTGGTGAAACGTTGCTATCTGGAACAGAAATTGTACTGCTATAGAAAGCGATGTAAGAGATCAATAAGACTCACCGAAAAGGTGAGAGATCATCAGATAAGAAAAGGCTCTAGCTAGAGAGAGATTGGCTTGAAATATCTACACATGCCTGAGATGAGGAAGACATATAAACTTTGCAATATATATAGTAATTACTTTGAAGAGTGGCTTTGAAACTTAGATGGATCGGCAACATGTTGGTCAGTCGTTTTGCGAGGCTGTTGTGCTTGCGCCCAAGGACCACGACACTGTCCATGGCCATGTGACATATAACCCGACACGTTTCTAAAGATTATAAAACTAGTACTAGCTTCCCACGCCTCGGAGTGCAAAGATTTGAAACACAGAGTGGTCCAACGGCTGAGACCTCAAACACTCACGTTTCAATTCCAAGTGGTCCTATATATGAACATTCTAGTAAAAAAATAATAAAAAAAAAAAGAGTGGTCCAACAATGAACATGGAATAGATAATCTCTCTAGCTTACAGCTATTTAAATGTTAATGTCTTATTAGAAATAAATTTAACCAAGATTTCAGAAATGGGACTAAAAAAAAGAAAAAAGAAAAAAAAAAGGAATCAAGATTCAAGAGGGTCTAATTGTGATGATTTAATTAGCTTATTACAAAAACGACTTCCATTGAGCTATAATTAAGCATTGGTTGTGTTAAGTCGGCTTTTTCTCGTACAATGAGGCCTGTGGACTGAGGTTGTGTGTGAAAACGATAGGGACATAACCAGTCAAAGATAAGGGCCCTTTAGTTTACTAATAGTACTGGAAGCCTGTGTCCAAGTACCTTGACCCGGATTGTCCGCATTCACTTATCCCATGTGAGGGAGATGCCCCATAACTCACCAACTTTGGCTGTCTCATTTTCCTCTAATTGCATTTAATTTTTTTTTACTCTTACTACTAAACTAATCTTATTAGTAATCTAATCTTATTAAAAAGATATTGTTATCTGTGTCCTTGTAATTTATGCACATCAAGTCAAATAGTTGGTAGTAATTAGTTGTTTTATAACTATAATTAATTTAACACCCACAAACACACACAATATTAGACTCTAGTTGGCGATTCCAAAGATGCTCCTCAGATCTTCAACTCCTCCGTTTCATTTTTAATTTGTTCAGGAACCCTCAACACAGACTATAACTGTATTTGTATAAAATTTTGACATTCTTAAATAAGGTCTATAGAATATGCAGTCAATATTGTTGCAGTGTATACTAACATACTAACATTGATGCCTCAATGTTTCCACCGGCCACTGATATCCCACGTGGCCTGCTAATAACCTCTCTCCATGTCCCATGTGCTTTAAATTTCTACTTTTTTTTGAAATCATCTCTACATTGTGCGTTTCATTCTCTCACAAGATCATAATAATCCTTCGTGTTTCATTATAAGGACACAAACGTTTTTATTTTCTTATTCCATGCCCTTTTTCTAAAGCGCTACGCGTAAGAAACTCTATAAAAAGGTCTTACGAAATAATAATAACAATAATTATAATAGTGGTAGTAGTAGGCAAATAAAAAGAAGTTCTGTGAGAGGGACTTGAGAGCACTTGCTCTTTGATTCAACTCTCTAGTCAATTCACATAGTTGAATGCTTGCAATTTTTGGGATTTCTTTAACGCGAGAGGGAGAGAGATTAATGCTAATTTTCTTATTAATTAATATATAACACCACTATGTTTGTACAGTTCGGCAGAGATACAAAAATAAAATTTAATTCCTACCAATAACTCTACGAGGTTTATTTGTATTATTATAGCCTCGTTCACTTCGTAAATTTGAGTTTTTAATTTTAGTTGAGATGTGACATTTTCTGAGAATTTTTTACTGTAGTAAAAAAAAATTAGATATAACATTTTTAAAAATTTTTTACTATAAAACTTAAAATTAAAAATTTAAATCGATAAAGTGAACAAGGCTTATATACTATACCCTGATAATCTCAAAAGAATTGCTCGAACTTTTTTTCACTGTTCACGAGAATTTGAACTCGATCTGGCGAGAGACCAGTGAATTATCAGTGGGACATTGGTCGAACTTATCTGTTTCTGAGTCTTTTCTTTTCACTAAAATATCCTCCTCTTTCGCTTTACGCCTACAAACATAGCCATATAGGTTCTAACTTCTAACTTTGAAACCCTAGATAAACTAAGCGTCTAAGCCTAGTTGTACCAATAATCCAAAAAGAGAGAAAAAAGAAAAAAAAAAAATAAAGTTAATGAATAGATAGGATCTTCTTTTTTTTTTTTTAGAAGTTCATATAGGTATATATATAGATTTTATGGTGGGGCCCTATATGCATTAGGATGCATTAACAACAAATATAAATGGAGTTGTAGTTCTAGATATATTCTAAATTAAATATTAAGGTAGTATAGACGACACAGATATTCAGAGTTTAAGATCGTGAAAGATAAGCCTTTAACCACATATATACCCATCAAGATATATAGTCCGTTACCGATTAACATCCTATGGATTTTCACGTCTATGACTTTGTTCAACTCTCATAACTAAATCAGCAATATTAGATTCAAAGATCAAACTTATGATTTACGTGGGTCCACTATAATTATATTCAGGGTAAAGCACTTTGCTGTCTATGGTCGATGATAACGCTATAACACTTTCATCAGCCACCACGCTGTTTAATTAATTAATTGCATACATATCCCTATCACTATCAGCACCCCCAATCGGCCAATAAACGACTCTCTCTAATTTTTGTGCGCTCTAACATGTTATTCCATTTCGTTCAATATCAATACACATCTCAGCAATCGACATTTATATAACATCACACATAAACGTGTCAAGTGTGTAGAGGTTATAAGGTTATTGCTCTAACGAGAAACAACAAGTTGATCTATTTTGTATTTTCAATTTTTTTTTTTTTTTTTTTTTAATATTTGTGAGACTCCATAATACACACAAAAGAAGGTAAAATTTTGAAAAAATAAAATAAAAATAAAAAACCGAAAATGCCACTCACAATAACACTAACATTTATGTCATAAAAGTGGAACATGTCTCTTATTAAGTCAATGGAAAATAAAATTTTAAGTGGCACAAATAATTAGATTGTGTAAAACAGCAGTGAACCCTGTACTTTTCTCTAAAATATCATCTCATAATATTCTGTTCTTCATAATAAAAAGAACCAATAAACTGAAATTAGACGTATATAGTTCTCAAAGATGAACCAATAAACTTTTGTGAATAATTATTTGTTTATTTTCTGTAATTTTATTGTTGTCTAAAACATTAGGGTGTACAATATATATAAAGTAATTTAATATGTGCATATCAGCATATATGTCATATTGCGGCCGCTATACCTATAGCTTCTTAATGTTTCCCCTATGCGTCAATCAATATCTACAATTGCCCACAACTCTTATATCTATTCACACAATAGCACAGAATCTTCCTTCATGGGTCCTAACCTCTCTTTCTCCATGTGTCAATATATAGGCCACTCTCTCTCTCTCTCTCTCTCTCTCTCTCTCTCTCTCTCTCTCTCTCTCTCTCTCTCTCTATATATATATATATATATATATACATACACGCATATATAAATACACATATACAACTCACAGAGATTTTGCTTTGAGCGCCCAAAAGGAGCTTTGAGAGATAAATTAAGAGAGAGAGAGATATGGACTCCAACACTAATGTTGTAGTTTTGATGAGGGTGTTGTTGTCTTTAGCTTTTATTGTCGTTGTGGGCTTGTTAGTTCATGTCTACAACAGCGTTTGGCTAAAATCTGAAAAGGTGAGGAGGAAGCTCCGAATGCAAGGCATCAAAGGCCCTCCGCCGTCGTTTTTTTACGGAAATCTACCGGAGATGCAGAAGATCATCCAATTGCACGCCATCAAAGCGGCCGCTCCGAACCATGACTCCGAATTCGTCGCACACGATTACACCTCCACTCTCTTCCCATACTTGGAGCAATGGAGAAAAGAGTACGGTACGCAAAAAGCAAACTATTATCAATATTATATATTTAAATAATTGTAGTGCTTTTTGTTAACGAAATAAGAAAATTTATTGGTTTATGAGTTTATGAGTTATGACCTTGCCCACGTAACTAAATTAAAAGCTAACTTGTTTGTTTTGCAAGTGGTAACTAAATTAAAAGCTAACTTGTTTGTTTTGCAAGCGGTAGTATTAGGGTTCCTTTTAATAGATGAATCCATAATTATAATTTTAAATTTTAGTTTAGAATTAGTGTTTATTTACAGTAATTTTGAATCATATTCAAAATCAGTGTTTAGTTTATATGATTCTGAATCATGATTCATAATTTAATATTTTAAACCATAATTATTCATGATTCTAAAATCATTTTCTAATTTAAGGTGATTTAAACTTTTGATTGTAAATTATGATTTTAAAATTATAATTTAAACCTAAACTTATAAATCATAATTCTGATTCTAAAATTATAATTAAAATCATTTTAATTTAAATTATCAAACTAAACGAACTCTTAACGTAACGTATTTCTCAAGAAAAAAGACAATAAGCTAATGAAGCATGACTTGTCCTTTTTACAAAGTTCCATGGGATTCTTACGTAAATATCATATATATATATATATATACATATATATTAATGTTTTTATTTGTTTTTGTTTTTCTTTTTCTTTTGAATTTATGCTGAAGTAGTGATACGTTACTAAAACCAAAAAAAGAGTGAAAATTTTCAGGCTCCAGATAAAAGACGACGGTTCTAACTTCTAATTTAAGCCGTTTCTGACCAAATTTAGTAATTGCCGAAAATGTGAATCGGATAATTCTAGTCAAGGAAGACTAAGATTTGATATTTTATTTTATCTTTGTTAGTGGGAATTAACACTCATGTGGAGAAAACTGGATTTTATTTGGATTTATTGTTCAGTTTTTTCCACTGATTTCAATTTTCAGCAGCATCATAGGCAATTTGAATTAGATTTTTCCAACATATATTTACACACATATATACGAAGAAGAAAAGTTGAATAAGATTTTATGAAATGAATAGGATTTTGATTGAACAACGTTGAGAGAGGGCTCATATAACTATTTTATATTGTTAAAAATGGTTGGTGACATTGACCGCTTTAATTATGTTTGAACTATAACGTTATAAATATTTTATTTTATAGAAAAGAGGTATATAATTGGGGGGGCCTAACACCGGCACTTGTAATATTAAAATCCAAGTGAAATATACACTAGTTCCTTTAGTAATTTGGTAATGTCAAATGTTTTTATTTTTATATTTGATTGATTGCGGTCCTCTCTTGGTGTGAATATATATATATATATATATATATATATAATTTGTATATAATATAGGTTCTAAAAAGATCGATGACTGTGATTGGCTTGTATAGGGCCGTCTCAAAGTCCAAAACTGCGTAGCTCACTCATGGCCCATTACATAATTGAAAGTAGGCCATGTACATTCTTTTCAAATAGAAAAGAAAAAATAGATAATTTATCTGTGAGACTCTTGACTTTTATTATTTATTTTTGATAAATATTTTTTTATTAGTTTAATTATTTAATTAAAAAAATTATAAATTAAGAATAAAGAGTAAAAATTTTAACCCATAAATTTTTAATAAGTATTTATCAAGATTACTCAATAGAAAATTATAAAAAAAGGAGATTAATTCCTTGCTTTTCATGATTTTTACCCTCTTTATTAATATTTTTAATTAAATTAGGATATTAATTAAGAGTAAGGGGTAAAAATTTAAATCCTTGCACTTTTAAGAGTAAATTCAGTAAATTAAATTTCTCAAAAATTATTAAACTTACCTCTTACAGTGCATGAATCTTAATTTTTACTCCTTATTCTAAATTAATACTCTTTTAATTAATACAGTTATTTAACTAAAAAGATATTTTTAACTATAACACGTATTTTTTTTTCCTACCTGCAGCTGAACCATGATTTTTTTTCATTGGATGAGAAAAGATATTATTGTCCCACTATGATAAATATTGGGGTATAAAGATCGAGCAAAAATCACGCTATATCTATGAACTCTAATGTGTATATATAAAATATAACATGACATAGCGTATTATAATTTTTTATACACTATAGTGTTTGCACGTAGAGAATATAAAAGTTAATAATGAAAGTAACCAACAAATATCATTGAAAAAACATCCTCATAATTTTTTTGTTAAGTAATGGTTAGCTTTACATCCTGCAATAATTCAGTTACTTATTGGAGATATGGTATCTGAGGGCGGAAGAGAGGTATTTCTAGTGTAATATAAACACTACAAATCTTATTATACTTTTATTTTATTATTACCTTTTTTATCTCTTTTTTTTTTGTTAATCTATATTTTTTTTATTCCTCTAAATATAAAAACACACACGGTACTATGTCTAATTTTATTTTTTTATTTGGAGTAAACGGTGCAAGCAAAACAAATTTTAAAAACAGTGAGATAAAAGTAAAAGTAAAAGTAAAAGTAAAATAATGAAACTTTTCGAATCATCACGTACAAAGTTTGTAATTGGAGAATTTTAGAAAGAGCAAAGTAACAAATTAAATGCGTGTGTATGTATCTAATATATATATATATATATATATATATATATATATATATATAGACACACACACATATATCCCTCAGTGGCATTAGTCTACTTTTTTTTCACAATAAAATGTCTAAAATGAATCATTTTATGTACTACCGTAAATTATGAAATGCAGGTTTATTGTACACATATTCAACTGGGACGAGGCAACACTTGTACATCAACCAAGCAGAGTTAGTAAAGGAAATGAACCAAAGTATGACGTTGGATTTGGGCAAGCCTTCTTATGTGACCAAGAGACTTGCACCGATGCTTGGCAACGGCATTTTGAGATCAAATGGCCTTTTATGGGCACACCAACGAAAGATTGTTGCTCCCGAGTTCTTCATGGACAAAGTCAAGGTAATAAATTCTTAGTCGACAAAATTATTTCATGTCAAATGTCACCTCAATTTGCCAAATATCATAATTATAATCACATGAATTCTACAATGCAATGCGTCTTTATTGAATATTTGGCCACAAACACTCTCTGATAGTACAAAAATGCTATTTACTTTTTTTATGTTAACATGTTTTTTTTAAGGAAATTTTTTTATTGGTCAATTTTATTAGTAGTGTTAATTTTTATCTTTAAATTAAGTTAAAATCGCATCAAATTAAAAAAAAAATGTAAAATAAAAAGTTTTTGATATAAATCTAATGATTGAAAATAAAAAATTATCGATAGTTCATTTTTCTTAGTCTTATAAGAGAAGTTATCTTTTTCATATCATCACTTTATTTTGAGTCGTCATATTTTTTTCGTCATGTTTTTTAGTCCCGTACATTTTTTTAATGTAATTTTAACTAAATTTAACATTTAAAAAGACGCACTACATCGAAGACATTCTCTACCAAAAAATATATGTTCTTAAGATTGATCCGACCCTTTTTTTTGGTTGTATCTTAACTTAATGTGCGAAAATAATTTGTGAAAAAAAAAAAAAAAAAAAATCAGGAGATCTTCTTCATTATCATGAAACTTCTAGCAAAGGCCTAGAAGCATAATTAATAATGGGGCCAAATTAATTGAAGTAGGGCAATTATTTGTTCATATAATTGAATGGGGCCAAAAATTATGATGTGGGCAGGGCATGGTGGGGCTAATACTGGAGTCAGTACAGCCAATGCTTAGGAAATGGGAAGAGTGCATTGAAGCTCAAGGTGGGATGACGGCAGAGATTAAAGTCGATGAGGACCTGAGGGGTGTCTCTGCCGATGTCATCTCAAGGGTCTGCTTTGGGAGCTCTTATGCCAAAGGCAAGGAGGTTTTCTCAAAGCTTAGAAGCCTCCAAAAGACCATTTCTCATCAAGGCTTTCTCTTCGGAGTTACTAATCTTAGGTACGTGCTTCGTCTTATTAGAATTATATTAAAAATTATTTTTTATTAATTATGTTGCGTTTCTATAGCTCCGCTCTTTTTTTTTTTTTCGATTTAAGTTTAAAATTTAAGTTTTACTATAGTAAAAAACTTTTAAAAATAGTCACATTTAATTTTTTTATTACAGTAAAAAATTCTCACATAATGTCACATTTTAACTCAAATTAAAAATTTAAATCAGTAAATTAAACGAGTTTAATTTGTATTTATTATTTTGTTGGATTAACACTCTATCTATCCTTTCGTTTAAACTTTCACACACGACACGTGGCGAGGGATAAAAACAAATTAAAAAGAAGTTGGGTATCTGAAGGTTGTAACACGGCATATTCGAAATGTCAACACTAATGCTCGCTACCTACTAACAAGGGTGGCAGATAAGAGATGTCAGAAAATTTTGAAGTCCTATGTCTCTCTCTCTCTCTCTTGTTTTATATTTTAAATTATTCCACTAACAAGCCACTTCTTAAAACAAAAATAATATAAATATAAATTGCTTACATAAGAATGCTTAGTTAGACCGACAGTACTTACATCAACTAATTCATTAAACATTTGTGTTATCTTGTAAATTATGAAAGTTTTAGAGCCCGTTTAAAATATATACTTAAATTATAATTTTTAATTTTAAAATTTAAAATTAAAATTTTTTTTTTAAAAAAAAAAACTTCAACAGAATTAATAATTTGAATCTGAGTATATAAAATAAACAAATTCTTAGTTATATATGAAATTCAACACAATTAAAAATATCATGTTAAATCTATCTGAAGTTGCTATATAATAATTACAGTGTCTTAAAGGTTGGCACATAAAAATCACTAATGATGATGGTGTAAGAGTTATGATTAGAATGTCTTAAAGATTGGCACATAAAAATCACTAATGATTTCAACATGAATTTGAGGTTGGATACTCTAGAATCCTATGTTAAATTTTTGTCCAGTACATGAATTGTCCGACGATAGTCTCATCATGTTGTGCGTTTAACACCCTTTGAGTATGTTGGGTTGGACCTAAATATATATTACGATTGATTGAAAGACACAAACGGACGAAATGTCATCAATAATCCTTTTATTGAGAAAAGATATTATCATATGAAAGTGATGGGAGATGGCGTATCTTTTTTCAATGACTAACAACTTTTGTACATGAATCATACTCTCTAGCATTTGATCACTCACAAATAAAAACAATATTCTGACGTGACAGAATTTTTGGAACAAAAAAGCAAAACGAGATCGGGTGCTTAGAAAAGGAAATAGACTTGTTGATTTGGAAGGCCATAGAAGAGCGTGATAACCAATTACAAGAAAGCGCAGAGAAAAAGGACTTGTTACAGTTGATATTGGAGGCTGCTAGCGGCGACAATAGTCTAGACGAGGATTCATGTAGGCGTTTCATTGTTGATAACTGCAAGAGCATATATTTTGCCGGACATGAATCCACCGCCGTAGCCACTTCTTGGTGTTTGATGCTCCTCGCCTCACATCCCGAGTGGCAAGCTCGCATAAGATCGGAGTTCTCTCAAGTTTGCCCCAATGGCATCCCGGATGCTAATTCGCTGCCTCACTTGAAAATAGTACGTACTTCTAACTAGTTTATTATCGTTATAATTTCAAAAATAATTTAATAAGACTCAATCTAACGATTCAGAATAAAAACTTTCAACTAGTTAAAACACCTAATCATATGGATTTTATGTAATTGTTGCTCATAACCGTACTATTATAATATGAAATTGGATATCACAAGTGAACCCGTTTGATTGGAAGATTCGTTTTCTGATTCGAATCATGGTTCATGATTCGCTACAGTATTTTTCTCTCATAAAAAACACATATAAATTAAAAATAATTTTAATATCATAGTTCTAATCACAAACCAAACATGCATAATCAATACACCTCTATACAAATGGTGCACCACATAAATCAAATAGTACATCCGGAGTTATTAATTCATTAGCGGAGTATCTCCTCCATAAAATTTACTCAAATTCTACAAAGTTATCAATTTTAGACGGTAAGCAAATGCATTACAAAAGCGCTAGTCATCCTATAGTGTCATTTTTCATATATTAAATACTTATTAATGTGACGCATTACTGCAATTCTACTGTGTATCCATGCTTTTAAGACCAATGCTGATCTCTTCAAGCTTGCTTTGTTTGTGAAGTCCCGTTATGAAGTGAGCTCGTACTAATCTAAAACAAGATTAGTGTTGGTTTTGATCTTATAATTAAAAAAATTATATATAACATCTCAGATGACACAATTTTAAGTTATTATATCATATCAGAATTATATTAGTTTCCTTTAATTCAACATAATCAAATAAAAATTCAAAAATTCTAAATTACGTTACCGGTCGGATTTTTTTTTTTTTTGTAAATATTTTTTCTGATGACACTAGTGATGTGGCGTCGTGACGATAGTCATTAATTCTATTTATCACGACGGGATTAAATGCTCACTATCTCACAAAAGGTGAGCCCCAACTTGTGTCTCACATGAGTCCCACGAGTGGGGCCCATCTTTATCAGGTTATACAACATTTTTCAATCATTAATGAGTTTTGCTCCCAATTCACGAACTTTTCAACAGGTGACAACGGTGATTCAAGAAGCCCTGCGTCTCTACCCGCCGGCAGCATTTGTGTCAAGGGAGGCACTAGAAGAGACCCAAGTGGGCAACATCACTGTCCCCAAAGGGGTATGCCTATGGACTCTAATCCCAACACTGCACAGAGACCCCGACGTTTGGGGCCCAGACGCCAACGAGTTCAAGCCCGAGAGGTTTGCGGACGGCGTGGCCCAAGCCTGCAAATCTCCACAGGCCTACATCCCTTTTGGGCTGGGCCCTCGCTTGTGTTTGGGTAAAAACTTCGCAATGTCAGAGTTGAAGCTTATCATTTCACTAATCATCTCAAAATTTGCCTTCTCCCTATCTCCCAACTATAGCCATTCTCCAGCCTATAGAATGATCGTAGAGCCTGGAAACGGCGTACAAATCCTCATAACAAAGATCTCACCAAGTTTGAATAGCTAGAGTACTGCTTTGATAAGTTTTAATTACTTGAATGTAATACGTGATTAAGCTTGGGGTTTTTTCGTTTATGGTGTTGTTGGTTAAGTTATGTACTTGTTCTCATAAAATATGTGAATGTATCGAATTTTACACAGGAAAGCTACGGTCTGTTTTTTTAAAGTGTAATTTGAGTGTAATTTTTGAATTAAATTTAAATTATAACTTGAGTTGAAGCTGTAATTTAAATAAAGTTAAGTAAAATTAAATAAAGTTAGAATTTTAAAAAATATAAATTTAAATAAAATTAAAACTCGAATTATTTTTTTTTTAATTTTTTTTTTTAAAAAAACAACCCTTAGTACTTTAGAACGATAGGTCGAACGGTCTTAAGGTTGCAAAACTTTTCTTTTGGCCACGACACTAACATTTAAAAGGAGGAGTTGTTGTTTTTTTGTTTTTTTTGTTTTTTTTTTTTTTTTTTTTTTTTTTGGGTGCGTTGCTTAAATTTTCAAATATATATTGTAGATATGATTTTCTAGAGTCAAATAAGAAAAGAATTCGTATTAATGGGTTCACGATAAGTCGATAACCGTTGGAACTTGTTAGCTTCCGACATTGACAAATCATCACAAAGCAAATAAATTAACAAGAGCATGTCAAAGAATTTAGAGGGGTTCACTTTTTGAAAGAACTTTAAAAAGGCCGATTACGAGAAAAAGAGCCATTCAATGAGAATTATCTACTCATCTATCTATAATTTTATCATTATTCATGTTAAAAACGATAATTATTTATTAACATATTTTTTAATATTATTTATATAATTATTCATAATAAATATATATAATAATTATTTATAATCATATGTTTAAAAAACTGCTATAACTCAGTATAAAAGAATTAGGTTAATCGTTCAGTGGTCACGATGAGGGAGATCTCCCTCACAAAAGTGTTGCTGGTCCACATAAAAGACCTTTTTTTTAATTTCTTTTTTAGAAATAAATTAAAATTAAAACTAATAGTTTAAAATTAATAAATTGTCAAATTAAATTAAAATTAACCATAACTTGACAAGTTATTATTCAGTTTATATAAATTAACAAATTTATTCAAATTATTTTTATGAATTATAACTTGACAAGTTATGACTTATTAACCATAATTAAAAATTGGTCTATTACTTTTTAAGCATTTTATGGGCATATTTTTTACTATTTTTTTTTTATTGTTATTTTTTTTTTTGTGAAGGCTCCCTGCTCTTTTTTTTTTTTTTTTTTGGTTTAAAAAAAATAACATTTCCTAAAACTTTGGGCATGTCTCTGTCTCTTTTTTTCTTCTTAATTTATTTTTTTTGGGCATAACTTTGAAAACTAAAAAATGAAAACGTTTTGGGAGTTATAAATTTTTATTTTTCGAAAAACTCAAGAAAAATGAAAACAATTTTCTTGTTTTCATAATTTATTAATTTATATATTATATTAAAATTTATTTAATTATTTTTTAAATATTAATATTGACCTATTTTTTATTTGGTCATTTATTTATTTTTTTTAATATATTAATTATTTTTTATTTTTATTTAATATATTTAATATTATTATTTATTTTTTTTTTTAATATTATTATTATTTTAATTATTATTACATGTTTTTAAAAAAAAAACAAATCCAATCTCAGTTTTTTTTAAAATTAAAAATAATTTTGGGCATGTCTCTGGCTCTTTGTTCTTAAAAATAAAAACTTTTCACTTTTACGGAGTGACAAAAAAGTTTTTTTTGGTTTTCGAATTCACCAGAAATTTGAGATGGAATAAGCCTCTATCCAACCAAAGGAACCCTGAAAAATTATTTGATGAAATCCCAAAGCGGGAAATACCGTGGCTCTTATATGAATCATTTGGGGGGAGCGGATATGGAAGACACAACCTTTGGTACGGCAACATAAAAATTTTCTTTCTTCCTTGTTTTGTTCTTCTTTTTTAACGGATTTATTCATGTGGGTCTCTAATTAATTGTGATTTTGCAGGAAATTTGGAAATGCGAGGAATTATCTGTAAATGGGATTTCACAATTTGCCCTTCAAAGCTCTTGGCCTCTCTTCAAGTTTCCGAGGCCGATACTGGTTGGTCCATTTCTCAGGAAACCACAAACCGGCAAATGGGTTTTCAGGTTTGCCTCAATAATTCTACTCTACGATTTTTATTTTAGTTTTTTGAAGGATATAAGTTCTGAAATTTTAGTCATTCAAATTGTTGTATTTCTTCGTATTCTATGTGGTGAATCATGATAGTAGATTAGTAGTCTATTTAATTGCTACTTTTTTTTTTTTTTTTTTTTTTTTCTTCTTGTTTGTTTATATATACATAAATATACCCTATTGAAAAGCGTTTCAATTGGAAACATCGAGGCCTGGCATGTGCAAGTATGGTAGTATAGTTGCATACAAATAAAGGAATTTTGTGATTTTGATAGTAGTATGAAAATTTATTGCCATTGTTATATTGGAAAAATGGCGTATTTTTGTGCAAAATACCGAGTAGTTTTATTATATCCCGTTGGCAATTATTTTATTTTCCAAGTTTTGCCAAATTATTTTATCAAAAGGTTTTTAGGCATGTGTATTCTTGTTTTATTGATTAGAAAGTTTTGGCTAAGTAATGATTTGCTTATCAACTAACTTCTCATCAAGAAGTGTACTAATTGCTCTGAGCAATCAGATGAAAATTTGGTTCCGGATTATTTCAAACCAACTATTGATTTGGGAATGAATTGCAGAAGAATTATACAGGCCATTATTTGCATAACCTTATACATTGTTATAAATAAATATATATATATATATATATATATATATATATAGAAAATTTTTAAGTCCGCTTAAAATTTCATCCTTAAACTCCAAGACACAATTGACTAAATTTTTTTTTGCCAGATGTGGCATACCGTTGCTACAACATTTATTCATTGGGGCATACAATGGTCAAGTCAACTCTCCATGCACGGAAGGGCGATGCTAGGCATTATTCATTCATATCTAAGCAAATCCACCAATATTTCCTTAAAAGGGTACAATTTCTTAAAATTCACTATAAAACCCTTGTTAAAGGCATTGAGTGCTTTGTTAGAGAAACAATGGAGATATTTTTCATTTCTGCGCCGCAGGTCTTGTGAAGGTCTCTCATTCCCTGTCCACCTGTAATGCACGAGGTATTGTTCTATTCTTTCTCTCTGAGTACAAATCTTGCATTCTATGTCATGTTATTTTCCTCTTATTTACCTAACTGTCCAAAAAGTTGATCAATACTAGGGCTTGGCACACAACATGACTTAATCGAACAAATTGGTGAACAAAAATTTAAGAACTTGATTATTCTTGTATAGAGTGTCTTGGTTTATGTATACATACCAACCAATCATGTCTTATGACCATCATTAGGAGAAATAGGAATGGTGTATTTTAGCTTTGATCCCAATGAGTAAATTGGTTTCCAAGAAATGGGTTGTTTGTTTTGTTAAATCCCTTTGAAAAGGAAATATTTTTATAGCATCAATGATGTACAATCATAAGAAAGAATCTAACCATTCTGACAGGGATATATATGCTCTTGATTGCTGCATTAAAACTGTAGTAATAATGTCTTCTAGTGAGCAAAGAAGAAGCGCACGAATTTCTGAAATGGATGCACAGAAGGCTAAGCAAGCAAAGAGCCAAAATAAGGATAAGCGAACATGTGAGGAAGCAATGGAGGATTTAGGTACTGAAGAACTTGATATCGATCTAAAGCGAGGAAGAAAAAAGACAAAGATTAGATCCATCCAAGATTTAGTTGTGGACACGGATGGAGACAAAATTCAAAAGGTACTTTGTGTTTTATGAACTCTTTATTTTTTTAACTGTCATTCATTGAAAGTCTTAGGTTGTCTCATTGCTGTGTCATCAACACTACAGATATTTCTTATCTATTTTGTCTTGCCTTCAAACAATCATTTGAGTAGTGATGTGTTTCTTTCGTGTTTTGGTGCTCAAAGCGATATGAGTTTTGCCATTGTCCCCTGATTAACCAAAACCAGGAATTTGTTTGTTCACTCTGAACTTAAAAACAATAGAAAATAAGCATTTTTAAAGTCTGGTTCATCTTTTGTGTTTGGCCATTGTAAAGTAAGAATTAAGATGTGTCAAAACAGGCTATTATATCATATCCTCTGGAGCTCACAATTGACAGATTACTGCATTTCTCTTGTGTGAAAATTGCTTTTGCCAGTGTAGTTCCTTTTTTTGCTAAAAATTTGACAGTATAGTTACATATATTGGATTATACGTTTTATCATCTGCTAATGTTCACGTACTTTACCAATTCATGGTTTATGTTGGCGGATATTTACCTTGTTTTTTTTTAAATCCGACCTTATATCAGAGCATGTTACTAATACTCAAAGTGTATAAGCTTGTTGTTTTCTGGAAGTTTTAATACACAAGTATAAGCTTCTTATGGAATGCGGATACTTTACTGCTTTAATGGTTATAAAGAAACATAAATGTAGAGCATTCATAGGCCTGAACGAGTGGACATGCGGAAAACATTCTGATTTGAATATTTCTTACTTTTCCTTTTCGGAAACTTCAATTGCATATGTGTAACTAGTTAGCTACAACTGTGTTGAACTTTCCACATATTCTGATGTCTTACTTAAACATTAAATACAGGTCGACAACTCTAGCCATGAAGACGATCAACCAAATTCTGGTGAGTGCCCCTCCTTTATTTTTGGAGTATATTTGGAATGTTCTCATATTGTATAAGTATTTACGATGAAATTGACTCAAAACTTTTTGAATGCTCTTGTATCAGCTGTAATGTCGTCTGAAACTGCTTTACCAGAAAGACGCAATCTTGAACTTTTACTTGGTGTTTTGAAGAGGTATATACTTACAGTAACTTGTTTTATGTTTTCACGGTAAGTTAGGAATCAGGATTTATTCTCTCCATTAACAAATCCAGGCTATAAACTACACATTCCTTCCCATGATTGACTTATTCGATATGTGTTCACCAAGAATAGTAATTTCTCAATTTTGTGTTTGACTTAAATTATAGGAGAGACTGGTACAATATTTTTGCTGAGCCAGTTAACCCAGATGAGGTCAGTATCTAGTTACATTTGTTCCATCCAAATGCACTTTATATGTGTAGTTAGTACTAGTTTACTGTGCTCTTAAATTTGAAAGGTTGAAGACTATTATGAGACCATAAAAAATCCGATGGATTTTGGTACAATTTCAACAAAACTTTCTGGTGGAAGCTACAAGACACTGGCGGAATTTGAGGTTTGCTTCTTTGTCAATAATTAGTCATATGCTTGTCTTCTCTTTGTTGGGCCCTATAGAAGATAATTTTGATTTTCATAGTTCCCAGACATGTATTGGAAAATTATTAGTTTCAGCACATTAATTGGGTGTCATGAGTTTCAAAACCCTTTATAATCAGTTGTTGATTGTTGATTTTGTTTATTCCAGCATGACATATTTTTGGTATCCAGCAATGCAATGCTTTTCAACTCTTCAAGTACAGTATATTATCGACATGTGAGTTCATTAGAAAGCATCTTTATTATTCACGTGTTTAACCAATATTTTATGCTCTAAACTCTCTGTAAACAAGATCTAAATTGTGCATATCCTCTCATGTATATATATTCTGATTTCGTTTTCAGGCACGTGCTATTAAGGACCTAGCACAGAAGTTGTTTGACGCTCTAAAAACTAACCCTAAGAACTTTGAAAGAGTGTGTTCCATTTTGAGACAACGAGCTGGTAGGAGGACAAAAAATGGCTCTTGTGGTCAGCCAACTAAACGAGTGGTATCAGAAGGTACAGCTTTTTTCATAACCAGATGATGTATGACCACCAAAAATAATTATGTGGCTTGTGACAACTAAGAGGACAAGTTCATATCTATGCAGGCCAAAGTAATGTAAAAATAGATAATCTTTTCATTGCCTAAGAGACGAACCATCTGTCCTATCTTTATCTGCATAAGCTTGTGATATAATACCCTTATTGCAAGTTTTGAGGCACGTGAATCAAGTGGCCTGTGGGATCACTGTTTTCTTATATTATTAATATGTATACATTTGTTTATAGAATGATTAGTGGCTACCATGAAACAGATGGTACACTTCTTTTTCTTTTGGTGCAATTAATGCAATACCAATCACTCTCTCTCTCTCTCTCTCGTTCCTGTGGACAGGCTCCAGAGAAGAAAGACCATATCAGCACAGTGAAGATCGACTTGGAAACTGTAAGCCTTGGGAAACATTTCTTAATGAGAATGAGGCGATTATTTCTTCAGTTTACAAGAGTCCGGAATCAATTAATCCGAAGTTGAAGGTTAGTGAAGTCTGTATTGGTGCATGTGCACAAGCTATGATATTAATGGTTTTCAAACTATTTTAGCCAATTGAATGTTAAAGCAGAAGGCTTGTATTCACTCTCCATAAAACCTCAAATTCAACAAGAGGGATGAGCTCCTAAGGCTTATCTGTTCCTGCAAGTTATGGTCTATTATGGCTTTGGCCGTATTTTGAAAAAATTTAGTGGTGAGTGAATAGTGCCAAGTGCTTTTGAATGTGCAGGTCTAGATGTTGGCATCTATGCAGGGTTGAGATTTCTTGGTCAGGAGAAATGTTTATGGATTTATCAGTACGTACTTGTATACTAATTTCTTGTCTTGATTTTGTAGACAAAAATGGATGAGGTTGGATACGAGGGAAGCTTGATGCGGTTTGTTAAAGATCTGGGGCCAACACCTCAAACGTTTGCCAGGGACAAGTTGCAGAAGTGGAAAGCTGATGAAGCTTTTAAGCGTCAGATTGCGACTGCACACCTAGAGCCCCGAACTCGAAAGTATGAAATCCCTAATGTCACATCTGGACACAATGGTTTTCCCGCTGCTTTGTCTTTAGACTTTCATAAGAATTCCACAAGGAGTCAGAATTTCGGTAGAAAAGTGAATATTCTTTGTGATAAATTGGATGCGCGAAAAGCATCTACACTTGGCATTCTAAACATCAACAATACTTTACGTGGAGGATTTGTTCAGGCTGGCAACAAAATGGAAAATATCGGTGTGTATGGTGGAAAACTAGTCCAGGGTATTGGAGACGGCGTCGTTTCTTTTAAGCAAAGCATGGCTGACCAAGGCATTGGTACTCCTTACCTCTCCACTATATGGAATAATTCTGGCAACTTGATCCCCAATCCTATCAAAAAGGGTAATAATGTCCGAAAGGCCGAGCCGAGTTCTTCAGTTTTTAAGGAAATTCCAGGCAACAACAGAAAATTAGTCCCTCTCATTAAAGAGGGGTATAACTCTTGCAAAGATAACCCGTCTTATGAAGACATTGGAAAATACTTTTCCACCTCCCCAGCAGGAAATTCAGTACCTTCTCTCTCTACAACAAGGGACACACACAACATCTGGGAAAAAGTCTTCTTAACTCCTATTAACCCGAGTAAGAATTTCCAGATGTCTGAGGCGACCTCTTCATATCCGCTGCAAAACCCTGGTGACCTGCAGAGAAATCCATTCCAGCCCGTGAGAGAGGAGGGCAATGCTTTTACGCAAAACCTTCCTGATCAAGGCGTTGAGAATTTTATCTTTACCCCTCCTTGTTAGGAGCTGGAAATTCTTACTTCTCCAATGCAGAGAACACGCTCTACAACACCAACAATTTTGTCCCTAGTGCTATCAACATGGGTGTGAATGTCCAAATTCCAAGAGCCTTGAGAGAACCTGCTGCCGTTTTTAAAGAGCTCATGCCTAATCAAGGCATTGGGGGTAATTATTTCTCCACTCCCTTACTTCTAGATGGAAATTCATGCTTCCCAGTTCAACCAAATAGCGCCAGCAACCCTGGAATATTCGTCCCAACCATCATCAACAATGGCGCTATGAATGTCCAAATACCAGGAATGACGTCTTCAGGTCCAAGTATGCTAGACACTCTTTTGGCCAGAGATTGCGGTATTTTGCCGTCTGCAACCATGGAGGCGCTTTTCCGGGCTGTCACAGCTGGATCGGATTTAACTTCCCTTGTTGGGAGAGTAAATCAAATCCAAGCCGTTGGTGCTGGAGGAGGCACAAGCAATGAAGGTAAGTTAGAGCAGGCAGACCAAACTTTGAGTTGGCTTCAGCCAACACAGTGGCCGGTGCCACAGCCTATCTTTAATGTTTCAATGCAGGAACAATCAGGGATGGCCGCAGCAGATTTGGCGGTTCAAGCTGCATCCTCTGATTGGCAAGCGCTGGGTAACAACACTGCTACCAACACTGCTAATGGGCAACTAATGGCGGACACATCCGTTATGAATTGGAGGCATTCAATCGATGGCCACCTGGAGGAATCAAACACTGGAGCTCCTCTATTCAACAACCATAAGCAGACCGAACGCTAATGTGGTTCTATGGTCCTAATCAACTGTGAACTGAGCATTGGAAGAAGGGCATGTGATTTAGGACAAAGATGCCCATTTATTATCTTTGTTTTTTGCATTTTAAATCTTCTATTTGCTTCATGCTTCGTTATAACTTATGAGTAGAAGGATTTCATTTGGAAGTTTGATTTTTATTTTTGCTGAATTTTGGAAGTTTTGATTTGGAATGATGAGATGAACTTGCTGTTGTTTTTTGTTATGTCATTTCTCCTTTACATAATTTGTTCCTTATTAGACAAAAATTGTTTAAAAAATATGATACCCTTAGGTATATGGGTCTAGATTTTTACTCTTTATTCTTAATTAATACCCTTTTAACTCATATAATTATTTGACTAAAAATGATATTAATCAAGAATAATGAGTAGAAATCTAAACGCATGCACTTTAAAATAAGGGAGTTTCTCTTACGAATTATTGGTAGTTATCTTGTTTTTAATCGTCTGATGTGTATTAAAAATTATATATTCTGCATATTTTTTTAATCTACTTTGATTCTAATCAGTTTAATAGTTAGAAATTGACACTATGGGTATGGATGTCTATTAGAGAAAGTCTTTATTTGTGACTTTCTTAAGTATACTGATACTTTAAACTTTATTCCAAATAAACTAAAAATTAATAGCACTAATATAAAGTTTATTATTTTATGTACTATAAATTTTAAAGGATTAATTACAAAATTTTTTCCTGATCTGTTTCTTTTGAACAATGAAATGTTAATAAAAAAACTATCTTTATTAAGGTTTTAACTGAAATAGGCATTTAATTTACTACTTCGAGGGTATTTTGATATTTTTATAGTTTAAAATTTAATTTGAATTTAAACTAATTTAAATATTAAAAAAAACTGCATAAATTTTTTATTCTACGCAAAAAAAAAAAAAAGATTCATATAATTTTTAACTTACATTTAATTGATAACGGATGTATCATAATTAAAAGTTTAAATTTAAATTAGTTTTAAATTCAAACTAAAATTAAATCATATAACTACTAAAATGCTCTAAATTCTAATATAACAAATTACATGTGAATTTTCATTAAAAAAGCTAACGGAGAGACTTTTTTGTTAATATTTTATTATTTAAGGGAACAAATATTACGTTTTAAAAATTAAAAAATAAAGTATTACAAATGGTATAGTTTACGGGAATTTTTGTAATTAATCTAATTTTCAAGATAAATTTAACTCTTGGCAAATTTATAATATAGAAAATAATAGATAAAAAAATCTAAGAGAGATAAATTATTGAAAACAAAATAGATGCATGTATCGTTATTTTATTTCAAAATTTCAATTAAATTCATACCTCTCTGAAAAAAAGGCTCCGCCATTGAGCATAACAAAAAATAACCGTCAAAAACTTGAAAAACCAAAAACATGGGTGCCATTGGAACCGAACTACTTTGGTTCGGTTAAACCGAAATCTTGATTCTCGAAAAAAAAATTTTTTTTTTTTTTTTTTTTTTTTTGATTGGCTATGTTTTTTAATTATGCTTTGGACTTCTTAATTTCTTATGTTAAGTTAATATTTTTTACACTTTAAATATTAGTATTGTTTGTTATAACTTTTAAATTTCTACTTTATACTTTAGATTTTGGACATAGATTTGGATATTTTGTGTTTGTGGTATTATCAATTTGGATGTTGTGCTTTGTATTCATTTATTGTGATTACATGGTTGCATACAAGGAATATTGAGTATTTTTTCGCAATTTTTGGTCCAAAAATGCAACTAAATATGCAGGTAACCGGATAGTTAACTGACAGTCACCATCCAGATTACCAAAACCAAAAACCGACCGTACACCGAAACATTCGTCATATTTTTTTACGGTCGGTTTAGAAAAAACAAGGTTTCGCCACCGAACCGAACCAAAATTTTTAAATCTCAAAAGCGTCACTTGATATTAAAAAAAAAAAAAGAATAATTAAACATATGTAATTAATTAAGATCTCGGGGTTTTAGTATAATTGTCTCTTAAAATTGTCATGGTTTAGTAAATTGTTTGTCTCCTAAATTTTTAATTTTAACAATTAACCTCTTGAACTTATAAATTTATTGTAATGTGTCTTATTTTACTAAATTTGTTTAAATTTTTTGAATTAGATTTAAGAGATTAAAAGTTGAGAAATTAAAAGATTTGTTTTACATTTGAATTGGGCCATTGAAATTTTTTGTTGAACATGCTTTTTCGACGCTAATTTAACACAATCATCGTTAAAATGAAACATATTGCAACAACTTTATAAATTGAGAAAGCAACTTGTCAAAATTAAGGCTTCATTTATTTCACTAATTTGAGTTTTCAGTTTTAAGTTTCTATAGTAAAAAGTTCTTAAAAAATGTCACATCTAACTTTTTCTGCTATAGTGAAAAACTCTTAGAAAATGTTACATCTCAGCTCGAATTGAAAACTCGAATCCGCGAAGTGAACAAGGCCTTTTTGTGGGGGTAATTTATTAACCACAACAAATTAGAGAGTAAGGGCTCGTTTAGTTCATTGATTTGAGTTTTTAATTCGAGTTGAGATGTGACTTTATGTGAGAGCTTTTTACAATAGCAAAAAGTTAGATGTGATTGTTTTTTAGAACTTTTTATTGTAGCAAAACTCAAATTGATAAAATGAACTTTGACCTAAATATGCTAAAAACCCTAGCATATGTAACAATGACAAAATAACATTTTTCAAGTGGTTTCTACCCAAAAAAAAAAAATCAAGGGGAAAAGAGAGTTTGAGGTCTTGTTCAGTTCGCCGATTTGAGTTGATATGTGATTTTATGTGAGAACTTTTAAAAAGTTAGATATAACTATTTCTAAGAGTTTTTAACTATAACAAAACCAAAATTAAAAACTCAAATCGATGAAATGAACGAAGTGAAGTAATTAATAATTTAAAAGCAACACCTTTTGTCAAACATGAAGGGTAGTTCATAAATTACGTGTTATCCTCTAGCAAACACACACGAATAGATATGGAGTTTGGCGTTGCTTCCATCACCATCACCATGCACATAGTAGAGACCTCTCCCTGCAAAACCATATAGCTCAAATGGATCAAAACCACTCCCCAAACCCTAACCATATTCAACCAAAACCCTTTCTCTTCATCACCACCACAACCTTCCTCATTTCCCGTCTTCATTTCCACAAAACGGTCCCACATCAACCCCAAAGACCTCGACCACAACTTCTTTTCCTCGTTAGGCACTATCGTCGCTGGGCATATTTTAGCTCTGCACAGCTTCAGACGCAGACAATGATGGAGATACTTTCGGTAGCAGTGGAGGAGATGAGGATGGGTTATGATGGCTGCCATGGCTGGTGTGAACATCGTCGCTGTCGCGTTGGTTATCTTCTTCACACCGACTTTCACCGTGTCGATTTCACCTCCTCAACCTTGCTCGTTGATGTTCATGATGTGGGCTCAATTTTGATAGTTTGTTGGGTGAGATTAATCCGAGTTCATCAAAATTTTAGATATTGTCATTGGTTCGATTGAGAGATTGATGAATCTCTTCAGGAAAGGCATCAACTGTGGACTGTTTGGCTTTGAAATTAAGGAGTGTCAACCTCAATTCTAAAATCAGGCTTTGTTTGGTGAGTGTAGATCTGAGTTTGTTTATTGTTTTAGTTAACTTTGTTGGATTCTTGTGTTGATGAGTATGGATGACTGTAATGATGGTGGTGATAAGAAGAGTTATGGTGGTGCTCGAAAAAAGATGGTGGTGGAGATGGTGAACGATGGATTGTTGGGTTGATGTTGGTTGTTGTGGTTTTGGTGACGGTGGCCATAATGGTGGTGGTGGTTTGGTGGAGACGATAGTGGGTGATGAATTTGTTTTTTTTTTTTTTTGTTTTTTTTGGCATTTCAATCATTTTAGTGAAAAAAATGGTCACATGATGGGTTATATGCATTCTCCCATTAGTTTTTGAATGAATTTTAACAGAAAGGATCAAATTACAAATATTTTAAAAGATTAGGGATTAATTTATCAAAAAAAAATTAGAGATCAAATTATCACTTACCAAATAGATTAAGGACTATTTGTGTCAATAACCCTAATTTAAAACATCACCTTTCGTCACACCTGAAGGTAGTTCAGAAATTACACAAGTTTTATCCTCCAGCAAACACACGCGGACAGATATGGAGTTTTGCGCTGCTTCCATCACCATCACCATGCACATAGCAGATACCTCTCCCTGCAAAACCATGGAGCTCAAATGGATCAAAGCCACTCCCAAAACCCTAACCAGATACAACCAAAACCCTTTCTCTTCATCACCACCACAGCCTTCCTCATTTCCCGTCTTCATTTCCACAAAACGGTCCCAGATCAACCCCGACGACCTCCACCGTCTCTACCGGACCTGCGATCTCTCCGGCCACCGTTTCCCGGCCTCCGACGACATCGCCGAGGCACAAAAGCTCCGAATTGCCCTCTCCCGCAGCGCCTTCGTCGTCTCCGTCTTCTGCAAGCCTGCTCGCTACGCCGAGTCCTCCGTTAGAAAGCCGGAATCGCTCCTGCAGAGGGTGGTCGAGCCTCTTAGTCCCTACAATGGCGAGCTGGTAGGGTTTGGTCGTGCCGTTTCCGACATGGCATTGACGGCTTCGATATACGACGTCATGGTAATTGATAATTGTTGATTAAGTTTTAAGTATGGTTATTGTGTGATTATGTTATTGTAATTGTAATTATATGATAAATGTGATTCAGTGACTCTTCCCAGGTTGCTCCTTCGTTGCGAGGATTGGGAATTGGAAAGATGATTGTTCAGAGAATCTTAAGGTCTGTCGTTTTCATTTCTTCTCATTTTTTCTCTCTCTCCCCCTTTTAAGTTTAAGCTTCTTGTTTACTATTATTGATTTTAGGCCGTTAATTTTATTAGTTCAAATCACAACTTAAAATTCTTATTATAATATTTTTTCATAAAAATTAAAATTAAAATTTTATAATATTTTTTCTCACGTTAATTAATTTTTTAACTCAAATTTTTAACTTAACCAGCGAAATGAAAGGAAGGAGACGCTTATTTCTGGGAGTTCTAATATATGTTAATTTTGTAGAAATCTTAATTTATTTGGTCTAATATGAGTTGGTGTCAAAAAGTTATGCCTAACACTACTCTTTTAATATTTGCTTATTTTGGAATTGCTGTAGTTTTCCAACAAGTTTATTTTCACTTGTAACAAAAGAATGAGCAGAAGCAAAATAAAAAAGAAATTCCAACTTTAAAAGTGAATTAGTGTCTGTGTAAAGAATTTTTAAACAATGTTATTAAACACATTAATTGACTTTCTAAATTCAAAAGCTGGGAGCTTCGGCCATTCAAAATAGCTTCAAGTGAAACTCACAAAATATGAGTTTTTAGAAAATCTATACTAAGGAAACTTTTGAAACTTGTTCAAAGATTAGTAAGATTTTATGAACTACATTTTAATATTTTTACTTCTTATTAGAAAAATTAAATTCATTTTTGTTCCATTAAGCACTTAAAAAAGGCCGGTTAACTCGAGTTTATTGATCTAAATATTTCCATAACTCAACTGTTAACATAAAATTAGTTAAAATTAACATTACTTTTTGGATTCACTCTGATAAGGAATTTAGTGACCTTCTAGTTTCTGACATTGTTAGAGATTGGTCTTCTTTTCTACAGGCTTTCGGTTTTCTTTGAGTTTTTGTATTCTCTATTCGTGTAATTTTGTTCTCATTCGGTAATAAATTTTTCTCTTGTTTCTTTGTCAATAAAATAAAATAAAATAAAGTTAATTGTATTTAACATTTTCCCTTCTCTATTTGTTCCTACAGAATGCTCACAAGTAGGGACATTTATGACATAGCTGCTCTTTGCTCGGAGAATGAAAGGTAAGTGTTATACTTCCCACCGTGACCCACTTACACGTTGAGCCTTGAAATTCTCTCTCTCTCTCTCTCTCCCTCCCATCAGAAGGTTTTTTGTCACATGGGTGGTGCCAATTTTCAACAGATATGAAAGCCTTGTCATAAACAGATTTTTTTATTTACTAGTGTGTACAGCAAAATGCTTATCTGTTGGTGATGATTATTATTATTTTTTTCCCTTATCTTATTGCAGGCCGTTCTTTGAAGCCTGTGGATTTGGAGATGACATTTTGCGCTCCACTACAATGATGTATACACGGACTGTTTCAGCTAGTTCTGAAGCCAACCAGATGGCCAAACGTGCTGGTCGAAAGCTGTTGTTAATTCCACCCCTTAAAACTCCTCTGCGTGTACCCCTGGATCCCGATAAGAAGCAGTGAAAAAACTTTCACCTGCTGAGTGAAAAACAGAGTCCTAAATTCAATTCCCACTTTCTTCGTTTGGATTTAACTGTGTACACACTGTACATAGATAGCTACTGCGTGAATATGGCCAAAAAACGCAAAAAAAAAAAAAAAAAAAAAAGTTACTTGGCCAGTAGCCTCTCCATGTGTTGAAAGTCAAGATCATGTTTCGCATTTTTAAACTGACATATTTGGACTATTTTAACCAATGTGCCTACATTATATACCTGTACGCTATCTAATGTGAAGCGGATTCTTGTCCACCTGTGATGCAATAGATAGAAGAAAAAGCTGACCCAAGAAAGAGGTCACCCCATAATGCTGCTTTGGTATATAAAAACATCTCATACCCAAAAAGTAAAGTAGCCTTGTTGATAATGCAGAACAGCTCCCTTTCTTTTTCACCCACATCTCAACTTTCCAAACAACCTTATACAAGACTGTTTCTCTTATTATCCTCATCTCTTTTTTCTCAGCACATTCTCTCATGGGAAAAATCTGGGTCGAAATATGCCTCATATCTGCTCGTGGGCTCAGGCGAACTTCTTCACTGTGGAAGCTCCAATGGTTTGCAGTTGGGTGGATTGATCCAAACAACAGGTACTGCACAAAGATTGATGCCTCGGGGAATGCAAACCCAGTATGGAAAACCAAGTTTGCAGTCTCAGTGGATGACTCAGAATCAAACCTCAACGATCTAGCTCTTCATGTTGAAGTTTACAGTAGGGAACCCTTATTCCTCAGAGAGAAACTTCAGGGTTCAGCAACTATTCTTTTGAAAGAATTTCTGGCTAAGCATGACAAGAATTCTGAGGCTTCAGCAAGGCCTGGAACTGAAGAGGTGGGGAGCTACCAGTTGCGCAAAAAAAGTTCTAACAAGCCTCAAGGATTTGTTGATGTTTCAATACGTATTTCTGAGGATAGAGAAGAGCCATCTTCTTACCTTGGTATGCCTAAATCCTTTGGATTATTTTCTCTACCTTAGGCCAGCCGCCCCGCCCCCAAAAATATTTTCTCATAATTTTGTATATGATTTGCCCCCTCTAAATTTTTTTTAATTACATTTTCTACACAGTTTTTTTTTTTTTTTTTTTTTTCCCCTAAAAGTTGCTATTATCTTTCAAATTTTTAACTTTTGAGTTTACTCATAGTTTCTAGTTTATTCAAAATTCTTCAATCATACCTTAAAATTTGACTTTTAAACATACTCATTATTGAAATTTAAAATTCCAAATAAAAAAATTAACGCTACTACTACATAAATTCATAATTTTGTATATTACGCTTTAAAAAGTGAATTAAACTCGTTTACAAACGTGATTCAAGAAAGAAAAAAAAAAAAAAAAAATATATAGAAAATGATAATTAAAGAGAAAAAATAGTTGCCCTAATAGTTTAAGTTCAAAACTTCGGCTTTAATCTCGCCCCCTGAAAAAAATTTCTGCCTCCGCCACTTGATATATAGACATTTTTCTTAGGATAAAATATGTTTCTGAAGAGGAAATATTAAATCAGAATAAGACAATGTATAGACTTAATATTAGGATCTCATATTGACCGGAGATATTGACATGATCTACTTAATAAAGTGAAGGCAATCCTCTTCTAGTAAGCCAGTTTTGTTAGGTTGAGTTATGATTAATATTTTTTAGTTTCTGTAAAATAATATTAGAGCAGACTCAGTTTTGTAATATTGGGTCCTCTACTATTGACTTATTTATTGTGGTTTAACATGATCCACGTTGTGCGTGAGGGGACGTATTAGAATTTCACATTGGCTGGAGATATTGGTATGATCTACTTAATAAAGTGAGTACAATTCTTCTCTAGTAAGCCTGTTTTACTAGGTTGAATTAGGCCCAATATCTTTTGATTTATGTAAAACCTAACCAATGTGTTTTATCACAGTGCTGAGTTTCATTCTATGTTTTAAGAAATGTTGCACCTATCCCTACATTTTACAAACTGTGTTAAATCTAGAAACGTTTTATTCTATGTTTTAATCAGATTTGTAAACGCGGGGGATAATTCTAACGCTATTTTTTCTGAAACGTAGTGGATAGATGCATTATTCCTAAAAACACTAGGTGTAACCCACAGAATTTTGATGAAACATAAAGTAGAATACAATATTTCAATAAAACACGAGGGGAATTTTTGTTATTATCCCTTTAAAACTTGCATTCGTGAGGGCCCCTTTTTCAGCAACAAAATTATCTACTTCAAAAGTATTAACTTTTTGGTCGATGCAAGACATGGCCCTTGATAAAGCTTTACTGCATTACTAACTTCAAATGCTATTGTAGGCAATGAAGGAGGACATGTTAATGACGGCAATTCTATTACCTTGGCTACTGGGGATGGTCCTGCAAAAACCTTCCCCACTGAGATCCCCTTAGCTCCATTCCATAGACCAGAATATCAAGCACGTGCTAATTACCCTTACACACATCCCATTCCATTCCCAACAAACTACACCAACCCGCCTGCAGCTCAACCAAGCTACCCACCGGCAAGTGGACCAAGTTATCAGCCCCCTAGAACTCCACCACCCCCTCCACCACCTTCTAATGCCGGTTACATACCCACTTTCCTGCCGAGGCCAGACCGTATGCCAGAGACCTATATAAACATGCCATCATCATCATCATCATCTGGGGCACCTCCCGGTCGTGGTGGAGCACCTGGTTTTGCAATGGGAATGGGTGCTGGAGCTCTGGCAGCGGGTGCTGTGATCTTCGGTGACGACTTCATGTCAGGGTTTCATGTTCCTTCTGGTTTTAATGACCCCACTCTTGTTATATCAACTGATCCTCCTTTCTGATTTATATTGTAAGAGAGATTCTGTAACTTCGTACTATTAATGCAGCAGTAAAGTGAACTGAATTTGGTTTACCTCGTGTTGTTGAATTGATTAGTCTTTTAGTCGTTATCAAGAAAGTTAACTAGAATTTGGTCCACAAGTCTATCAACCAGAAATGTAAATATGGAAAACGATTGGCTGGGCTGCTCCTTATACTTGGTATCTAATGTTGCAAATCAAGGCAAAGTATACAATTTCCTCCTATGTTCTACCGATGCTACACATCACCACTCACCACTAGTTTACTCATGTTAGTACACAATCACAATAGCTTGTACAACTCGACACGACAATTTCTGATAAGTTTAAAACCTCAACAGTGATATTTAGCATTTTAGCTACGCCATGTTGAAAGAAATAATGATTACATTAGCTATAACGCTAATTTTCTTTTCAATTTGTTGAATTCAAATTATGTACGAGCTAGAAGGAAGCATCAAGCTATTAGTATTGCAGCGTGACAGCGTCAGTCTCAAACTCGGCTCTGTGGGATAGTTTCCATTGTTTTGGCCAGCTGTAATTGAAGTTGGGATTCCAAGTTCTTATTCTATAAAGGCCACCGGTATCCTCTTGAAGGTAGCTAAATTGGGTTGGCTGCAAGAGACAGAAGCTCAAACTACGACTCACAATGCTGCTTCTCCGAGTCACTGCTAAAAACACTACGCAGAAATTTCTGAACTATCGATATGAACTCATCCACTTTTTCTTCGTGCGGCAAGTGGCCACAATGCTTGATTACTTCAAAGCAGGAGCCAGGTATAGCTCGTGAAAGCCTCTCAGCATTCCATGCGGGGACAAGTCGGTCATCATCACCCGTAACAATCAGAACTGGGTTTCAAGAAAAGAATTAGAAGCATCATCATGCCAAAAGGCTCTTTCATCAAACATGTCCCAAGATGACTCCTCTATTGTCACCATCAAATAACTTGAAAGAACTCATTCAAAAGGTCACTCGAAAGAGAAGTGTGGAGTGATGTCTTTACCAGGACATGAGATTTCATGCAGTCTTTTTGACAACGGTGGACTTGATTCAGGAGCGGTATCAGTAAGCATTGCTGCAGTGTACTCCACTAGTGCCCTATCCCAATTCTTAGTCCTCAATGGCTGCACAAAGACATCCAGGTGAGCATTATCCTTTTCAGGACCAAGATCTTAACAATATGTTTGGTAGGAAGAAGGGAGAGATGGAGGGAGGGAGAGGGGTGGAGAGAAAGAGTGAATCTCTTGTTTGGCAAGAAGGAGAAGAGGAGGGTGAGACTCCTTCCGGACCCACCATTTTGGATCCTTCCATTGACGAAAGGATCCAACTATTTCATCCAAAATTAAAAGAAAATGACTTTTTACCCTTCAATAGTAACTCTTAACAAAGAGTAATATGGTCAATATAGTAATTAAAAAAAAAAAAAAAAAAAACTATCATGTATCCTTTCAACTTCCTTCCCCTCCTTCCAAACAACATAAAAGGATTATTATAATCGTCTCCATTCTTCACATTCTCGATCTCCCCAACCCTTTCCATTCCTCCGACCAAACAAAGCCTAAAAGAAGGATTAAGATGTTGAGAAAATCACCTTTGTATAACCTTGGAGGACGTGTTCAGTGACTAGATTCGAGTCATGCCATGCATTCTTGACAGCAGCAATACCAAATTTATCAATTATCATCCTTACCTACAAAAGAACATGAGGTAAACCATTTTCAGAAGTACCTTATTTACTTAACCAAGTTTTGTTCTACAAACTAATCATCAGCAGAAAATGTTCTTGTATTGTCGAACAAGTTCACTTCAATGTGTAAGGATATTGTGAAAAATAACCGCATTATTTTTAACATTATCTTCTAGAAGCAAGCATTATCTCCTAAGGATTATGATCGGCTAGGGCTAGGGATCATGTGATTACCTATTTCTTAGATTCTAGGTGACCGGCTAACAACAGAATTAGAAATAAGTTCTTTTCTCTAATGAATTTATCTAACTCGTGTATATATATAGCCCTTTAGTGGCTTGTGTAAATTATTGGAATTAATAAAATATTTTTTCCTCATTCTTTTCCACAGATATCAACCACAACTTGGACTAATTGGACATAACATAGATAACTATGTATAATCCCCCTGATAAAAGAAATGATTCAATAAAAGGTAAAAGTTTATTTATTTATTTATTTATTTTGAAAAAAGTTGCATAGAGAATTATCTAGTGGGAAACTTACCAACATCACAGCAAAAGCTGAGCGCAGAATAGCCGACAATAGTTTCTTATATAGAGACTTTAGCATATTTGCCATCCCCTTAACAATATTCATAATTGCCTGGGAAACAAAATGAGCGAACTTGGACAGGATATTGCCAAGTTGAACAAATGGGTTCCCTAGGCTATTCTTGTTTGAGCTGTCTTCTTGGATCTGATTATCTCCTCCCAATTGAGTTCTCTTAACAGGCTCTTTATGCGCAATGAGAGGGGCCACAATTGCTGGTGCAACAAGGATCAGAGCAGCAACACGTTCTGGGGCTTCAAAATATGCATTGACTGCTACAAGAGAACCAGCTGAATGCCTGAGATGCCAAAATTTTCTTCATAATTTCAGATTAATCTCAGCTGTAAAAATAAAAAATAAAAAAAAAAAGAAAAAAATAAAAAAAGGAAGTAGTGTTGTCTTTTAAAATAACTTTTTAACAAAAAGTAGATTGGCATGAATAAGAATCTTTTTTGATGGAAAAAAAGATCATTGATGTCATCCTATCGCCCTTTCACCTTCATCTATAGCAGAAATCCAGGGGCGTACCGGAAGATCTGAAACGACATGATCCGATTTTATCATGAGCTTAGTTTCACTCACACAACCACAAGCCCAATCGAGCAGGAATCTAAAGTGAGATTTTAGTGTATCGAACCCTGAACTCATTCTAAGAGAAAGAAGAAAAAAAGACATTCTGACCGCACCAAACGGTTGGTGGTGAAAATCCAACGGCATCAATAAGAATTGCAATTGTTGGAATTAGCCATTGATGCAAGTAAGATGCCACGAATTATGTTGTTATCAGGTCATTCCAAGGGAGAAGTTTTCCTAAAACGGATCCAGAATATGACCATCCCCACAACAATATATATCCTCTTACAAAATGGGAATGATGTTAATCATGGTTTTACAGAAAAGACAAACAAATCCAATCAATGAAAGAAAGAAAAACATTGAAAAGACAAGGAAAAGGAAATGCGCATACATACCCCACAAGGATTAAAAGGAAATGCACATACATACCCCACAAGGATTGCCTTCTGAGACCCCAAAAGATCAATGAAGTACAAAGTGGCAAGCACCGAGAAGACCATGGAATAGGGATTCAAAGGTTTTGCATCTCCATTTCCAGAAGCCGATTTCTCAAAAGGGTTCAACCTTGATGTCAACCCAAATGCTGGTCTATCAAAGGCAACAACTTTGGAACCAACCACCTCAGCCAAAGCCTTCATAACTCTACTCCATGAATACACAGAGGCTCCAAAACCATGTAGCAAAATCATAGGAAACCCGATTTTCTTAACCGAATGAGATACGCTTTGACTCTTCTCCAAAGACTCGTTTGCTCCTTCTGACTCGGCATCATATATCTTGTGGTGTATGCGCACACCTCTGAATTCACAAAAACAGCTATCTGGGTCAGCCAAAACGGTGGGCTCCACCAATTCATCTTGATCAATTCCAGCTATTCTCTCCTTCTTCTTCTCTTGTGAGTCCAACAATCGTCCTGTACTATTATCTAAAGTAAGCATCATCACAATTCACAAAGCATTATTATTATTATTATTATTATTATTATTATTATTATTATTATTATTATTATTATTTATTTTTTCAAAACCCACCAAGGAAACATCTCAAAATCAAGAACCCATTTGTTGGTTTCCATAAAGAAGAATAACTGAGTATGTACCGGAGTAATCGGCGCTAGAAGAAGCTGAAGCCGAAGCACAAACAATGTGGGAGCTTTGAAGAACCACATATTGATGATGAAAATTGGGGTTTTTGTGAAAGTTGATGAAGCTGAATCTTGAAAGCTTGTTTTGATGAAGCTTCTTGAAGTTGCGGTTGGAGTAAAAACTGGGAGGGCAAAGTGAGACTAAGCGGTGGAATTCTCTCAGCTCCACCATGGCGTTTTTAGTAACTTTTTGCGTGAGTTTATTAATGTGTTGTGGAGTAACTTGCTCAGACGGACTCGAGAGATAGGAGTATACACGTCCGTGAATATGAAGTGGATAACATAAAAAAGTACGTCGTGGAATCTTTTGGATAAAAAGTATGTTGTAGATAGGAGTATAAAAAAAACCGTAAAATTAAAATTGATTGAAGAATTGATTGCTAAAAATTAAAAATAACGGTGTCACGTGAAACTGAACACAATCGATTCGTTAACTGATAGACTACCTCAAAAGTCAGTTTGGTTTCAATTTTGCATGTAGAGAGTTGGTTAAAAACCGAACCGATCGAGATAGAATTTTTTTTTTAGTTGTCATTTTACGTTTATGTTGTCATTTTTAGTTGGATTTTTTTGGTTAACCGTACATTTCTCTCTGCCTCTCTCACTCGTCTCTCACCCTCACGCCTCTCACTCTCACGAAAGCCCTGGCCGCCGCCTCTCTCCTCAGTCGTCCTCGCTCGCCCGTCCGCCTCCAGCCTCTGGCTTTGCTGTGGTTTCTTGGTTTTCTCTCTGCCGCTCTGACTCTCATGGTGAAAGAAGCCCTAGCCGACAGCCACCGCTCCACTGATCTCCTCAATCCTACTCGGGCTCGCATGTTCGCCTCCACCAAGCTCCGCCGAGGTTTGGCTTTTGTTTCTCCACTTTCTATTTGCATCAAGCTTGGTTGATGTTCATTTGTTTCTATTTTATGTTCAATTAGCTTGCATCAAGCTTGGATCACATGATCAATCAGCTTCTCGTTTTATGTTGAAAACCACTGTGAATTCTCAAATGACATTTTTCTGGAATTTATAATTGGAGCATTTATCTATTCAATGAAATTGATGAACATAGAACATTTGAAATTGATGAAATGAAAAATCATTAATTGTTTTGAACATTTGAAATCATTAATCATTTTCGGCAACACCTTTGCTTCAGTGCAGAAATTGTTTTGGAAGGTTCATTATGTTATCTTGAGCCTGTACAAACTACAAAGTAAATGGCACAATTTAAGCAACACATGCTTCGGGATCATCAAATGTCCCTTGTTCTCGTGTAGGTAAATGAACAGCTTATAGAACAACAACCATAAACTTTAGAAGTTATAAGACCAGCCAACCTAGAATGTATAAGTTATCTAGTCAAAGCCCAAAAGAAAAGAACTAAAGAAGAATTAGAAAAAATAATTCAGATAGCAAGAGAAACTCAGGTTTTAGGAGAAATCCAATCAAGTATTGGGATAGGAATAGATACTTAGCGAAGATAGAAGTTATTAATCCAGATTTAACAATCAATATAGGAGATATTAAGTATATTAATCAGGATACAAAAGAGTTTGAAGTTCAAATAGAAGAGTTACTTAAATTACGAGTTATAAGAAAAAGTAACAGTCCACATAGAAGTGCAACATTCATGGTTAGAAACCATGCAGAAATAGTTAGAAATAAAGCTAAAATGGTAATTAATTATAATAGATTAAATGAGTGTGTTTTTGGTCCGTGGACACTTTGATTTTTTGTTGTGGTTGTTTTTGTTGTAATCTTGATGCTATGGGTTTCTAATGTTTGTAGCCTTAGTCTATGAAAATCTTAACTGAAACACACTTTTAAATTTCCAAAGCATATATTAAAACAACAACAAGAAATATCGTTCATTTTCTTTCATTTGTCCAACTCAATTAAATGATACGGAATCTTCTAAAAGATGATGAAAGCGTTCAAGTAAATAATGCAAAATCTTCTAAAAAATCTAAGTAAGATAATTAAAATTATATCTATATATTCTTTTTTTCTCATCATCTATTCAATTTCATTTACTTAAATCTAATTTTATGTTGTAGCGATACATATGACGATATAATGGATTTGGATTTAGATGAAGATGGAGGGGATTAAGAGGTTAATGAGAAATTAAACTTTTTAATTATGCTTTGAACTTCTTAATTTCTTTACTTATGACAATTTAAATGTTTTTTAAACTTATGCTTGTGCAATTATCAATTTTGATGTTGTGCTTTGTATTCATTTATTGTGATTACGTGTTTGCAACTTTACATTGAAGAAAAGTTTTACATTTTTTCATACTTGCGGGTCAAAAATACAACTAAAGATGCTGGTAACATGATAGTTAACTGAAGTCACCTTCCTGATTACTAAAATTAAAAACCGTCCAAAACTGACTAAAAATGAACCGAAACTGAAATTCGGTTAACCAAATTGAAAATTATTAGGTGCAATTTGGTTTCAGTTCCAACTTTCAAAAAACCGACATGATTGGTTTGGCCACTGAACTGACCAAAACTAATAGTTTTTAACCGACAAACACCTATGGAGTCTTTTAGATACTAGATTAGATCAAGAATTACATTCAATATTAAAATAATTAAAAGGAGAATTATAATCCATGACACCAAAATAGGAAAAAAAAAAAAAAAAAAACTAAATCTGTTTTTTTTCTCTCAATAAAAAATAAAAATAAATGCCATCTCATCTCTCATTTCATTTGTCACAAAAAAAAATATTAAAATCCATTAATAAAACAAAAAGAGACAAACTCAATTCTACTCAAAAAATAAATTCAATTTTCACTTCCTTTTTTTTAATGAGCGAAAAAGGACATTTTTACTGTTAACTCTCTTAGTGCCCTAGAAATACCTAATATTGTAGGTTAATAATTTAAAATCTCATTTATTTTATCGATTTAAATTTTTAATTTTAAATTTTTATAGTAAAAAATTTTAAAAATATCACATTTAATTTTTTTTACTACAGTAAAATTTTTTTAAAAAATATCACATTTTAATTTAAATTTGTGAAATAAACGAGACATAAATTTTTTTTTTTTTATTATTATAGAAGAAGGTGAATGTAGTAAATAGAAGATTTATGAAAATTTTAATTAATTTTTTCGTTAATTAAACGACAATAGCTTGAACTGATTTGCAGTATTGCAACAGCAAAAACAAACAAAAAAGTGATTTCATCAAAACTCCATTTCGTACAAAGAGAGAATCCAGAACGAGACCTTTGTATAAATAGTCTAAGTAAAATGTGTTTTTAAGTAAATAAACCACAAAAAAAATAAATTGAGTAAATAACCTAACTTACACATCAGCATTCCACGTCATTAAGTATGCTTCCACATCAGCATTCCACGTCATCAATTATGCTTTTAGGTTTTCTTTCTCTTCCTCCCCGCCATTTCGCTACCATTTTGTTCTCCCCCCGCCTTCAATTTCTCCTCTCTTCTTCTCAAGTCATCGTCATCGCATAACCTCATTAACATTATTATCTTGCCCATTCAACGTTTTTTTCCCGTCCAAAACGAAGTTTGAAGAAGAGCTAGTAAGTAAGGGTGTGTTTGTTTTTGGTCTCATTTCCGTTTTTCATCAATTTCGATGCAAAAAACGGAAATGATTCCCAAAAAAACGCGTTTGGCAAAAAAGCAATCACAAAACGGAAATGAAATCATTTTTGTCGTTTTGCGGAAAAATGAAAACGGGAAAAACCCGTTTTCGTTTTTCCCTTTTCATTTTCTGCTTCTTTCTTCTTCTTTCTTCTTCTTTCTTCTTCCTCCGAGGTTCACCAGAGCTTCCTCCGAGCTTCTTCCTCAATCATCCTCCGAGCTTCTTCCTCCAAGTCTCGCCGTTTGCTTCTCACCGGAGGACCACCGTTCGCCGGAGCACCACCATTTGCCCAGATCTGCGCCGTTCTCGCTTTCTCACGAGGTATTCACTCACCTCGTTGCTCTCCGCGGTTCTTTTTTTCTTTTCTTTTCCGGTTGTCTCGCCGTTTGTCGTTTCCGGTTGTCTCTTTTTTGATGTGATCTGGGTTTTTTTTCTTCTTCCCTGGATGCCCCAGTGGGGGCTGACAATATTGGGGCTGAAAAGCCCCAAATAAAACAGAAAAAAACATTCAATGGTTAGAAAAAATGGAAGAAAACTTTTTGGCGGCGTGTGGTTTTGATATGCTATTCACTTATGTCAATACCGGATGGGAAGGATCAAAAATACAAAATATTATACCAAGACAAAATATGACCAATTATTGGATGCCAAGACAAAATATTATACCAATAACTTGTTGTGTGATCCACAATTTAATTAAGATGCACGCGCGAGATGATCCTCTATTTAGGCAATATGAGGTCGATTTGCCCGTAGAAGATATTGAGGAGAGGGAGAACAAGAAGGGCACAGAACAACAACATGGTATGGATGCACAAGAAGCGAAACATCCGAAATGGATGGTCGGCAACAACGTAATTACATAGTTGATTTTAGGGATCATCTAGCTAATCAAATGTGGGATTCAGATATGGCGACCATAATTTAAGCTAATATATTGTAATTTCCATATTTTATTAATTATTTTATTAATTATTAGTGTTTTTATTTAGGATTCAATTATTATTTATTTAATAAATTAAATACCTATTACATGTTTTCAAAAATGAAACCAAACGCATTTTCGGTTTTTTTAAAACTGAAATCAATCTCTAAATAAAACTACCAAACGCATTTTCAGAATAATTCAAAAATGAAAATGAAAACGTTTTCATTTTCATTTTAATCGACAGAAACAAAAAAAACGTTTTGGAACCAATTCCAAACGCACCCTAAGTCTTTCATTTTCTATATCTTTTGTGGTGTTTTTCGTTGTTGTTCATATGTTTTTAAGATGAGAATGTAGTTAAAAATGTTAAAAATCCATTAAAATAGTAATTTTACATGTTAAAAGACTAGTTTACATCGTCCGATATGATGAAGATCTGCTGAGTTTAGAAAAAAACAGGATGGTCGGTTCGTGGTTCGTGGTCTGTTCTTATAACATGGTCGGTTCGTGGTCTGTTCTGGGTCTGTTCTTATAACATGGTCGGTTCGTGGTCTGTTCTTGGTCTGTTCTTATAACATGGTCGGTTCGTGGTCTGTTCGTGGTCTGTTCTTAGTCTGTTCTTATAACATGGTCGGTTCGTGGTCTGTTCTTGGTCTGTTCTTATAACATGGTCGGTTCGTAATCGGTTCGTGGTCTGTTCTTAGTCTGTTCTTGGTCTGTTCTTGGTCTGTTCTTATTGCACGGTCAAATCATTCTTATTGCACAATCGGTTCTTAGTCTGTTTCTTGATCCGTTCTTGGGTTGTTCTTATTATATGGTATGTTCTTGGTTTGTTCTCATTTTATTGTATGGTTTAATGACGTATTATTTTCTTGATTAAATTTCTGCAGTTTTAAAATCTAAATAATGGCTCAGTGGAGGATTTTTTTTGACATTGGAGGAAAATGGAATGAGACTGAAAGTTGTTGGGTGTGGCATACAGATTGTAATTTAATTGGCATATATATGGATGAGAATGATACTCTCGAAACCTTTGTTGATAAGATTTGTAGAAAATGCGAAATTGATGGACAAAAACATTCTTTTGCAACTATCATGGGTACCGAATTTGAAATGTAAATCGTTGCCGTTGTAATAAAAGACAATGATGATTTGTTATTCTTCAGGATATAGCCCACGAGGTACCGCTTCACGTGATAGTGGATGAGAAGTTTATCAATCCCGAAAAACATATTGATGGAGTAAAATTAAGAGAAATCCTCCGCATGATGATGATTTTTTTTTGATCGTGATTTTATGGGTAATGTAGCTATAGATGAGTTGTCGACTCATAATGATATTCCACCACACGGTCACAACCACAACCAGAGTCACAGCCCACAGCCTAGAGCCACAACCGCTTGCCATTTTAAATGAAGTAGAAGTTCTTTGGTCCTTTAGTTTGTATGGACAAGACCGAGTTTGGATCATCTCATGGATCTACCTTCAATGAATCTAGTTTAGAAGTTGGTAAGTACTTTATAAGTAAGAATGATTTGAAGGAAAAGCTGCATTTAATAGCTTTGAAAGGGAAGTTTGAGTTTCGGACAACAAAATCAAATAAAAAGACGTGCTTGTAGTAGAGTGTGTGGATCCAAAATGTGTGTGGCGATCCGAGCCCCGCAAATTGAGACCAAAACATGTTTGTAATCCGCAAGTATAATGGTGTTCACTCTTGCTCGTTAGAAAAGCGTTCAAAAATGGCAAACAACGTACTCCGTTATTGGAAGTTGCATGAAAAACCAATTTGTAGGCGTCAAACAGGGGCGGTTCGAAATCAATTCGAAAATATGCCCATGACGAATTCGGGATGGCCTTGATTATTACAAAGGATGGAAGGCTCGTGAGCATGCACTTCAACTCGTAAGAGGTACGTTCAGAAAGCTTCACTCAGCTCCCATCATACTTTCATATGGTGTCTCTTACTAATCACGGCAAAGATCACCAATATTCATTTTGATGAATGTAACTGTTTTATGTATCTTTTCCTAGCATATGGACCTTGTATACGAGGTTTCGGTTGCATGAGGAAAGTTATCGTTGTTGATGGAACGTGGTTGAAGGGAAAATTTAGAGGTACGTTGTTAGTTGCCACTATACAGGATTGTGAACGTCATTGTTATCCCATCGCATGGGCCATTGTAGACTCGAGAGAATGATGCATCCCGGACATGGTTCTTCTCGAACTTGAAGGTGATTGTCACCGATTCGAGGAATTAGTTTTTATTTCGATAGGAATCAAAGTATAAGTAATGCATTGTCTACGCTTTATTCATTAGCACATCACGGTTGTTGCACATGGCATGTGTCTCAAAACATCAAGAGTAATTTCAAATTTCAGAAGCGGTTTACTATTCTTTAGAACCTCTGAAGCCTACCCGCATTGACGAGTTTTCTGTCTTGTTTGATGAGTTGTCTGCAAGATATCCCAAAGATTGCTAGATACCTACAGAGCAAGTTCGTTTTGAAATGTGGTCTCGCCTCATTTTAAAGGAAATCGATATAATATTATGACCACAAACATGTCTAAATCAATGAACGCAATGCTCAAGGATGTTCGAGATTACCCTAATTGCCCTCTTTAATTTTATACAAGCAAAGATGTCGAGTGGTTTAATAACAGGCGGTCAAGCTTCTAAAACTAAAACATTATTAACGCCAAGTGTGGAAAAAACTCTTCGTGAGAGGCACAACAAAGCGGGATTTCTAACGGCCACAAGACTTAATCTTGTTGAGTTCAAGTGACGTGGAGAGGCAACTGTAATTGTCAACATTGGCGCGAGGAGTTGCACTTGTCGTGTGTTCGACCTTGAACAGATACCATGCGAGCATGCAATAGCATGTTGTAGAGAAGCGGTGAATGTCACTCTATGATTTATGCTCAAAATACTACAGACGAAGTTTGGGCTCTTGCATTCTTTGAGACAATCTATCCTGTGCGGATACTTCACCTGGGATATTCCGAATCATGTAAAGGAAATTCACCTTCTTCCACCGCGAGTTCAACCAAAGAGGGGTAAGCCAAAGCAAAAATGCATTCCCAGCATAGGTGAGTTCACACGAAGAAAGAATCGATGTGCTAGGTGTGGGCAATATGGACACTATCAGAAGAAATGTAAGAACGCACCGATGTAATAATCATGACTTATAAATTTCTTGTTTACAATGTAATATGGACACTATCATGAGAAATTTCTTGTTCACACTCATTATATTCAAAGAAATTTTATTATGGCTTTAAGGACGCTTACATTTATAAATGCATTGTCCAAATTTTTTCACAATAATGGTTTTTTTTTTTTTTAAGTAGGAAAACTTCAAACAAATCGAAGTTGCATTTAGAATTTATCGTTTTTATGGAGAACCTTATATTTTATGGGGAAATGCTGCCCAAATTTGTGTGTAATAACTTATGTTTTTTTTTTTTTGAATCAAAAATCTGTTCATCTCAAAAAACCTTTCTCAATTTTTTTAGGTCCCGGCACCTTTTTCGCGCGCAAAATTTTTAATTAATAAAAAAAATAGAAAGAACATACCGAAACCGACTAAGAACAGACCAAGAACCGACCCAATTGGCAAGAACAGACCGAACGACTAAGAACAAGAATGAAAGAATGACTAAGAACAAAATTTGTAAAAAAATATAAAAATATATTTTTTTCATATTTCTCGGACTTCTTGGGTAATTCTAAACTTTTTAGTTTGTACAGGAAAAAAAATTTGCTTAGAAATGGAAAAAACCTAGAACAGACCTAGAGAATGGACCAAGAAACGGACCAAGAACAAAATTTGTAAAAAAATATAAAATATATTTTTCATATTCTTTGGACTTCTTGGGTAATTCTAAACTTTTTAGTTTGTACAGGAAGAACAAAATTTGGTTAGAAGCAGGAAAAAACGTAGAACAGACCTAGAACAGACCAAGAACAGACCAAGAACAAAATTTGTAAAAAAATATAAAAGATATATTTTTTCATATTCTTTGGACTTCTTGGGTAATTCTAAACTTTTTAGTTTATACAGGAAGAACAAAATTTGGTTAGAAACAGGAAAAAACGTAGAACAAACCTAGAACAGACCAGGATCGGTTCGTTGTCTGTTCTAGGTCTGTTCTAGGTCTATTCTAGGTTTTTTTCATTTCTAAGCAAATTTTATTTTCTTGAAGAAACTAAAAATTATAAGAGTAATTATAAAAATAATAATAATAAATATAATAAACAATAAAACAAAATAATAATAATAATAATAATAATAATAATAATAATAATAATAATAGTAATAATAATAGTAATAATAATAATTATTATTATTAAGTCATATAAGTAAAGAGACCTATTCATTGATAATTATTCATTATTATTATTATTATTATTATTATTATTATTATTATTATTATTATATTATTATTATTATTATTATTATTATCATTATTGTTATTATTATTATTATTATTATTATTATTATATTATTAGTTTTAGTATTTTTTGTTTTTTTTTAATAATATTATTTATTATTATTATTAGTTTTAATATTTTTATTATTACTATTGTTATTATTATGATAATAATTATCATTATGATTATTATTTTTTTATTATAATTTTTATTGTCATTATAATTATTTTTATTTTTCATATTATTACACTTATTATTATTATTATTTATTATTATTATTATTATTATATTTATTGTTAATGTTATTATTTTAATTATTATTATTATTATTATTTTGATAATTTTGGATTTTTATTATATTATTATTATAATTATTATAATTATTATTATTAATAGAATTATTTTTATTATTATTATATTTATTATTATTATCATTATTATTATTATTATTGCTATTGTTATTATTATTATTTTATTTCCATTAACCGACGTTGGTTTTTGCCTATATTAAACGACGGCGTTTTCATTAACCGACGTTGGTTTTTGCCTTCGATTAACCAACGTAATATTGAATTTAACATTAAACGACGGCGTTTCCATTAACCGACGTTGGTTTTTGCCTTCACAAACGTAATACTGAATTTAACATTAAACGACGGCGTTTCCATTAACCGACGTTAGTTTTTACCTTCCATTAACTAACGTTGGTTTTTGCCTTCAACGACGGCGTTTTTCACCAACGTTTGTTTTTCACTTCAGAAACGTTATATTGAATAGTAATAATAATAATAATAAATCAATTAAAAATAATAAAAATAATCGTAATAAAAATAATAATAATAATAATACTAATAATAATAAATCAATTAAAAATAATAAAAATAATCGTAATAAAAATAATAATAATAATACTAATAATAATAAAATAATAATAATAATAGTAATAATAATAATAATAATTATTAAGTCATATAATAATGATAATAGTAATTTTTATAATAATAATAATAATGATAATAATAGTAATGATAATAATAACAGTAATAATAATGATAATAATATTATTATCAAATCAACTAACCGACTAAGAACCGACTAACATAAAGGAACAGACCAAAAACCGACAAAAATAGAAAGAACAGACCAGAACCGACTAAGAACAGACCAAGAACCGACCCAATTGGCAAGAACAGAGAACGAACCGACCAAGAATAGACCAATCAAAAAGTTGAGGAATATGAAAAAATATGTTTTTAATTTTTTCAAAATTTTGTTCTTGGTCCATTCTTGGTCGGTTTGAAAATCCCGGTCGGTTCTTGGTCTGTTCTTAATTTTTTTTGGTCTGTTCTTTATTTAATCGATTCTGGTTTAGTTTTTGAATTTTAAAAAACAATAACCTAAAAAAAAAAAAGTGTTAAAAAAAAAACATAAGTTATTACACAAGAATTTGGGCAAAATAGCTAAAATAACCTGTTGAATTTGATAAATTATAAATGCAACTCGATTTTTAATAAACATATTGTAACACCAACAACCAAAACAACCAAAACAATGTTAAACAATGTTATGTTTGTATTTTACAACAACCAAAATGTACAACATTTCATATAGTTGGGCTCAAGGGCTTCTTCATCTTGTACTGTTCCAAATTCCAAACCAAGTTCAAGCCGGTGCACGCTTCTACTTTTTCTTCTTTGAGGTCTTCTAATGGGATTCTGCGGATAAGGTATTCAATAAATTTGTAAGTGAAAAGTCTGCGATCTTTGATCTTTCGTTGTGCACCAACCCCTTGACACGAATCATTGGCCATGCACACTCAAGTTTATCACCTAGATGGTTGAATAAACCTGTGTGCTTCAAGAACATGGGGCATCATCACACCGATTGGCTGCACTTCTCTTCGATCTGTGAATCTCTGACATTGGAATAGCTTTTTTATGTTGCATTCAGATAAATCAACATAAAGCGCGACCCAATGCTTCATCCGAATGTTCAGAGGCATAGTGAAGCCCTTCGCGTCATCCCATTTCTGGCCAATTACGCGCTTCTCTCCACGGACATATTCATCCAGGTCGTCATCAAATGTATAAGTTGCCAATTTCTTTTTGTTGGTGTAGTATCTCCCTTTCATCTTTTGGCAAAATATATCATCTAGGATGACAATATCCTTAATGAACTGCCCTTCAGGTGCCCTTGACCTCCGAATTGATAGAAGAGCCGATGCCTCGTCAATTTGCTATAAGTCATAAAAAATTAATTCAGTAGAATGATAATGGTATAAAAAATAAGACTAAATTTAGAAAATATGTTGTGATTACTTACATCATTAAACAGCCATTCACCTGGCTTCAAGAGGACCTGGAAGAAGTCCTTCCTCCAATCTCCAAGGCCGCATACAATCAGCTCGGAGTCCGTAGTAGGATCAGCAACCCATTTGTTGAATGCCTCAACACTTCGTTAAAGGACCACACCTTCTTCCTCACGTTACGCAGGGATCCGTAAGGTGAGTCCATACCCTCTTTGGGCCTCTTAAGTTTTTCAACCTTCAATGCATAAAAAAACCTGTTGCTCATTTTGAGCCTCTGGATGTGGCTGAACCTTCATCCTTTTTGGCTCTGGCTGCTGAACCTTAGCTCCACCTCGGGGCTCTGGCTGAAAGGAGGTCAAGCTCCGCCTCAGGGCTTTTCCGCCTCAGGCTCTTGAACCTGAGGGTCAAGTTCTACCTCAAAAAATTTCCCTAACGGATTGGTCTAGCGAGTCTAGCCTCCTATTTCAAAATGTCTACCATTGTACTCTATCATCTTGTGATAGTCGTCCCTATGGTCAATAGACATACCATCGTCTTTTTCTTTGTTGTTGTTGTTGTTGTTTATTCTTTGTTGTTGTTGTTGTTGTTGTTGTTGTTGTTGTTGTTGTTGTTGTTGATGTTGTTCTTTGTTGTTGTTGTTGGGGAAGTAGTTGGAAACCAAAACTTTTGGACATGGACCATTTGTGCACCAGAGTCCAAAATTGATGCAAGCTGGTCAATCTCAGCATCTTCTTGGTCGGCATAAGGCATATACGACCTCATGCACATACTGTTCATTTCCTCCTCAGTGGGATAAAGAACTGGTACGGTCATTCCCTGTACATTAAAAAAACATACATTCAATGATTATTTAGGTAGAAACATATTGTAGAAAAAAACCTATTTTGTAAAATTTACACAAACAAAAACTTTGTATTCAAACCCTTACCTCGCCACTGTGCATGAGGTCGTCTATTTGTCTAACCTCGACCAAGGAAACCCGACGTTGCTCCCATTTGAGCATTCTGGGAAGACGTCCCTCAACCATCTTTGCAAACGTGGCGCCGATGCTTGAAAACGTTTCGAATGCCCAAACCTGCGTTAAACCAATTTTTTAAAGTCTAGTAAACCAATTTACTATAATGCATGAAAAGTTATTAACATAACTATATAACATACCTGGAAGGCCCAAGGAAACCCGCATATTGAGTAGGTTTCCTTGACGCTCTTATTGCGTCCTTTCCGAACCCATTTTTGGTATTTGTCTCTCAAGTTCTTCTTCAGAGCCCGCAGAGTGCATTCAAAAGACACCCCTTTTAGTTCGTCAACGTAAGACAGCCAATCCAGTGAGACGGTCTTCTTCTCGTCCCCCGATAATAGTACTTGTGCTAAAAAATAAATGATAGCGATCTTTGCTTTATCGCTACCTTTTATCTTATCCCCTGTCAGCAATCTTCTTAAATCTGCAACAAGTACTACGGGGGAGTTGAAATGCTCCAATAATCTTCTGCTCTTTGAAGCTTTCAAGATCACGTCTGGCTCAGGAGATTCCCCACAGTTCAAGCCAGTTATTAAAGCAAATTCCCTCATTCCAAACCGAAGTTTGAACCACAACTCATGTCTTTTTCTTGTTTCTATCTGCGCTTTAAAAGCGAGATAGTGTGTCAACACCCCACACTATGTCATATTTTCGGACATTGAAATAAAATGTCCGGGCAGACTCCTTGAAGATTGGCATTTACGTCTCGGAGTCTAGACTCGCCTAATTACCTCCAACGCCTCAATCTTCGACTTCATCGTCACTTTGATGGGAAATACTCCCGTCTGGAGGATCCATTAACGTCTTTAGATGTCCGATCCCGTGAATTTCACCGAATCTTGTAAAAATAAGACAGAACACATAGGTCGAACCGACCAAAATATGACAGAACCGACCATGACACGACCGAACCGACCTAAAATCCCAGCAGGAACAGACCAAGCAGAAAAAACTGACCAAAAACTGAACAAAACCGACTAAAACCGACCAAGAACCGACTAAGAACCGACCGCATACAGAACCGACCAAAATCGACTAGAACCGACCATGATCGACCAGAACCGACTAAGAACGGACCACCAGAAATGACTTTAAATGGACCTAGAACCGACTGCAAACAGACCAGAACCTAAACCGACTTTGAACAGACCAATGTTACTTATATTAAGTTTTTGTTCTTGCAAAAAAAAATATATAAGAAAATGTCATAAGAATATTACCTCAGTCGATTCCGTTTCCTCGTGTGTTCGAGAAATGACCGTTTTAGTTGAGGAAGAGTCGTTTTGTGATGCCATTACTTCTAAAAGCTGCCGGATTCTTAGTCGGTTTTCGTGGTCGGGGTCGGTTTTAGTGTCGGGATCGGTTTTTGGTCGGTTTTAGTGGGAATGGAGGTCGGTTTTTGGTCGGTTTTAGGTAACCGTCGGTGTTTAGTGAGGTGGTCGGTCGGCCGAGACGAGAGGTGGTCGGTCGGTGAGAGGTGATCGGAGTGAACTGCCGGTGGTCGGTCGTGAGAGAATTTGGTCGGGTGGGAGGAAGAGAGAGGGTCGGTCGAGAGAGGGGTCGGTCGAGAGAGTGCTTGAGGGTTTTTTGAGTTTTTGAAAAAATGACCCATTTTGAGACTAATAAGACACATTTTTTACCATGTGAGATACACGTCATCATTTTTTTGTTATAAAAAAAAACCGGCCTATTTTCCCAAATTTTGATTTTCTCCGGTCTCTTTTATCAAATATTCTCATCCAGAACCTCCAAAAGGCTAGATAATTTCCAAGCAACAGAACGAAGAAAATGGAAGCTCTGTTGTGCAGGAAAGTGGGCGATCCAACAATAGATTTACAGAGTCCCAATTCCCCAGTAGTTGTGGAAAACAAGTACCCAATCCCAGAATTGGGCTCCCCAAAAGCCGTGAGAGTGAGAGTCAAAGCCACCAGCTTAAACTACGCCAATTACTTGCAGGTGCTGGGCAAGTACCAGGAGAAGCCTCCCTTTCCTTTCATCCCCGGCTCCGACTTCTCCGGCGTCGTCGACGCCGTGGGACCCGCCGTTGAGAATTTCAAAGTGGGTGATCCCGTTTGTTCTTTTGCCGCCCTCGGAACCTTCGCTCAGTTTGTTGTCGTTGACGAGAACCATCTGTGAGTTCTCTTTGTTTTTTTTTGAAAATCCCAGCTTCAGTTTTATGTAAAAATGGCTGTTTTTTAATGGCTTGACTGAAATCCCAGGATCAAGGTGCCTCAGGGATGTGATCTGGTTGAGGCTGGCGCGCTTCCTGTTGCGTTCGGGACCTCGCATGTTGCTCTTGTTCACCGGGCGAACTTGAGCCCTGGACAGGTATTTTTACTTGTGGCTCAGTGTAGTTTAACAGAAAGTTTGAATAGAAATTTAAATTTTGCATGTAGCAAACCCGTGAAATAAACGGGCTCTTGGTTTTGTTTTATGAGTAAAATGTCATTTGTCACCACTTAAATTTAATAAAGCACAGATTGAAGGAGAAAAAAAAAATAGTGGTGATATGTTTGCATTCTTCATTGTTTATGTGTGAATGTGTTGCCACCGGTCGTTTGTGGTGGTAAGGCTACTCTTTCTCCTTGATAAAGTGTTGGGTTCGAGTCAATGTATGTGGACTTGGATCCATGTCCTAAAAAGGAAAGCCTTGCCTCCCTGGAGTTATTGAAAAATGTGGATGTCTTTGTGCAAGTACGAGAATAAGAAGGTGATGAAATGGGACTTATAGGTGTTGCTGGTTCTTGGTGCCGCCGGGGGTGTTGGTCTGGCTGCTGTACAGATTGGAAAGGTTCGTGGTGCCACTGTTATTGCTGTGGCTAGGTACCTACTCATCCCAATATTTGTTCATTTGGGATTTTTCATATAGATGTGCCTTTTGTGATGGAATTGGGTTTTCTGTTGCCTGTTGAATTTACAGGGGAGCCGAAAAGGTGGAGTATTTGAAAGCACTGGGTGTTGATCATGTGGTGGACTCCGGCAACGAAAATGTTATCCAAAGTGTCAAGGACTTCCTCAAGGCCAGAAAGCTTAAAGGGGTTGACGTTTTGTATGATCCCGTCGGAGGCAAGCTTGCTAAAGAAAGTATGAAGCTATTGAACTGGGGGGCAAACATATTGATCATAGGCTTTGCCAGTGGAGAAATTCCTGTCATCCCCGCGAATATCGCACTTGTTAAGGTTTTCTTTTGAACCCCAAATTTCGTCTTTTAAACCTAACATACATCATGATTGCATCCCTTAGAAATCAAGTTCTATAAACAGGTTTCTGCTTAAGCTTCTTAGTTACATGAAAAATTTAAATGCGAAAAGGATCAAGTAGGAGTAGGATATAAAAGGCTTTATGAAATAGTCTAGTTTGATAGCTTGTTGTTATGTTAATAGAAGTGTTATACATGTAGTATGCCTGTCTTTGCCTCTAATGGACTAATGATCATGTAATTGTCCTTTCAAATTGTTGCATTTTTTTTCTTTTCTCTGTCAGAACTGGACTATACATGGACTTTACTGGGGTAGCTACAGAATTCATCGACCGGGTGTTCTTGAAGATTCGGTTAGGGAGCTACTATCCTGGGCGGCGAGAGGCTTGATCAAAATCCACATTTCTCACACTTTCAGCTTATCAGAGGTCAGGAACTCATGTACTCCTTTCTTTCCTTTTGTGACCCTTTATTCTCCGCAATATAATTTTCAATCGTCGTTTATCCTGGAATTGTTATGCCCCACTTAATAGCATGTGAACTTCCGACTATGGTAAATTCGAATATTCCTGTTTCTTGTGAATATAAAAGCTAACCTAAGAATTAACTGGACTGAGGGGTAGCAACCTTAAACCAATCTTGAGTTATAATAGTACTATAATGATCTCTATCTGAATGATATTGAGAAGAACACAAAGATAGTTATAGGCACAACTGTGTTTGGCAAGAGGGAAAGAAAATAAGAAGAAAAGAACAGTATTTAGTTAGGTGGGGAAAATGGAGAGGAAGCAGTGGATTTTTCTACTATTATGTTTAATATGAAATTCTTCCTTTAACCCCTCCATATTGTGAGAGGTTAATTTGGGGTCCTTTGAATGATTTGAAGTCCATCACTCAATCAATTCTTTTCTCTTTTCTTTCCTACCGAACAACCACGTCTCAAAATCTTAAGACTAATCTGCTCGCCCCTCTTCTTTGTTCCATTTTTTCCCCTGTTCTAAAGTTTGGGCTTCTATTTGCAATACCGGTGGTCCGGTACAAGGGTAATGAAAGCAATTCCCCTTTCTTTTGGTTGTGTGGCTTTTAAATTGGTCTTTGGTGTGATATCAGTAATTCAAATTTTCATAGAAAGATGAAGGTGCGTCAACTTTGATTGCTTTTCTCATCGTAGATTGCTTTTAGGCTGTAGCATATTTAAGAAATTGTTATGTTGAAAGGGAGAGAATCAGCTTTGAATACAATTGCTGCTTGTTATTTGGTGTCATCCTGAGAAATTTCATCGAATCCTTTGATTGCTTGTTCTTAACAGGCCAATCTTGCCTTTGCTGCTATGAAAGATAGGAATGCTATTGGAAAGGTGACGATTGTTCTTGACGGTGGAACAGTAAGATCTAAGCTTTAAGCTGATCGGTATTCAGCTTGGATGGGGTGGAGAGTCTTAGAGTCCGTTCACTTCGCTGATTCGAGTTTTTAATTCGAGTTGAGATTTGATTTTATGTGAGAACTTTTTACTGTAGCAAAAAAGTTAGATGTGATTATTTGTGAGAGCTTTTTACTGTAGCAAAACTTGAATTCTAAACTCGAATAAGCGAAGTGAACGGAGCCTTAATTTTTGCACTTTTGTGGTATAAACAATTGGAAATTTCCATGTTGCTTGTTTAATTAATAGTATGAATAAAAACTCGGAAGAGCTGTTCGCAAGATAGCGAGTCTTTTGACAAATAAAGGTATTGTTTCAAAATCCTTCCATGTAGATTCTACTTTGCTGCTTGTTCTCTCTCTCTCTCTCTCTCTCTCTCTCTCTCTCTCTTCCTCTTCTTCTCTTTTTTTTTTTTTGGCTTTTGTAAGTGATATAAACTTCAAAGCATTTATATTACACATAATGGGAGTATTCCTAGATCTCTTTTGTCATGAAAAATGTTGTAATGAATCGGAATATATATCACAATTACACTATCTTTCAAACATGGTTCATGCTTCAGCAAAATGGGTAAAAAAAAAAAAAAAAAAAAAAAAAAGAGTTAATGTAGAAGAACGCACTTGCCACTACAGCAAACCTTTTCCATCAGCATATTAAAATATTTACACATTCAGGTTTCGTATATACACAGGACGAGAATAATATATTGCCTAAGAGTTCGAAGAAGAGCTCTATCTGGGTCTAATGTCTGTTTTCAAAAAGCGTATGTGTTCCTGCTGCAGCATCTGCCCTCCATGCACAGGATCAAAACTACATCTGTAGAAACTGAAAACCAGGCAAAATGTGTTTTACCAATCCATTTTAAAAGCTTAAGTTATTACGACGTAAACTAATAATAGTTTTATATTTTAACACTCTCCCTTCACGTGTAGGCTGAATAATGCACAATCGTACGGGTAAATTATTTAGAAAGCCTAATGCGTGAATATAACAATTTAAATGAAGATAAAGAGTGCAATTACGAGATTTGAACTCAAGACCTCCTTCTTTAATATCGTGTTAGTTTATTAATCTATCTTAAAATTTTAAACTATTAAGCGGTAGGTCAATAATAATTTTATATTTTAACAAAATGGCTGAAAGAGAGAGAGAGGGGCATGAAAACGACACGGTAAATAGCAAAAGCTTGCTGGGAGTGTGGGGTTAAAAAATGTATCGTGGTTTTTGACAGCTTGTTTAAGTTATGAAAAATTTTGGGCCTCCAATGCACACTAGTCACGTAAAACCAGAGATAAAAGCTTGGAGAGAAGGGGATTAAGAATAAGAGTGCTCGACTAGGAAGTACCGCTAGTATTTTGGCTTCTCGAAGAGCAGGTCAAAATGAATTTTAAAAACGCTGTCATTGAAAAACACCTTTCTGAGCAACTTGTGGTCACCAAAAATAAGTACTTGTAATAGGTGTAGTGATTCTGTGGCTGATAAGTGAGATCTCGAAACATAAATTAAAGGAGTAAACAAAAATTAGAAAAGAAGAGTTCCGCACCTTCCATCCATGCCAACAATGATGACAGTGTTCTGAGATCCAAATGCTGCAGTGAATTGAGTGTCTTCTGGTAAGTGGAACTGAGCAAATGACCATTCAGAGCTGAAATATTTTGGTAAAACCCCTGGAAAAGTTTTGGAAAGCAGAAAATAATACATCAAAAATATGATTTAGATCCAATATCATGAATATCCACCCCAAAAAAATTGAGAAATACATTCCTTTTCCTTTTAATACAAACATCCACACAGACAAGAAATTCGATCGAGTCGTTTGCAACTAAAAGTTGACACATCAATTTTACCCCTCATAAATGACAATGATGAACCAGGATTGGCACCGGTGCTTGGAGAAATAAGAGCATCAAGGGAAGTTGAAGAATTTTGGTGAGCCAGAGGTTGCCCCTGAGCAGCACTTGAATTGGCATATGAATCCTCCCCTACAACGCGAACTCGTAGGCTGAATATGTGTACAGTACCTTTATCACTTGATGTCGCTAACCACTGGACATTTGGGGAGAGAGCAATACTATAAATATCTGCTCTGTCAACACCTCTCCGTACCTACAAGAATGAAGGCAATAAATTCATACGAATACTTAAAAGCTACCAACCATTGAAGAATCTAATACAGTAGTTCCACCCCTCCCAGAAAATGGCATTCTTAAGCTGCACATAATACACATCATAAATCGACAATGAAAATCTTGAGTTAAAGATTCTACCTCTTGTAAGCGAGTCCCATCCATTGTATTGAAGATTCTTATTAAAGTGCCCTTTGTACTAGCAGTTGCAAGAAGTAGTCCATCCATTGTTAATGTCAAGCAGGCAATGTGGGAATCATGAGCATTAATTAACTTCGTCATATTCAGCCCAAAGTGTTCAATTCGAACGTGTCCTCGTTGAAGGCCTGGGCAAGCCAGCACAGATGTATTTGAATGATGTGAAAGGCAGCATAAGCCCCTCGGATTTGCTAGAGTCTCAATCTGGTGAAGCAGCTTCAGATCCATAAAGTTGTAAACATATATTTTATGCTCAAGAACAACAACAATTCGATCCCGTCTTAGTTTCACTGCACGAACCTCGGACCTAAATGCAAATTCACCAATACAGCGGCTCTGATGATCATCCCAAATTATAACTTTATTGGGCGGATACTGGGAATTGGCTCCTCCACCAACAAGTGCAAGAATGTTGCAACGAAATAGCATCTCAACAATTTTAAATCCACCACTTTTCAAGTCACGTCTGAAAGTCTCCTTGAAAGGGTCACAGTTATATATACGAAAACCACAGCTTGTCCCAGCAGCAAAGCAACCATAATCTTGATTCCAAGATACTGAAAGTAAATCTGTTTCATCATGGTCACTCATCTCTGGTTCAAGCTGGTTAAAGGAGCCAGACGCACCACTTTCTGGGGATTCAAACGTGCCAACCGTTGTTGGTGAAAATATTCCTCGAGATGTTGAAACAGTTGAACTCATGTGGGAAGAACGCAGTCATAACCAGTTGCTGCAATAAAGCATAATGTGAAATCATTAGGTTAATGGAACATGCAAAGATAGAAAGTCACAAGTTAAATTGTACCACTTTATTAGTAATGCTTGAAATAGAAGGCAAAGTATTAACATGGACTAAAACAGGCTAACGAATATGAGACTAAGGGAGCCCAGAAAAAGGAAAAGATCACCTCAATTATTCTAAACGTGAAGGAAGAACCCTATGCAATGAGCAAAATTTTACAAACCTTAAAAATGAAAGACAAAAAATTCTGGTGAATAACAGAATTTCCTCGATAATTCTACTTCGGAGTACAACTAATTTAGAAGACATAAAACCCGATGCTTTCAAAAGAACTACAATCAGAAAAAAAAGGGGGGGAAAATAAAAGAAAGGAAACGGAAGAATCAAAGAAGACCGACCCAAAAATGACAAAAACCACCAAAAGAAAAAGAACCTAAGATGCATATAATGTTGCGCCAATGTCAACATCCATACAACTCATAGGAACCAACCCACAATGCAAAAACATTGAAAAATTAAAAACCAATCAGCAAAAGGTTGACATCTTTAGAAAAACAACCAACATGGAAAGGACCAGAACCCTTTTCCCTCCTGCAAATAGTTACCTCCACTTTAACCCGCTCACAGAAGTCAATGACCAACAATTCATACCAACTTATCCCCTTACTGTCAAACAGTAACCCTAATTTCAAAACCAAATCCCCAACGTCCATTTCCAATACTCCAGAATTCCAAATTACTTGAATCGATACAATGATTAAGCATTGCCTCAAATTTCTTAAATGCTCAATAATTTTTCAATACTCAAAAGTTTCTTCCTTTTTTTCTTTTGTCAAATAAACATTTGATCATAGATAAACAAAAATGTATCAAATTAAATGGCATGAAACAACAAATAGCCAGATCCTAATTCACAACAATAATGATCATATATAATAAAATAAACTGTTTCTTTCTTGACAGATTAGCATTATTACCAGAACAATTAAAGTGCAAATCTTTGAAAACCCAAAGAAGGATAGCTAATCATCAACTTACAGAAGCTATATCCAATCACGCCCTGCGAAATTTTCTAAAGGGGCAAAAAAAGAAGGAATTTTAAGGATTCGGATCAAATTCTTCCCGAAATTAAAGGAAAACAAAATCAAAATTTGGGAAGAAGATGAACACGTAAAATTGAGATTCATAGAAATATGAATAAAGAGAGAAGGAAAACAAATTGAAAGAAACGTGGGCGATTTGGATTCGAAACTCACCAATGAACAAATTGCGAAACTTCGAATGCGAAATCTTCCTCCGATCGCAGACACTGACACACTATTATCTGGCTGTTTTCCCTCCGGACAACGACAATAGTTCCATTTCTCCTCCCTCTCTCTCTCTCTCTCTCTCTAGAATTATTATTGCTTTACTGAACTTTGTCTTGTTCTTTCCGCAACGCTGTGTCGTTTTTAGGCAAATCTTTCTTTTGTTGGTCGGTCGTTCGTTAACAAGTGTCATGATAAAATAATGTTACAAAAGTAATGAACTTGTAGAGGGGCAACAAAAAAAAAAAAAAAAAAAAAAAAAGAAAATAAAATAAAAGGTCTGATGTAATGATTTGTACATGAATTTTCCTATTTTCCTGATCGTTGAAATAAATAAATAAATAAGAAGTCTTAACTTGCAATAACTCCGACCTCCACAAAATTTAAGGAATTCTCCTGCAATTTGCAAAAATATTCCTATTACTATTGTTTGAATAAAAATTTCACCCACATAAATTGTCTGAATTTTGCTGAATACATAAATTGTCTGAATTACGAAGTAGAGAAGATATTAATGCTTTTCACTACAGTTGTGGTAGACCCCATCTTGCTGTTTTTTTTTTTTTTTCTCCCTTCAATAACCGATGCATGTTTTTTTTTTTTTTTTTGGCACGAGGAAATATATATATATATATATGTTTTGTTTCATAGTATATAATTTTGTATTTAGATTGATTGACACATTATAATGGAAGTGCTTACATTTTGTAAATAACTAAAAATGGATGCCTTGCTTCCCTCGAGGAAAAAAAAAAGTATGCTTTGGATTCAAAATCCAACGTGGATATCACATTCACTGTTACGACTGATTTGAAAATTTTACTCAAGGATGTATGGAAAGTAGGACTGTTTATGTTTATGGGTTGGGTTAGTGCCGGATGGGGTATTTTTTTTTTTTTTTTAAAGGCATGAGTTATACATATTTGATCTCAATGATGTTAAAAATATTTCACAATTTAACGATGTTTGGGTTGGATTGGGACGGTAAGGGGTAGATTGAGTGGTCGGTTTCAACATTTAAAGACTCAAAGTTTAATCCAACATTCAAAGTTCATCATCAAATAGAAATAATAACTCTAACATTCAAACAGATATAAATTCAAAGTTCATTCCAACATCAAACATGAAGTAAAGTAGTCTATCCAACATCAAACATAAAGTAAACATAAATTAATCTACACTCATAAATTAGTCTTAACATAAAGCAAACATAGAAGTTTAATTCAAACATAAAAAAACTAGAGAGTAGAAATAAGTTGCTTGCCTAGGATTAGATATTAGAGGAGGCAAGTTAGAGCGTAAGTTGAGTTGGGGTGTTCGAGCCATTATAGACCCAACCCACACCCCACCCCAAAACTCAGGCCAGACATTGAATGAGCCGAAAAAAAATTTAATACTAGAAATTGTATTTTTTGGGTTGAGTTGGGGTGGGTTGAGTTGAAGCGGGTTGGGTTAGGATAGAGTGGGTTTGGCCTGTAGGTTTTACGGGTTTATGAACAGTTTTAATGGAGAGATATTTACTTTTTTTTTTTCCATTTAAAGGGAGACATTTACTACTTTAAGAACTAAAATAATGTTTTACTACTTTAAGAACTAAAATAAGTGATTATGATGTAAATACACCTTCTAGTAATTTCGTACATACACACAATGTTTAGGTCTAAGTTCAAATTGCAGCCATCAAGTTAAAATAAAAAATAAAAAATAAAAAATAAAAAAGAACGGAGATAATTTTTCTTGAAATTTCTCGGCAGTGCTTCGCCTGTCCTAATCCTGTTATGATTCAGGGATGTGATTTTATTCCTATCACGATCTCATCTCAAATTGTTCTCTCATCCTATCCTTTTTAGGGCGGCTTTCCGTGGGACCCATTTCTATAAGAATATACATCTCTATAAAATATGTATTGGGATAAATGTTGTTAATATTTCAATGGATCTATCCATAAAATATCCACGGGCATAAAAGAAAAGGACATAGAAAATACTTTCGAGGAAAAAACTCGGGTAATTGAAACGAACTCTCTCCAAACTTGTTCAAATGTAATAGTTTGGTCTTTATTTTTTTTGTATGAAACGAGTTATAAACTATTTAAAAGTATGCAATATCTTTATTTCCGTTAAATGTTGTCATTTTCGTTAAATATTGTTTAAAAATAAAAATCAAATCCTAATCTATTAAAGTCGATTGGGACTAAAAAATCACCTCATTAAAAACTAAGAAATCATAATATTATAATTTTAGGTTATTATGTCGTTACTTTTTATACAACATCTTACAAAAAAAATTACATTACACATTTTTAAATAGTTTAGAGTTTGTTTCATTTAAAAAAATAAAAAATTAAACTGTCACTTTTTAAATAATTTAGAAACTATTTGTGCCATTTACTCAAAAAAAACAACTTCAAGATGTACATGCCTGCCTTCACTCTTTGATGTTGCGTGTCACGTAATAGTTAATACATTGCAAAATAATAACAGTACGTAACAAGTCGTTATCAACTTTAACACCTTCAATTTTTTTACTACGCTACAAATAATATCTACCTTTCTCGGGTAAATTTAAACTACCCAATTTATGAATCATCAATTGCAAAAGATCAATCAACCTACGTGACATGGCCAATAATTACTTTCAAAACTATTAAAACGTTATATCTTGCAAAAAATTTTGTTTACACCAAGAAATGTGTTTGACCTTTGCAAAGTTCATTTTCGTTTTGAACATTAAATTGGAAGAAAAATACCCCTTGTTTATGTACCGTGTTTTGTATAACAATATGTAAAATGTTGTGAGATTGTAAAAACATAATTAATTGGGCTCGTTTATTTCACTGATTTGAATTTATAATTTGAATTAAGATGATTTTATGTGAGAACCTTTTACTGTAGTAAAAAAGTTAAATGTGATTGTTTTTAAAAACTTTTTACTGTAACAAAACTCAAATTCTAAACTCGAATCGGTGAAGTGAACAGGAGTTGTTATTTTAACAATATTTTTCTCTTACATTATGTGACTCATATATAATTGTATTGATAAAAATAGGTCAATTTATGCATCATTAACTCCTTTTAATTATCTATAATTTCATTTGAAAAATTTCACCTTCTTTATGCAATTATTCGGCTCTTTTTTTTATTATTAATTTTTACCGACATCAAGATCGACATTATCTATAGATGTTTTCACAAATTCAGATCCTCGGTGGTTGACATTTTTATGCAGAGTGGCCTACTGGGGATTCTCCATAAATCTTATGTACTTGAAGATAAAAGTCTACTTGATCAATGATTTTTGTAAATTATAAAAGAAAGATATATACTTGTATATCAAAAGGTAAACATGATCTTCAAGAATATATATTGTGGCCATTCTTTTGGTACACTTGTGGCCACTTTGTTACAAACTTGGTGAAATTACTGATCTTTTTGGTGGCAAGTGAAATTACTGATTTACCTAAGAAGAGAAATACCAATAATTGGTACCACCATTGTGGGTTGTCAATTATTTGTCCTACTATATATACATATTAATAATTTATATTTATTTTTTGAAAAATATAGTAGGTAGGGTGCGAAGAACCAGGTGTTTTTGGGAAGAATAAACCCCAAAAAATTGAACAAGTTGCATTAGACTAGACAAACACTTAATTATAGAGGGTAATTTCCCAAATAGGAACTCACCCCCTCATCCCATATTTGGAATACTTTACATGACACATTTGCACACTAGTCTGTACAAATCGAAGAGTTCTTAGCAAATTAAGCACAAACCCCAAGACAAAGTAATTAAAGTATTGAGTAAACGTTTGATTTATGGATTTAAAATCATGATTCAAGCTCATTTTTAATTTATGTGTATTTTTTGTGAGAGAAAATATTATAACGAACTACGAACTATGATTCGAATCATGACACGAATCCACTAACTAAACGTACACTGAATTTATTTAAGCTAGAGCTAATTAAGACACAATATTCAATCTCATGCACCCTTTATTGAATTACACTTTTAGACTACAAAACAACACTGAAGACCAACTGGCACAATCTCAAAGAAAATGAAAAATAGTTCACATTGTACTCAATGCTTCGGTTAGCACAAAAAAACATAAGAATAATTAGACTTAAGGAAAGTGTACGTAGCTTCACGTGTAAAAGAGCACGAGTTACCACTAAAAGAAAGCATATCTAAATAAATATATAAATAAACTCAACCCAAACTACTGTAGTTTTCAACTATTAAGAGAAAGAGTATGTACACTTCATACTCCTTCTCGGTTTTCGATATTTTCACATTTTGAATAAAATTAAAACGAGAATTTTAGTATGAAAAAATAATCTAAAAGAGCATCTCAAAAAAACTCTCTAAATTTTCATTAAATTCTAATTAAATGGCTAGTATTCTTCATTTTAACTAAACATATATTACTTTAATATTTATTAAATTTAAATATATAACAACTTTACATTTATTGTGGTTTAAAATAATAAAATAATAATAAAAATAAATAGCTAGCCACTTTTTGCTTATTATATTTAGTTAGTGTGAAATGGATTTTCTAAAATAGTTAACCATTTAGAGCATCTCAAAGGGAGCTCTCTAAATTTTAACTAAATTTTAGTTAAAATGGCTAGAAAGTTATTTTAGCTAGCAACTTTTTAAAGAGTCACTCTAACGATACTCTCTATTTTAACTATATATAGATTATTTAAATATTTTTTGAGCTCAACATATAAATAACTTTTTTTAGCTTTTATTTTATGTCAAAACAACGAATAAAATAATAAAAAGACTTGCTAACTATATTTAGCTAGTGGAAAATGTTTTAGGTAAAATAGCTAATGGTTGGAGTAGATAAAAGATAAAAAGCTAAATCATTAACTATTTTAGTTAAAAACATAAAATGACTAGCATTGTTAGAGTTGCTCTTAGCTAATGATTGGAGTGAAGATTTTTGCTAAAAACATGAAATAGCTAACATGATTAGAGTTGCTCTTAGTGAGATATATTTGATCCATCGGATTTGTATTAAGTTTTGTCAATTTTTTTTATACATTTTATTTTGGTGAAACTTTTACTAGATCTAACGTTTATAAGCATAAGCGCACTACCACAAGGTAAATCTATCATAAAAGGCTCCATATTTTTAAGAAAGTACCAGAACAATGCATTAGTCTGAAACTGAAAACGAACATAGAAGATATAGCCCCTTGAAAAGGGTTTTAACTACTTCATTATTGTGGCATATAGATTACATATACGACATGAGACAATAACCCCATGAATAAAATTGAATGCAAATTTAAAACTTATATCACTCTTAGATACAGAGACCGTATCCAAAAAACCCTGCACCAATTCATGGAACAAACACTGTAACAATATATATTCTCCTGTATATACTTATATATATCTTTGGGAAAAAAAAAAGAAACTCACCATAATATTTATTATCCCGCCTGTTTCAAACGATATATAAAATAGTGTGTATACGTTGTTTTATTATGCATAGCCACAATATCCATTCTCACAAGGAACTCCACCCTTGCACCGTCTCTCGCACTTGCCACAATGGTTGGGATTAAACAACACCTTTGTGCAACGGCCACCGCAGCAACGCTCGCCAAGCTTGCACTTGTGGCCACATTTTCCGCAATTATTCCTGTCGCCGAGGACGTTACGACAATGCGTTTTGCAGCAGTAGAGCAGGCTCTTACCTTTGTTGGCCTTCACCCCATTGCATATGTTGTACTTGACACGGTCGCAATGTGTGCCTTTCTTTATGATGCTCGTTAAGAACCGGCTTCTTGAGCGGTCGGCGTTTGGAATGGGACTGTCGAGGACGTACTCTTCGTCCTCGTCGATGTCAATGTCAGATGAGAAGGCCATTTGAGGATGCAACAACAACAACAACAACATCATTGCTAGGGAGAGAATGGTTGTGCCTTTGATGAGGAAATTGGCCATATTATTCTCTCTCGGATTAGTGGACTATAGTTGTTGCCTTGCCTAATGGTACGAAGAGTGTACGCCAAGGGAGGTGATCATGGGTAATTTAAACTACAAGTTTTGTGATAAAATATTGCACGCGATGAGGAGGAATGCCTTCATCAATTACGTCATAATTTACAAAGCTTTGAAAGTTTGAATTAATATGTATTAAAATAGCTTTTTTGTAGGCTAGAATTTCGGTTAGATCATGTACTAATAATGTTAATAGACTATTTCTGTTCATATTTATTAGTAGAGCTAGCATGGCTTGTAGAATTTTTAATACCTACTCTATAAAAAGAACAAGGAGAACCACAGATTCATCCTCCTAATTTTGACCAATGACCAAGCATGCATTAAACTATTCAGCTAAGAATTTGACATATATATGTCAAAATTTATAGAAATAGCTGTAAATAAATTGATTTTTTTTTTTGTTCATTTGCAATATTTCTGTACTGACAACCATATAAACACAAATTCTACTTTGAAAAGAGACTTAAAAAGAAAAAGGTACAAATGAATCTGCATAGCAGATTAAGCGAAAAATTTGAACAGTGCCTAATACTTAGGGAACAAAAGCTTATTTTCTGGAAAAAGGGAAAAGAAAAAAAGAGTTTGCTTAATAAATAATAAAGTGTTTAAGTTGTATCTTATCACAAATTAGAAAGAAAAGTATAGTTAAGAGTACATGATCAATCTTGGAAGTTTCTTTTGAGAAAATCCTAAAAATGTGGTAATTTTCTTGTGAGGCTTCCAAGAATAAATATATCATGAATATTACTTATTACTACTTTTTATTTAAATTGTAATAGCAAGTACTAAAGAGTAAAAATATATACATATAATTGCGTGTATTTGAAAAATGAAAAATAAGAACACAAATTAATTGCTTAATCCAATGAGAGAAGAGGAAGTGATCAAACATACACATGTAAAGGACCTCCTTTTCAGGCGGGAAATGCGTTAACGTCACCGGCTTGTCATGTTACTCCACTATGTATCCCGGCGACTACACAACTAGAGGTACACGTGTCTTTGTCTGATTGGTCCATCCGCAAAGCTCGTGTGCAAGTTATTAACAAATCAGAACGCCCGCAAATCTTGAAGCCCATGACTCTTCTCCTACACGTGCTCTTTTGCCGACTTTCGGTTTTTGTGTAATTACTTAGATCCATTTCTTAATATTAATTTGTCACAATCTATATATAATGCAAAATCCAACCTAAATTACGCGTGTTGACTCAATAATCTCTTTAGCATTTAATTGGGTGTCATTGTTTGTGTTTTGTCTTTCTCTAGAGCATTAATGTCTTAACAAAAATGCTTTTTCCGTGACTCCAAAAAAAAAAAAAAAAAAAAAAAAAAAAAAAAAAAAAAAAAAACCGTTTCTCCCATCTTCCATAATGTGTATAATTGAGAGCATTTGATATGATCATAGTGCAATCTATGGATTATAAGTAACAAATATTAGGTAGTGAAAGTAAATATATAGCATGTATACTTGAAAAGTAAAAAGCATGTGTGAAATAATACATGAATTATCATGAAACAACCCAAAATAATTAGCTAATTATGTATAAGCGACAATATTACTCACGTAGACAAACACACAACCGTATGTTAATTAATGATCTAGAGGCACTACTTGCCGAGGTCCAAGGGAAGGAAAAATGAACTCAGCTGATTTGTTTGAATATTCTACGTACGAGAATAAGATCAACTTCTAGAAAAAAGTGAATTTTTTGCTTACCAAACGGATGATGATGAGTAATAAGAATTGTTCAATTAGGAAGGCGTTTCTTCAAATTTAGTTTTCAGATCAATCGAGTGTCCAGCCTTGTAGGTAGAAATTATTTTAAAGATCATGCCGGCAATTGGGGTTATTAATTCCATACATACATATAAATAGACATACATATATGTATTGTGGGATAAAATGACGAACCCTAAATTTAAACTCTAAATGGGACTCACAGGCTATAGAGAAGAGCATTAAATAATTAAGGACAACTCAACCTAAGAGTCACGTCAGCATATAGTTTTATTAGAAGTCGACCGCTAAAATGATGTACCTACTATTAGTAAGAGGTTGACCGTTCTGAGAAGCCACAAAGAAAAAGTATGAGGTCGAGTTTACCGGCAATCGTGGGCAAAGAGGCTTCTGGGAGTATTTTCGAAGTCGAGGCCATACAAGAAGATAAGATAGGCGAGATTTGTTCTAAGATTTGCTATTTATAATTTAAATATATGAAATTTAAATAGAAAGCCATCATGATTGATTATAATATCTATCTTTTAGAAAAAATATTCCTAAAAAAAAAAGTAATCCAAATTCAAATAAGGAATATTTATGGGCGGTGACCTAAACTATAAATAAAGGATTATGAGTCAGAAGATCTCAAGTCTCACTTTGAGCAATTAGTGCGTGTATTCTCTCTAAAGTTAGTGAATTTTCTCTCCTTCCTACTGTGAACGTAGCTCTCGAATTAAAAGTGAACCATTATAAATTCTGTGTATTCTTATTTAAATTTTGTTTTTAAATATATTTTAGTTCATTTAATTCGCACATTCGTTATTATATATATATATATATATATATATATGCATGCATGTATATATCTTGTAAGGAATGTACGCATGCGTATACATGTATGTTACACGTAATTGTTTGCAATATGCGTTTTTTATATTAAAAAAGTATGCTTATAATATTATATCTTATAATTCAATGACCATGTAATATATATATATATATATATTTGCTGGAAACAATGACACCATATATATATATATATATATATATATATATATACATATAACTCAAATCGATCTCATTGGAGCTAGGTAAGCAACGCATCATCACATGCATGGTACAAAATGGCCAACAAAGTGGAAAGTGCGATGCTTTCTATAACAAGCAGGGAAACTAGCTTCAAGGGAATATTGGTGGGTACTCTCTGGTCTCTGCGACAACCTGCTTAAAAGCTTTAGCAATCAGAGATGGAAAGTGTGAGTCAAAAAAAAAAAAAAAAAAAAAAAAAAGATAAAAGGACTTTGCTGATATATATATATATATATATATATATATATATATATATATATATATAGATGCATAGAAGAACTAAAAGGGTAATTCGGTGCGCAATGAGTTGGAAAAGCCCAACACAGACCCCTATAGTTGTTTACCTTTTCTATGTCGGGCTAAACCCAATTGAGGGAATTAGTTAGAGAGAGAGAGAGAGAGAGAGAGAGAGAGAGAGAGAGAGAGAGAGAGAGAGAGAGAGAGAGAGAGAGCAACTAGCTATATATAGCTAGAGTACTAGTAGGAAATAAGCAGTGCTTTGTTGTATTGGAACTAGATATGAAAAAAGAATACACAAAACTCACATATATATTATGGCCCTAGCTAGTTCAAATGGCTAGCTTATTAAATAACGAACACGTAGAAGAAAAGAAATGTGTACTTGTCTTAAAAAGCCATTCACTTATCCGTAAGTACTGTAGATGATGATGTAAGAAATGGTTATTCACTTATTCCTGGATTTTCTTTCTTGTTAGTATTTTTTTTTTTTTTTTTTTTGCCATGGAAAGTAAAAAAGTACAACCAAGTGGGTAATAGCTAGATGCAATCAATTAGCTTGTCAGAAAATGTACACACACTCATATACCTGGACCATCATTCATATGGCCGAGCTGCTTGGGAGAGAATTATTGTTTACTAAGAAGAACAAGTAAAGGAATAATAATTGATGAAGAGCAATTCGGATCAGATTCATATATATCATGAAGAACAAAAGCGTGAATATTAGCTAACAAAAATAAATAATAAAATAAATCAAGATCACGATGACATGATAAATGGTATATAAATGAATAGATATTATAGTGCACATATATATATATATATATATATAATTGGTTGGTTTAGAAACACAAGAAAATGGAGGGCAATGGAAAGGAGGAGCTCCCTTCAGTCCAAGCACAGAGAAAGAGGGATGCAAAGTATCTCCCGCTTCATTCACACAATCACAGTAGAAAAGTATTAAATCTCTCCTTATGCTTTTTTCTCTACAAAGTGCTTGAGTGAATGAGTCGGCAGTCACTTCATCAACCCATTATGTCCTATCCATGAGTGGGCTGAAGGAAGCTCTCCCTCTCCATTTCTTCGCATCTGTATATATACGAGTCACAAACACACACATATATACGAGTCACAAACACACACACACACACACACACACACACACACACACACACATATATATATATATATGTATCAGTTTACAAGTATATACAATTCAGGTACAAAGTGATATATAGAGTGCAACAATCCCACTAGCTAGCTGGGATCTATCAATCAAAAAGGGAAACCAAATTCTGGAAATCATACATCAAAAGTGAAGTGATTAGTTACTCAATCATCGAGCTAATGCAAGTAGAGAGATGAACTGTAAACATGTACCCATGATCTCCAAAAATGCCCACATCATCATTAGCATTCGGACATGAAGGAATCAAAGTGAAAAGCACATCGGCAATATCATATGTTATACAAAAGTTACAACATAAATGATCTTAATATACATTATATATACATGACAAAAACACAAACACATATATACAAATTATTGCAAAAAAAAAAAAAAAAAAAACAAGAACAAGAAGTTACTTCCCATTTCCCGATATATATCATTAGTGACCCAAACTAACATTATTGTTCATATATAGCAATATATGTCATCAATCCAATTAACTTAAGCTAATAATATAACAGCAATAATGCTACCCTAAGACTTCCTGAATATATAGGCTCATTACAGTGGGCTTAATGATATCAAACATTAGTAGCCATGAAATATGAAACTCATCCAAATTAAGTACTGAACCAAATTAATATAACCTCATGTCTATAATTGAGACAATCTACCGTTCAATAACATACTAAAAGAAGTAAAAAAAAAAAAAACAATAATAATAATAAAAGACTGAGGAACTATTCATGAAGCTGTCCTGTGTGAGCAACATAACATATATATAATACCTACAAAATTAAGGAAAAAAAAGGAAGAAAAAGAAGAAAAAGAAAAACTAGAAAGAAATTAAAAACATTTACAACAACAGAGCAAAGATTAGTTAGTAAATAACTTCAGTACATATATCCCACACGCAACAGCATCAATTATGTCCGCTTTCTTTTCAGAAGGCCGTAAGTACTGAACTAACAAATTATAGCCTCAACAATAACTCGCTCAAATTAACAGACATAGAAAAGGAAAACCCATTTTCTGAAAGATCACGAATTAAGGCTTTTGAGTTTAAAGTGAAAGAGGTATATAGATCATCAAATTAAAGAGCAGAACTGATGTTGAAAGCTCAACGAAAGCAAAAGAAAACCTACAGCAACCCAAACACATCTGAGAACACACACAAATATATATATATATATATATGTATGTACTTATATGTATATATGCGTGTGCTGGCGCCCTGGAACGTAGAAACCTTTGACAATAATCAGTGTAAAACTGTTTTCAAAGAGCAAAACAAAGAGAGCATATTTATATGTAAATCGATCTGAAAATGGGTTGAGGAAAAAAATAATAAAAAAATTATATGACAATAATTGAGTGGATGACATATATATATAATAGACAGAAAGATGGTAAAACTTAACTGTAACTGTTGGTACAATTTATGTTGGAAATGTCCTCCATTTCTTGAAACCCTAAAAGTTTAAGTGCTGCTATATTGCTGAAAACCCTAGTAGTACTACTTCTCATATTTTTATGGCACTAACAAGTTTATAAATGGAAAATATTAAAAGAAAATAAGAATATATATAGCACAAAAAAATAAATAAATAAATAGGGGTAATTAAAGAGGAAAAATGACTTGCCCAGAATAAGAAAGAGAGGAAGTTATTTTCTTTTCCTTTTTGCTTTAAAATTATTTTTTTAATGTAGAGGAGATGATGGGTCACTATCTCCATGAGAGTCAGAGACAGGAAAGCGACTCCAAAATCTTAAGAAATCTAACACAGGAAAGAAAGAAAGAGAAATAGGGCATAGGGTGGGGGAGGAGAGGGATGGGTTTTCATTTTTCCTGTCTTCAGGTGATATTCTAGCAGATAATGTTAAAGAAGCTAGCAAGTACCATGAAAATTAATCTCTCTCTCTCTCTCTCTCTCTCTCTCTCTCTCTCTGTAGATTTCCCTAAAAACACAACAGTACTTGGGTGAAAACATAACAACATTGGAAGAGTAAATAAGTTTTAAATTATTGGCCACAAGTTGTATCTAGGCCCATTTTTTAATTAATAAAATGAGGAATTTGGGATTATTTTCAGTAGGATTAACTCAACACTTTATGATGAAGTCGAATCTATATAAAATTACCTTTAAATTATGTGTGCATTTACAATTGGATCATTTTTGGGTCAAATTTTAAAAATTACTAATTTATAAGCCATTAATTTTAGGGGACGACAGGAATCACATATTTTTAAGTTGCATTGTTTTTATTTTTAAGTTGCATTTTTTTTTTTTTTTTTTGTAACAAGGTTGAAACATCGAGAATAATAATTACAACACGTAAATTGCAATAATAATGAGATTAGCCTAGCAATATATATATATATATATATATATATATATCCTAAGTGGAGCCATGTTGTGCTATTTCTTTTGGCCTTGACCATATTGTCCCAAGCAATAATTAAAAAATAATAATTTACCAAAAAAATTTTAAAAATAAATAATATTGATATTGATATTCATGTATTTAATGTGCTTTGTTTGGACAATAAGATTATGGTAGGGCGACAACCAACAACCATGACACCTAACATATATGATATGATGGCATTTCTCTCTTTCTATGATGCTCTCTTTTGCTTATATTATTCCAATCTTTTTCTCACTTCAGTTGAAGATTCTAACAATTCCTTTACCATTCATTTCATTTGTGATCAATTCTATATGACTATGTGGTTGATCTAGAATTCCTAAATTTTCCCACTAAAGTTTGCTCTTTCACACTGTGTAGCTGTTCTGAAAAAGTAGACATGTTTATCCTTACAAAGTCATGTCTACAGTCCTCATGAAATGATTGAGGCAATAGTTACTTAATATATATATATATATTTATATATATTTCCTATCCGTCCCTTGTGCTATATAATACATTTTACGTATTTATTCCATTGGAGTTTACCTAATTTTTCACTTACACACATAAATTGCATATTTTCTATTCATAATTCAACCTCAATGAAAATGGAAATTATGTGAACCATGCAGCAACCAACAAAAATTTCCAATTAAGAATATCGCTCCGTAGCCCCATTTAACGACTGACAAGCGAGATGTATGTATACACGCATTCAAAAAACAATAAAATGTACCGTAACCTTACTCCATAGATATGTTCAATACTTTTAGGGCACGACCAGAATACGTCTCAACCTATATTTTCACGAAGTCCTTTGGCGGCTCTTACTGTAGTGATTATGTACTTACTAAGGGAAAATAGAAGTAAAAATTACGTACCATGTTCTTTTTTTTTTGATAAGCGTATATTGTTATATTCTTAGCCTCAGGTAATTATATATGAGCAGAATAATAACAATCCGTAGGGGAATACTCCTGATTTAATCAGTCCTCTCACATGTTAGTTCTTTACCAACTTCTTACGCCAATTGACAAGACATTTATATTTTTAAATTTGTCTGATAAATAATTTGCCATCCCGAACAATAGTTTACTGTGTTATTTAACTCATAAAATACTGATTCACCAATAGTATGGGGATATCTATATGTGTAGACTAGGCTTGACTTGTTATAAAAAGAAGAAAAATAAGCCAATTGATTCATGTCAGGTTAAAGAAAAAGTCATTCTCCCAATAGTACCCTTTTTTTTTTTTTTTTTTTTTTTTTTTTTTAAGAACTGTTGGAATTGGACTGATACATAGGGGGTAACCCCTATCTTTTAAATATCTTTTTTTACCCTTTTTCTTTTAATTCTGTGGTCCAGGATTTGCCGCTCAATATAGGAATGTGTAAATACTATGCTTGAAAGGATACTTACTTGACAAGAGTAACTAAAATGTCATTTGGTAGGTGGTAATAATCTTCCCTTTCTTTTTAAATTTTTTTTTTTTTTTTTTTTATTCGAGTCAATCCTATTATGGCGAGTGGTGTATATAAACAATTATATCACGAATAGATTTGTCTTCCGCAGAATGGAGGTTTGTAATAATGTTAGGAGTGGATGAGATAATGATTTCACATCACTAATTATAACAAAATCTGATCTAACAAAAGTCTAACTTCAAGTGCAACATTAAAATTCATATAATCTCTCTTAAAGAGATATACCACTTCAGGTCCAAACGCCCATAAATGTTTGCTTCCTTAGTTGTAGTCATCTGCATCGCAGAGAGTGCTCCATGTAGCCCAACATTGTTCCGTGCGTTCCCAAAGTCTTGTTTGCCATCATATATACTCCTCCCATAATTATAATAAAAGTCTTTGCTTAGCTTTGGTATCAGCAACAAACGTGATAGTGGGCAAAGAAACACAGGGCCCGTAAGAGCAGTCCTTTGTGCAATTTGGCTCAGCTTGATTCTCGTGCTACGTCACTTTATAGTTTGCTCAAAAACTAGAGACTCTGATTTCACCAGCAATTGAAATTTGCTGTTCAGTTTTTGCATGTTAGGGTACTTTTTTTTGCAGAAAAATTAAGAAAGTTAACAATAACATAGCGCCATTTTAGACCTTGAACTTTTAATTTAGACATAATTAGTCCTTACATTTTCATTTTTTAACTGGTTAAACTTCATAAACCGTTTGTTAATTTTACTGTTAGGAATCAAAATTATTAAAAATAATAAAAGTTCAGAGATTAAATATGTCTAAATTAAAAGTTCAGTAACTAAAATGCCACTATACTCATAAAGTTTAGAGACTACTAATAACCCAATTAAGAATTTTAAACATGCCCATTTGTGGGAAAAGATCAAACAGTAAAACCCAAAACCAAAAAACTGAAAGGAGTAGAAGAAATGTCATTAAAACCAAAATGGTAATGATGTAGATTATGGGAATCAAGTAGTCAACTCCCTAGAGGAAGTTGAATTCCATTACACAGAAGAAGTAAGGTTTTTGGTTGTCATTTCGTGGTCCCAAAAGTAATGTTTTTCTTTAGTGGTGCTGTAAGGAAAATGAAGACATACATACTACTGTTTTCCACCACCAAGTGTGAAAAATTGATGAGCTGTTTTTGTTTTACTTTTGAGCACTAACAGATGTATGAAGAACTGCAGAGATGACAAAGTTGCTGCTTGATCCTTACATTCATCTACAATGGGGAGCAACAGCCTGACAATTGGACCACCAGTGTCCTTGTGATGCACAATTCTGATCCCGACATTCATCCGGATAGGTAAACAACTTAAAACATTATTCATTTACGAGAATGAGAATTTCTCCGGTATGATTTAAAAAAATAAACTACTGAAAAGCTCACGTTTCAGCCGCTAAATTTATATAAAAAACTATTTATTTTGGATACTATTTTAATCTAATATATTTTAACTAGATTTAACACTCAAAACTGACCATACTGGAAGAGAGGTCCTACTCCTCCCTTACTGGAACTAATTCTTATACAGTACATTCTCGTGTCAATAAAAAAAAAAAAAAAAAAAAAAAAAAAAAAAAAAAAAAAAAAAAGCATTAGAAATGCAGATTACTACTCCCCTGCTCCCAACACAACATTACCACGTGCATATTTCGACAATTCATACAGAATGGTGCAAAGTTAACATCCCGTACATTCCAATATCAAGAGAAAAATGCACAATCCTAGCTGGCCTCAGGGCCCGCCAACCAAGTCTACAATTCCTAGGCATGGTGGAAAAGCAATGACAAGGGGAAAGAGATTCCTACTTCGTTGAGGTAAACAACGAAAACAGGAAAGGGAAAACTCAGAAAATAATAGCAAGACCTGGGCAACACTGACAGATTTGATTGACCATCTCACAAGGGCTTTTTCCGCAACTTCCTTCTCTATTCAGTGCACTCCTCAAAGAAACCGTTAAAACACTCAAAATACTGCAAAAGGCTAAACGGAATCACCATAGTTAATGGAAATCTAAAAAAAAAAAAGAGTAACCGCCCGAAGATTCTGAACTTATAACCTGCTATTGCATATATTACCAAAAAGAACTCCTTTGATTTGGAAAACAGGAACTTCAGCAGAGAGATGCATGAAGCCATATACACATATAAGGTAAATGCAAGTGAGGAAATTGGCAAGACATTTTATATGCATCTATAAATATATATTTACAAAAAATTCACAAATGGTAGATGTATTTCCGTGCATAACAAAATTTAGTCTCTGTGGATGAAAATTCAGTATTCAGCTAACAATCTATCTGTATTGAGGATTGACCAAGCTTGAAAACACCTTGGATACACTCGGACATTCGGACGTGACAGTGACAACACAATCTTCCCAGACCAGTTCATGTTAGATTCTGATGGTACCTTCCATCTGATTATTCTGGAGGCAGCTTAATGATGAGAGAATGTAACAAGTACAGATTAGATTTGCCGATGCCAGGAAATGGTTCCGTTGTAGAAGGCTGCTTGTGTTACGAAACAGGGATCTTTGATTTCAGAACAATTGAAACAACAAATTTGTTGATCCATCTCCAAATGTTCGTAGATCTGGAGGTTTAACCAAAGCCCTGCATAGGGGGCAAGTCCTCTCTCTCTCAAACCTGAAAGACAAGTAATCTTCTATTAGTCAAAGCATTAAACAAATAATTAGTAACTGCATCAATTGAACCGCAAAAATAAAGAAAAATTATAATTTAGGACACGCTAAAACTCTGATTTAGCTAAAATCATGTACTGCAACTTCCATATTATTCATGTCCAGTTCATCGAAACAATCAACGTTTGGTAGGCTATATCCATTTCTGATGCTCAGACTCTTATGATTTGCACAAGAACCAACGTAACAAAAGCTCATTTCACTAAAAAAAAAAAAAATGATATAACAAAAGATCTTTCCTTTTGTCATTCTGTATCATTGGCCTACGTATTGTCTATGACTCCACATGTTAATGCTCTTGATGCTCAAAAATAGGACCGGCAATTTCGGACACAACACAATGAAACAACATGAGATAAATGAGTTTGAACCGCAATATTATTAATTGGGTCGTTAACGGGCTGGCACAAATAACACGCAAATAAATAGGTTGGATTCGTGCCAGTCCGTTTAACACGCTTAACCCATTTAATTATGCAGGCCGTTATCGGTCCGATACGGTCCAACCCGGCCCGACCCGTTTATTAAACCCATATATATATATATATATATATATATTTTAAGACAAAACCTTAGGTTTCTTTTTCTCCCGATCCGTTTATTAAACCCATATATATATATATATATATATATATTTTAAGACAAAACCCTAGGTTTCTTTTTCTCTCATTCTCTCACCCGCCGTTTCAACCTTTCAGGTATTTACTTTCCCATTTCTTCAGCAAATAAGATTGACAAGGTTCTGTGCTCAATTTTTCTTTAGCAAAAGCGACAAGAGGTACCAGATTGACAAGGTATTTTTCTTTTCTCCATTTCCATTTTCTCTCATTTGAAATTTTTTTCTGCCATTCACTTCTCACTCGTGATCTCTTCCTCAATTTCTCCGTTCTCTTCTCCGGTCTTCTCTTCTGGTCAAGCTCAGACACAGTTCTAAGACTGAAATTTCCCACTCCTGTACGCTTCTTTCATGCAGCCCTTCACCCTCTCTCTTCTCTCATATTCTTAAACCCACTTTTACTCTCTTTTTCTTCCACACCAGAAACCGAACCTTCTTTCTCCTCTCTAATCCTTTGAAAACTCCAATCCCGTAATTAGGATTAGGGCTCAAGTGAAAGCCTCAAAAACTCCATTAAAACTCAAGGTTTTGAAGAAATCTTGGAGCCTAGGATGTGCTTTTAAATCATGTTTTGACTCCTAAATTTGAGATTTTAGAGGTCTTTGTGTGGATCTTGGTGATAATCCGAGTTTGGTATTTTCATTAAGTGCTTATTTTGTTGTTATTTTGTTTGATTTGGTCTTATAGAGTTAATGGATCAGTTATGTTCTTATTGAAATATGTTGCAGTATTACATTGAACCTAGGGACGAGAAAGAAATTTTGTTTGGTGATGGCTGTTAAGGGACACCTAAGACTTGCTTGTTTTGGAGTCATGAGAAGTAAATATGTTCCTATAAATTTTGTTCGGTGAAATATATTGCATTATTTCTGACTTGCTTGGTTTGTAGTCATGAGAAGTAAATAATATGTAGCTACAATTGTGAAATAACCTTTGTGATGTCGTTCTGCTTGTTTTTGCTAAGAAACAAGATGATCTTTGTTTTTTTCTTCCCACTTGTAGATGGATGATTTGCAAGATGGTGTTGGAGTAAATTTAGAGTGAGGCAGCGCTACCGCATATGCCGCTGCTACTAGTGATGCACCTATTGCATTGGAGTTGGAGGAGGATGTTGAGCCTGAAGCTAATTCCAAGAATCCGGCAAACAAATCCAAACACAAAAGGAAGCATACTTCTGTTGTTTGGAACAAGTTTGAAAAGCTTCCAATGGGTGCAGACTAGGAGCTAAAAGCCAAATGCAAGGAGTGTGGTGTGGTGTATATGGTTAATAACAAGAATGGAATTGGAAGCATGCGACTTCACATGCAATCATGTGTATGTAGAGACACGCGTGACGTAGGCCAACTATTGATATCGCAAGACAAAGGGACTTTAGCATTGAGTGCAAAGAGGTTTGATGCTGAACACTTTCGTGAATTGATAACAACATCAATCATTTTGCATGACCTTTTCATTCTCCTTTGTTAAATATGAAGCTTTTAGGGCGACTTACCAATATTTGCATCCTGAGATAACTTTGGTAACTAGAAATACTTTAAAGACAGATGTCCAAAAAATGTTTACTAGGGAAAAACAAGAATAAAATCTATGTTGGAGTTGAGCCCCAGTAGAATTTGTTTGACATCTGATTTGTGGACTTCCATAGTTACAAATGGATATTCATCATTGCCCATTTTATTGATAAAGATTGGGTATTGCAAAAAGGATTTTTGAATTTTTGCTTCATGCCACCACCACATACTGGTATTGCATTGTCTGAAAAACTTTATGCATTATTGTGTGAGTGGGAAATTGAATACAAGGTTTTCACTCTTACTTTGGACAATGCCTCTACTAATGATGTGTCTATTGATCTGTTGAAAAATAAGTTGATTGAAAAAAATGCACTTATTTCTGATGGTTCTTTTTTTCATATTCGTTGTTGTGCCCATGTTTTGAACCTTGTAGTGCAAAAGGGGTTGAAAGATATTGATTCAGTGGTTAAAAAGATTTGTGAGAGTGTGAAATATGTAAGAGGGTCCCAAATTAGAAAGAAGAAGTTTTTAGAGTGTTCTTGTGGGTCTTGATTCTAAGAGAGGTTTGAGGCAAGATGTACCTACAAGATGGAACTCAACATTTCTCATGTTTGACAGTGTCTTGTATTATCGACGAGCATTTTGTCATTTAGAATTGAGTGATTATAATTACAAGGACTGTCCTGATCTAAATGAATGGGAAAAGGCCGAGAAAATTTGTGAATTTTTAGAACCCTTTTATAATATCACTTGTGTTTTTTCTGAAGCTAAATACCCCATTGCAAACTTGTACTTTCTTTCCAACTGTGTACATAAGTTATTTGTCATTGAAGTCATCTGAGAGAAGTGAAGATGCATATTTGTCTGCTATGGCAAAAGCAATGCTTACCAAGTTTGAGAAGTATTGGAAAGATTTTAGTTTGATATTGGCAATTGCGATAGTGCTTAATCTTTGTTACAAGTTGAATTTTGTAGATTATGCTTATGGCAATGCTTATAGAATGAAAGGGTCACCTTAGTTTTTAGAAGTTAAGAGAAATTTAGACTTGTTGTTTACTGAATACTCTAAGGGCAAGGTTTCTACAATAAATGTTGTGACTTCACTTCCTACTCCTATTGCTAAGAACCCAGCACAAAAATTTTTACAGAGGCAAACCAAAGTATTGAAGGTAACAGTTAGTTTATGAATATAGTTAGCATTCATGGTAAATATTTATAATTTAACATTCATTGATGAATACTAATTGTTCTTTATTTGTCTTTTTCATCTTGTTTTATATAATTGTGGTTGTAGGAGTTCAACAACTTTAAAAGCCAAGAGCAAACTATTATGCAGAAATCAGAATTAGAAGTTTATTTGGATGAGCCAAGAGTCAAGGGGAGCGTTGAGTTGGATGTTCTTGAATTTTGGAAAGGAAACCAGTTTTGTTATCCGGAGCTTTCTTGCATGGCTCGTGATATCCTAAGTATCCCAATATCTACTGTAGCATCTGAATATGCCTTTAGTGTTGGAGGACGAGTATTGGATCAATAAAGGAGTTCACTTAAACCTGTCATAATTGAGGCATTGGTGTGTACTAGGGATTGACTATTTGGAGATAAAGGTATATTTATTTATTTATTTATTTTTGTTTATTTACTGTCTTAGCTTATGTTATCTTAAGTCTTAACTATATAAGTTATCTATTATGTGTAGAAAACAACAAATCGATTCGTGAAGCTGTGGATGAAATTACTGAAGATGTTTTTACTTTGGATATCAATGAGCCCACTATTGGTTCATCTCAAAATTCTCACAGCCTCAAATGCAATGGAAGGTAACAAGAATTTCCTTGTGGCATGCCCAAGCTATAAATTTCCTTTCATTAATAAAATATTTTCTTTTTCCATGAATAGGTTAAAACAATTGGAAACTAATTTTGGTTTTTAACGCTTATTTGGGCATTCAACCTCAAGGCTCAAAGAATACATTTTCCTATATTTATTTTATGTTTTATGCACTTAAACATTCAAATGTTTGGTTATGTTTTCAAACTTATTTAAATGTACTTGGTTATGTTTTCAAACTTATTTAAATGTACTTGGTTATATTTTCAAACTTCTTTGGATGTTTGGTAATTGGTATGTTTTGAAACATATATACTTGATAATCTAGTAGTATTATATATATGTGTGTGTGTGTGTTTTGATTTTTGGATATTTTAATGTGTGCTGGCTATTATGCATGATTTTAATTGTAAGTGATATTAAGTAATCAATTAATATAGTTTTGAATACAATATAAAATTCTACTATTTTTGCTAGTTGGGTCATAAACGGGTAATAAACTTGTTTTTTTTCGTGTCAGCCCGTCATGACACGTTTAGTAATCGTGTTCGCATGTCGTGTCATGTTAACCGTGTTATTAGCGTTTCGTATTCGTGTTTGGGTTTCTGACACGTTTATTAATCGTGTCGTGTTCGTGTTCATTATAATCGTGTCGTGCCGTAATCGTGCCGGCCTGAACACGACACGCAAACACGAATTGCCAGCCCTACTAAAAAATATGCTCTTACAATCTTTGGCAAAGAAAGAAACTTATCTTTGAAATACCAAACTGTGAATAAATAAAATATAAAGATGAGAAACAGAATGCATAAACTGACCACTCTGAAACGCAGTCCTCACAGAAGATGTGTTTACAGCGCAATAAGATCGGAGAATGCATCTTCTCCTGGCAAATAGCACAAAGATCTCCGGCTGCACTTACCTGGAATCAAATCCGAGTTAGGTTGCATCAATTAATAGGTACATGAAACAAACAGTTTTTCATAATTATTATTTATTTATTTATTTTATGAAGCAACCAATTTTAGCCATAGGAATACTACTACCTATGCGTAAGTATACACAAACAAGAGAATGTAGACATGACGTCTGTCAGCAACTGATCTTTGATCTTTTTTTATTATTGTTTTTTTTTTTTCCTTCTTTCTAGGCTTGGAGCTCACTACAACTTTTTGAGTACTTAGCCATATCAGATACGCCATAATCATATTATCAATTAGTTTTTTACTGTTAACCACTGTTGATTCGGTCAAAGTCACAAAGCTTAGAATAACACCAAGAAGTACTAGCTTGGTTCTTCGGTTATGATGTTTAAGTGAAATGTCTCGAACTAATTATGAACGGTGAACTAATCTTAGTTGTAAGCTCCTCAATGTACAACATCATAGACAAACGTGCCAGACATCGTGACGGCAACTCATGAAACAGTCTTGAGAAGTGTAATAAATTTTCTCATGTCCAATCTATGAGCTTATATTAAAAGCCAAGTATCAAAAGACATTTCACTCTGATTTCTTAAACAACCAGGAGAATGCGGCATATTAAGTAAATTTAAGCAAAATGTGGGGTGGGATTTGGGTGGGGGTTGCGGGTTCAATCCCGTGTTGTATAAAAAAAAAAAAAAAAAAAAGTAAATTTAAGCAAAACTAGACGCCCCATACTAACCTGTTCTGGTGTGGCACGAGACCCATAATTTACTTCCCTCCGCGATAATGCCTTTGCAGCAGATAAAAAGGATTGGACCTAAAAACGCAACATAAATAAGTTAAAGACAGCATACGATAAATTTCAGCGCCAAAAAATGCATCATTGTCGTCTCATGCAACAATAATAGCAAATAATAATAATAAAAAAAAAAAAACCCAAATGCGCATGCGCACACACACACGAATGGATATTGCATTACCTTCTCAACAACGGATGTAAGCTTAAAAGTCAAATACAATCCCGTAGTGAGTGACGAGAAGAGGCTTCCATTATCTTTGTTCAGAAAGAAACGATACCAAACAGGTGTTGGTAACATGGCACGGTACAAGAGCAGTGTGTACTCAATCAGGGTTAACATTTGTCCCTTCAGAATGAGATGACTATCAGCATATAGATAATCACTAGAAATTACTAGAAAAGAAAAATTGATAACTACCAGAACTGAGAGCTACAGTTCACGTAACATTTTTATGGGAATTTCTAATGAACTATGCCATTTTACCTGCCTACGGAAGTTATAGCCTCTCCCATTCTTGTAATATATAAGTACCAAACACTTGACTGCCATTGCTGCCTGCCTCATTAATGTATCTGAATATAATCCAACTGCATTAGTCTTGGAAATAAATATCAAGGACAAGGAAACAGTGAAGGCACAGACACATAGAGATACATAAAACTGGCATATAGATCCTTAGAAAAAATTCTCCAACCGCAATAGAAATCCTAATTATTATTATTATTATTTTAAATGAAAGCACATGAATTAAAAAGTTAAAGAACTTAGACAATGCCAAACTATATATGAGACAATAACATAATTGAATAGGGGTTTAAGATAACTCAGAGAACTAAATTGGAAGTTCCATCCCCATCTTAAAAGTCAGATCTTTTGGTATGACTTGTAATGAGAGAAAAAATTCCATACCATTAACCAAGACAACGAACACTGCATGCCAGAAAGGTGGTACTGATTTTGGAGGAAGCATGGCCAGTGGGTATAAAAGATCATCATTCCGAAACCACCAGTAAATACCAACTACATGAAGCATAAAAGCGACGAAAATGCCAGCAAGCATAAAACTTTTCCTCTCTCCCTGTAGAAATCAACAACTATTCAGTCTCTTTATCTGATATAATGGAACCTAGGTCAGGCAAATAAAAACTTAACACTCTGAAGACACACCTTTAGAGAAGTCTGCCTCCGAACAATATCATTTGATTTGTACATGACAGCAGATATCCATATCGTCACAAAGAAACCTGAATTTCTCCCAAAAAAATAAAAATAAACAATTAAAATGAAAATTTAAAAATGAATGAAAAAGGAAAACTAGAAAACTCATGTTAAATAACACAACATCAGCATGCTATCAACTTGTGCACATAGGGGAAGTGGGACTCAGAAGTGAGAATATAATAACAGCAACGTTGCATCAAACTACTAGAAATAGAAATGATAAAATTGACACGGAGGGAGAAAAATCTTTCGCATACTAAGAAGCAATCTCCTTGAGACTCGAATATACCCCCATAAGTCTATTTCCACGTCGTTTATATAGTCCTCCCAATCATCAACATAATAGCCCATGAAAGTCATTACAAAACCAGGAAACAGTTCCCTTGCACTGTAATGTCTATATCCTCTCAACAAACCGTCAAAACCTTCGACCACAGACGTGTCTTTCAATGAACCAAGTTACGTACATCAATGCTAGGACTGATGGGCACCTAATTTGTCCTAAAGCAGACTTTTTCAGTAACAAGCGCATTAATCTTGGCTGGTAAATAGCTAAAGTCTCAATCTTGAAGCTACAATATAATGGTTTCTTTATACATTCAATCTCAAATTATCACATGGATGCAACTCGAGCCGAAAAGGTCAACTCCGTTTTCTAGCACTAAAATAATTTGCTAAAAGAAGCTGTGTTTTGATCCAATTTGAGCTCATGCAGAACAAATTGTTTGAACCAACCACAAACGAGAAAATCGTTTGCACGAAAATGAAGATTAAAAAAATAACAGTACCTTGCAAATGCTGACGAATGAACACCACCAGCAAGAGAATCGAAAACGGAAGAATCTGCTCAATCCATTTGGCAATCTGATGAATGTCGTAACTCTGGTAAGAAGAATCATCATTCTGTTGCTGCGGATTCCCGGGAACAGCAGCGGAAGGCGAAGAAGGCACCAACGGCGTTCTCTCGCCCTCCGCCGCCGCCGCCACGACGTCGCTTCGGGCCGAACTTGGCTGATCATCCGATGCCGACATCCTCAGCAATCGACCACCACCATCCCGTTTGCACAACCTTCTCCTCCTCCTCCGTCATGCCCTCGCGACTGCGCGGAGCGTTCCTCCTGTTCTCCGCCGCCGATGATCCGAATCGAAACCTCCGCGGAATCGCCGCCGCCGCCGCTCGTGCCGGCGCAGTTCTCAACCGAAATACGCGGCGAATCGGGAACGGCAACCGCACCTCCGTTGACCGCGACGACTTCATCACCTTCGCGCTGCGCCGACCTCGCCGGAACTATCCCAGAGTACTCCAACACGAACGACAATGGCGATTGCAAGATATTTAGGGCAGGAATCTGCAACATGCCGAGACCTCTCCGCGAACTATCGCCGACGTCGACTCCGCCTCCGCCACCACGCGTATTTGGAGAAAGATTCGCGTAGGGATCAGAGGCGTTACCTGAAGCCTCCATTACACCACCTCGCCGAAGCTCTCTCTCTCCTCTTTTCAAAATTTGTTGTTTTGTGATCAGTTAGAGAGAGAGTGAGAGAGGGAGAATAACAGAAAGGACCGGAATAGGACCGGAATTAAAGAAGAGAGAAGCGAAACCGACGTTGGAAAAACGACAAGAAACAGAATCAGGCGTGGAAGAGAGATACGAAACGGCAAGTTTCATCGTCGTCCATCGTCGATTGGCAAAGAGACTCAACGGAAGAAAGAGTTGTTCAAGTTCGTGTCTTTCACAGAAACGATCACGTCGGTGGCAATACAGCGAAGAAGGAGGCAGAAACGAATCAAGGAGGAAGACGGAAGAGAGAGAAAGAGGAGCGAGAAATGAGAATGGAAGGTGAATAGTCGACCGTTGAACAATATGAAGTCAACACATGACACGCAAGCAAAGCACTAGATCGTCAATCCTTTTCATTTGTTTTATTTTTGCTTATTATATAAATAGAAAATATCCAAGTGCTCGTTTTATATTGTTCTTCATGGGGATTAAGGTAGGGTCCCATCACCATTAGTTCATGAGACTGTTGTTGATCGCGGCCGCTGTTCGATTTCAATCAATCGGTTCATATTACATTTAACATAATAAAATTAGCTAGAATTAATACTCCCTGCGATCGCTCCCACGGTAAAATCTCAAGTAGCCAATGGAAACAAGAAGCCTTTTGGAAATTTTGGTCCAACGTCATTAATCCTGCTTTTTCTTCTTCTTCAAGCCTTTTTTTTTTCAGCAAAAAAAAAAAAAAAAGCCTTTTTTGCTAATTAATAATGTCTATACGCAATTGCTTGTCGTCTTTCTCTGACCATTTTTCTTTGTTTTGATTTTTTTTTTTTTTTTATTTATTGTATTGACTTTTATTCTCCCACGCCGGCTTTAAAACCATACAAAATCACATTTAGCGCGTAATGGCTTCAACGACCCTTTATTTTAACATGGTTTGCGCGTATGGCTTGATAATTATTGGTTTTTGCCTTTTTGGTAATGAGTTAATAATTCTTAACTATCAAATTACATTAAAATCATTCCACCCAAAAAAAAAAAAAAACATAAACTAGACTAACCTTAATTTCATACCTCACTCTATTTCAAAGTCTAAAGTTAAAACTTCAATTCCACAATTAAAAAAATTTAAAATAAACTGACAAATATATTAAAATCAATACCTGAATAAAAATCCCTTAAAAAAGAATATAATAATTAGGCGTAATTTTATCAAAATGTGATGGAAATTTGTAACTGCACTATTTTTTCAATATCCAATCATAAAATTGTCCTTCTTCTTTATTTATTTATTTATTTTTTTACCCCCCTAAGGTATATTTGCGAAGACTTGAGTGGTAAGCAAGAAACAAACTGAAATCCAGTGGTTAACTGGTGAAGGGCCAAGAAAGTTGTCCAAAGCAAATAAGAGGGGAGCCAACAGTTTCCGAGCATTGAAGGACATAGACATTTGTTTCACGTTAAGTTTCTGCACGCCAAAAAGCGCGTTCCCAGGAACATTCCACTCCTCACACTCTCATACATGACACAAAAGGACACTACTTCCACAAATCCATGAAAGTAAGAAAAAGGTGCATTAGATTTTACATAAGATTTACAAAACCCGCTTCCTGGTTTTCGAAGACAAAGCAACAGAGCATTTATCCGGGTGGTCATTAGCCCCTCCAATTGTCTTTCAGCCGTCTAATCTCCCGGAGGGCTTCGACGGCAGAGTGGCTTCCGACTTTCTTCTGTAAAAGAAAATGGTTTCTACTGTAAACAATCCATATTGCAATGAATAATCTTGAATCTGCCATAAGGTGTTATATGAGCACCAAACAAATATAGGTATAAGTAGAATGTGTGAACCTGAATCTTGGGTAGATCAACTCGCATAAATGGATTTGTCTCCAGCTCCTCCTCGATGGTCGATGGAATTGTGGGGAGGCCTGCTTGCCGCTGCTGTTGTGCCCACGATAGCTTTTGCTGTATCCTCGCATTATCTGGTTCAACTGTAAGAGCAAACTGCAAGTTCTTCACCGTATACTGCAGCAACATAAAACAAAATTGGTACTTTCTTTTAGAAGAGAAGGGTTGGCACTATGCGGAAAACACAAATAAATAACTCGTTATATGGAACTAGAGACCTATGTTTCTCGATAATCCTAAGTGTTATGCTAGCTCCTATTTGGATGAGGCTCACTAATAAGATTGCTATGACAAATATTTGATAGTTATCTGCTCGTAAAGTTTATTTTCAATAAATAGAGCCGCATCTGTTATAGGATCTTTTCAGATTGAAAGATAAAGAAGTTGAAAGGTAATTAGGCGCCCAAAAAAAAAAACATAAGTCAGGGAACTGAATAACATCAAGATTAACGAACTTCTCCAGATTTTAGCGCAGATGCGCAAAATGTAAAAGTATCCAAATAAAGATTGCCCGCCAAAAATGAACAAGTAGAAGATAAGAGGGAAAAAAAAGGCTCAATCCTCTTTTACCTCATGGCCACAGTAAACTTGGGTTGGCTTTGGCAATGAAGCTAGAGTCACACATAGAGACTGATGCATCTGCTCAGCTGTTCCTTCAAAAAATTTCCCACAACCAGCAATGAACTGCATATAGTGAAATGGCCTCAATTCGCTGCCTAACTCAATCAATCAGATAATCACAGGCCACTAATCTAAAACGTTTCTTTCGTGGAAAAAAGTATTTGATATTCCAAGCTCTAAATGAATTAATATATATGTAGCAACCGATGCGGCATCAACTTCACCGTAGATGAAAAACTGTTTCTTTTGAGCTGGTAGATGACCTATCTCCAAAATAATACCAGTATCCCATCTAAAGCTGTTAATTATTTTCATTTCCTATATGCATTCTGATTGAAAAGGAATTGCAAGGTCTCAGTAGGGAATTTTACATGACAAAGAAAGATGCTATGTTTTAATGATGCATGCTAGGCCATCTTATCTTTTCCTGCACAGTAGGAGGAAAAGGAATAAAGTACAATACACATTCAAATCTTACCAGAGTGTCTCCAGTGAAAACAGCTGGATCCTCTCCCTCCTTGCTAGTCACATAATAACTTACATGACCTTTAGTGTGGCTGAAGGAGAAGACCAGGAAACAATATGGTTGAGATCAAAAATGAAACATGTGCAAAAGAATAATTCCAAATTATCCATTAAACATAGTAACAAACCATCAAGCAGTAGAGTTCTATGAGCGGCATACAAGTATCACAAGTTATTTCAAGGAGGTTTTTAGTGTCCAGCAAAATTTCCCTATCGAGCCAGGTTAAGGATTCAGATCTTATATTCTCAAACAAATCATTCTATTGTTCCCAAAATAATCCAGAGCATTTAATCTTCGACCAAGATAAAGAAATTGGGAATCTGACTATCAGGAAGCAACATGCTATTGGCTTCACAACAAATTCAAAAGCAGAAAAAACAAAAGACTGAAACAAAGATTACGAGTAGTGGGTAATGAGGAGGTTATTTACTGACAAATTAAGTACCTTTGAGTTCAAATATTTGTAAGTTTTCAAGCATTTTTGTTAGTTTAATGTGTTTTATTTTGTTTTTGTAGGTTGAAGCTAAGATGGAATAAAATGAGCGAAAATTTGACTTCAGAACATACTTTAGTATTTTGGGCATGACTTTGTCATCTGAAGTTCAAATGAGGTGATCTTTGTGGTGTTGGAAAGATAAGAGATAGAGCCATAACTTTCATGAAGACACCAAACGCTAATTCGGTCATATAGAAGGCGAAAATCCTCCTCAAAGTCAGCAACCCACTGCGGCGGGAAAAACACCCACTGTAGCAGGTTTGCTTGCGCCACTAGGGTTTTTTAGAAATCCTTACGGTGCTGCATCGGGAAATTGATCTGCTGCAGCGCCAATACGCGTAATGCTGTCATTTTAGGGCTGATTTGAGGGGGGTATAAAAGGCAAATATTCTAATAATCAAATTGGGGGAGAGAGAAGGAAAAGAAAGGAACAGAGGGAGGAGCGAGTTTTAGAGAGAAAAACCAGAACTCAATAGAAGAAAATACAAAGAATTGAAGACTTGCTTGAAGAACCAAGGAGGGATTGAAGATTGTGGAGCTTTACTGCCGTCTAGTTCTACATTCTCTCTTTCCCTCTCCATTTTATTTAGCTTTCAATTTTGAGTTACTTTCTTGGATTTGTTATTGAATGGTGGATTGAGATTTTGGGTTGTTTATCTATTTATTTGAAGAATTCATGATGTATATCTCTAGCTAAACTCTTTAAGCTAGGGGTTGGGATGTAGTTCTATCTTTTGTTATGCTTTGAAGATATTTGGTATTTGTTAATGAAATTCCATTTCAATTCATTTGTGTTTTGCTATTTTTATTGTTCTAATTTATGATATAATGAATTAATGATACAGATGTGTGGATTTATGCTCGGGAGAGTCACTTTCACATATTGAGATTTGTGAGACACAACTTAAAATTAGTTGAGTTCGGGAGGCCATTAAGATTACCTGAATTAGTTTAGTACGGGAGGCCATTAAGGAAACCTATTATGATTACCCGAATTCAACTAATTCTAGGTTGTGTCTCACAAATCCCAATATGTGAAAGTGACTCTCTCAAGTCTAAATCCACACATCTATATCACTAATTCATTATATCATAAATTAGAGCAATAAAAATAGAAAAACACAAATGAATTGAAATGGAATTTCATTAACAAATACCAAATATCTTCAAAGCATAACAAAAGATACAACTACATCCCAACTCCTAGCTTAAAGAGTTTAGCTAGAGATATACATCATGAATTCTACAAGTAAATAGATAAACAAACCAAAATCCCAATCCATCATTCAATCACAAATCCAAAAAAGTAACTCAAAATCAAAGCTAAATAAAATAGAGAGAAAGAGAGAATGTAGAACTAGATGCCAATAGAGCTCTACAATCTTCAATCCCTCCTTGGTTCTTCAAGCAAGCCTTCAATTCTTTGTATTTTCTTCTATTGAGTTCTGGTTTTTCTCTCTAAAACTCGCACCTCCCTCTGTTCCTTTCTTTTCCTTCTCTCTCCCCCAATTTGATTCTTAGAATATTTGCCTTTTATATCCCCTCAAATCAGCCCTAAAATGGCAGCATTACGCGTATTGGCGCTGCAACGGATCAATTTACTGATGTAGCGCCGTTAGGATTTCTAAAAAACCCCAGTGGCACAGGCAAACTCGCTGCAGCGGGTGTTTTTCCCGCTGCAGCGGGTTGCTGACTTTGAGGAGGATTTTCGCCTTCTATATGGTCCAATTAGCATTTGGTGTCTTCATGAAAGTTATGGCTCTATCTCTTATCTTTCCAACGCCACAAAGATGGTGAACTTCAGATGACAAAGTCATGCCCAAAATACTAAAGTATATTCTGAAGTCAAATTTTCGCTTCTTTTATTCCATCTTAGCTTCAACCTACAAAAACAAAATAAAACACATTAAACTAACAAAAATGCTTGAAAACTTACAAATATTTGAACTCAAAGGTACTTAATTTGTTGGTAAATAACCTCCTCATTAGTGGGTAGTACCCACAAACCCCCACCCAAAACCCTCCCCAACCCCCCTCCCTATGCCATTAGACCAAAGGGTTTTAGGCGCAGAAAACAGACCGACCGGTTTCAAAATCTTAAAAGCATTCAAGAGAAGTTAAGAGCAAAAACAACAAATGAACTGCAATATGGATTCTAAGCTTAAACTTTGCAACTTTTATGTGAGAGGAATTTGTGCCCAATCGATCTTCCAAACATCTATCCACACGCACAAAATGCTTCCCTGCTCAGGTTAGCATTGAAGCCAGAAAATGATTATATATGTGCTAATTACGTAGAAGATCTTTGCAGAAAATAAGAACAAAATCATACCAAGGTGTGTGAAGCGACAATATATTAACATCAGCTCCCAGTGAAATCTTATCACCATTTTCTACACTGTCAGTGCATCCCTTTACGTTGTCTTTAGAACCGCCATACACCTTAATCCCAGGAACCAATTGCTTCAGTTTCTCATTTCCGCCAGCATGATCCCTATTCAAAATATTCATTAAAAGAACAGTATGCTCATAAGGGTTGTGTGCATTGGTGCACCCTGAACTTATCAGTGTTTGATAACTTGGACCCTGAAATTAAATTTTGATAAATGAGACTCCAAATTTAAAAATCCATTTTGTGATCTAATAGCAGATGGACGTTAATTAATAGATGTGTCCCCCACAATTTTTCACAAAATGCATTGTAAACTTTCCGTTGGTTGGCAAGTTCGACCCTAAACCTTTGCTTTTGCATTTGGGACCTCATGTTCCGTTTGTTAATTGAAGCATGCCATCAATTGGACTACATTGCCAAGGATAGTCTAGGTCCTAAATGTCAAAAGTAAAAAGTTTTAGAGTCCAACTTGCAAATGATTCGACCTTGTTTTTTCAAAATTCAAATTACAACTCAAATTCTTTTGCTACAGTGTATTCTCTTATAAAAATTCAAATTTAACGCTACAGTATGTTCTCACATAAAAAAGTTTGAGTTGTGAAAAAAACACACCCACCCTGGTATATGAATAGAATTGAATGTTCTTCCATGTCAACAACACTTTACCTTAGATGGTTAAGTTCACATTTTTATATCATGACCAAAATCAGATATGCACATCAACAATCTACAACTATAGCCCTTAATGAGGAATCCAATCAGAGGGCTTTGAGATTACTTAAAAAAGAAGCTCACGTACGTTCTCAATCAAACACTACCAAACATACAATAACATTACAAAAATATGTAGAAACTACAGCCAATTCAAACAAAATAGATAAATAGAAATAAATAACAACAACAATAATAATAATAATAAATACAAGAAGAATAATATCCATACCAGTGGTGGTGAGTGGTGAGGACAAGCTTGAGAAGAACTCCATGTTGCTGAGCAACGCCGACAACCTTCTCGGGTTCTACAGGATCCACCACCGCCGCTTCCTTGGTGCTCTCATCAATGATCCTGCAAGCAATTCGCCCAAACCTTTAAATAAAATAAAATAAAATACCAGAGAAATCTATGGAGAAGAAATGAAATTGAGAGAGAACGGAAGATTATTATTTACTCACAAGTAAGAGTAGTTGTCTTCTAAACAAGGAACGTAATGGATTTTCATATTTTCCCCCGTTCCAGTAATCAGATTATTCCCTCCTTGTGATCGGCCGCCAAGGTTATATTGGAAGAAGAGGCTCCACACCTAGTGGGAGATGACAAATGCCACGTCAGCCTCTAGCTTACACGCGTCAGAATTTTCCTTTGGCTCTTTTTTCACCTTTGCCCTTAAACTTTTCGTGCTTTGACAAATTGGCCCTTAAGGTTTTGATTTTCTCATGCTACTGCCTTCTCCGTCATCTCCTCTAAGCTTGGTTTTCTATCTTTTTGATCTTCAGTTCTCAACGTACATATGAAGAAGAAAAGAATGATCATGTCAGAAATGTAATATTATTGGTAAGAGAGAGAGAGTAGAGAGAGAAAGAGTTATCGCATTAAGTGAATTCAATAATAAGCTTAAGAAGCAGAGAGTCTTTTGCAACTAGAGAGTAGTTCAAACCCAAAACCTTCCAAAAATTCTCCATTGATCTGAGTTTGTGCATTTGGTGAATCTAACAAATCTCCAATTTCCATATCTTTTTCAAAAAAAAAAAAAAAAAAAAATTATGTCCAAACCTTCGTCAAGAATCGTCCAAGGTCTTCTCAGGCTCCACAACCACGCCCAAATCCCTAAACCCTCTCCACCCTTCCGGGCCCACCACTCCGCCGCCGCTCCCAACCGGTTCCGACCATCCGGTTCGTGCAATGCCTTCCTTCCCCGAGCTACTCCGACTCACCGGACCAATCCTCACGCGTTCTCGTCCGGCGCCGGACTCGGCCTCCGGTTCTTCTCCTTTAGGGCTTCGGAATTGGGCAAAGGCAATGCCAATTTCGCCAAGAAGATCTTCGAGAAGCCGGCCTCCGCCGTCGCCGCCACCTTCTCGAGGTACCGGGAGGCCTTGGGGCTGCAGATTGAGGCGTTCTGTAGGAGGAATTATCTCTTCCTCTTGGGCGCCGGAGCTGTAATGGCGTGCGCTTTGTTGTGGAGGATCATGTTCGGAATCGCCAACAGCTTTGTCGGATTCTCCGAAGGAATGGCCAAGTATGGGTTTCTCGCTTTGTCCTCTGCCATCGTCGCTTTTGCTGTGAGTTCCGCCTTTTCATTTGGCTTGAATTTTCTGTTTGTGATTCTCTAATTGCTGATTGCTACTGTGGAGAATTCAGATTTTTGCGCTTTAATAAGAGTTATTTGCTTGTGAAATTTAGTTCTTGATATTGAGACGGCTGAGGATTATAAGCATAAAGATCATCCTTTGCGCCTATATTTTAGGTCTTGATAGTTGTTAGCGATTCTCCTTTGTAGTTTATTAATCAGAATGTTTAATTGCTGCTCCATTATTTGGATTTATGAGATTTGTAATTTTCGAGTTTATCACTGATATTAAGTCGACAAGAATGGTGAATATATTAGCAATTAAGACAAAGGTTTCTGTATAGTTTGTTAATTGCCGATTACTTGTATGGAAAATTTCACAGTTTTACGCTAAGTGTTCTTTGCATGTGAAAATTTAGTTCTTGATAGTGACACGCCTAAAGGTTAAGTGTAAAGATCGTCCTTTGCACCTAAATTTTAGGTCTTGATAGTGATTCTCCTTTCATTTTTATTAATCAAAATATTTTACTGCCCCTTATTTGGATTTATGAGATTTGTGATTTTCGGGTTATCACTGCTACAGTAGGTCTGCAGGCATGGTGAATTGTTAGCAGTTAAGACAAAAGTTTCTTTTCAGTTCTTTCATGGTTAGTTTGAATTTAATCCAATATATCCAAAGTTAGTGTATTGTAAATTTGTAACATATGAATCTGTGATCCACAACTCAAATAGGTCGTGTTGTTTGTGTGATATTAATTTGCAGTGCATGTGGATGGACTGTGTTGTTGGTGTTGCTGATACAGAAACATGCTTTATGGATTGCTTGCCATTTGAGGGATGTTTCTCTTTTGTTATTATTAGGGCCTTTATGTCCGCTCGAGGTTCACAATTAACCCTGATAGAGTTTATAGAACTGCCATGAGGAAGCTCAACACATCTGCTGGGATTCTTGAGGTTATGGGAGCCCCTCTTTCGGGATCGGATCTAAGGGCCTACGTAATGTCAGGCGGTGGACTTACTGTGAAGAATTTTAAACCAAGAATTAGGAGCAAGCGATGTTTTCTCATCTTCCCAATTCGAGGTTCTGAAAGAAAGGGTCTGGTTAGCGTTGAAGTAAAGAAGAAAAAAGGCCAGGTTTCCCTCTGTTCTAAGCTATTTCTTTCTCTATTTTTTCATATATAGACTCTGCCTTATAACTTGTTTAAGTTCTTGACTATGCATGTGTTCTTGTATCTGTTGTGTTGTTGGCTTGTGCAAGGCCAAATAGGAACAGAAGTCACACTGAATTTATCCTTTTGGCTTGTACTGTGGAGAAATGAAGATTGCAAAAAAAGTTTCTTTGTGAAATGTGTGGTTTAGCAGTTGCAGTTGGCCTCCGTAGTCTGTCCTGTAATATCTTCCACATCGAGGAGTCCCTCAGGAGTGGCCAGAATTGTTTTCATATGCTTTATGGCTTGTCAATCGCTGTTACACTAATTCATTAGAAAGATTAAAAAAAAAAAAAAAAAAAAATCCTTTGTTACTCTAGTTACTAGTAGAGCAATGAATTTAAGCCTGCACGTTCAAGAAGGCAAAAATACTGGAGTATAAACCGTGAAAACTCAGACATGATTGTGATCATTTATCCCCCTTCTCTGATTAACATACCATAAGATACTGTGCATGAAAATGGATTAGTGGCTCCTCTATTTCTGAACGTCTAACCATGGATATGACAAGGCCGAAGTAAACATGAATCAGGGCATAGATATCAGGAAGAATTTTACTTTTTACCCATGTGTAAAGCAAAATCTACAGGGAAAGAACCTATGCTGTGATGAAAACTAAGGAAAAGTTGCAAACGGCCTTTTTTTGTGTGTGTGTCTAAGGCTGGTGTGATATTGTATGTGCAGCATGATATGAAGCTACTGGCAGTTGATATTCCAATGGCATCAGGTCCTGACCAACGATTGTTCTTGGTCGGGGACGAAGAAGAGTACAAAGTTGGTGGTGGCCTTATATCTGAGCTAAGAGACCCTGTGGTGAGTGCGATGTCAGCAGCCAAGGAATTTGATGATCTTGATCGGATCGAAGAAGAGGAGGATGCTGAAAGAGAACTGCAAGAGGCAGAAAGAAAGCACCGTGAAGAAATTGAGAAACTTGAGAAAGATGGCCGTCAGTGATTTCTTCTCTACGTTATATTCCTGCCATTCCAACTTTTTTCCCCTGTTGTGTTTTCTTTTTCTTTTTTTCTTTCGCCAAGAATGCAAAAGAATGCTTGAGGCTTTTTCCATTTCAGATTAAATCAAATTGGTTCAGATCTCCTCGAGCATGTTGAGTTGTGCAAGGCTCATTTTCCCTTGTAATGCAAGCACACCACAGTGGGAAATTCCATATTGCGAAAAGCTTTGATAGATGAAATAAAGCTCACCGTTGAAAATAACATAAATTTAGTACGTGTGATTTGTTTTGCTATGCTTTTTGGACTATATGGTTCCTTTTGGAAGTTTGGAAAATCTTCACATTGTCTCTTTCTCTTCGCTCTTCTTACGTTTATGATTATGATGCACTTGGAAGTTGTGACTAGACACCGTCACACTCATATATTGGATTTGAATGTGCATAAGTTTTCTTAGTCAAGAACAGAAACAATTTTTCTAGAGATTTTTCTTTTGCCTTCTTTTTTTTTTTTTTTTTTTTTTTCCAATATTTAAGGGTATTTTCTGCATTTTGATGTTAAAACCGAGTTTTGACTGAAAGTAGGTATGGACTTGTACAATAAAAATCTAATATGAAGATATGTATTTGACGAGAAAAATAATCCATAAAAAAATTACAAAGTGGCATGATTGAATCGTAATAAAACATCCTAATGACAAATTTGGAAATAATTTTCCTTGTTTTTTTTTTTTTTTTTTTTTTTTTTTTTTTTTTTTTTTTTTTGTATAACTAATGACAACCAAAGCTTTGTTTTATCCAAAAGGACCAAAAACTGTCATCCATTATTTTTTTTATAAAAAAAAAAAAAAAAGCATTTTCAAAAAATAAAAATAAAATAAAATAATTGCGCGAAAATATTGCCTAACCACATTTCTTATTCTTACACTGAACAAACACCCCAAATATAAATGGAGAGAAAGAAAAAAAATAAGTTAAGACTTGAAATGAATTAAAATTAATAGATCAATAATTTATATAAGTTAATAAATAAGTTAAATTATTATTTTTATCTATAACTTATTTGGTTATGAACTATAACTTGACAAGTTATTGTCTATAATTGTTCATAATTTATCTAATTATGAATCATAACTTGATAAATTTATTTATAACTTATCTGATTATGAATCATAATTTAATAAATTATAATTTATTAATTTCTATAACTTAAAATTAATCTATATACTTTCTTAAATTTTTCATATTGATTTATTTTCTACTATTTCTCGTATAAATAACTAAAAAAGCCCAAGTATTCCCTGTGATCTTATAAAGGTGACAACTATGAATATGATTTGCGAGAGAACAAGAGAGCTTATTTCAGAAAGCTCTTTCTTCCAACTTGGAAGTAATAGATGAAGCTCGAAGAAACAACCCATTACCAGTAGATTTGGAAGCCTTGAGACGATATGGAGAAGAAGAAGAAGAAGATCAATGGAGGATCAGTGGTACCGATTTCTCAGAGCTCCATGGCCGAATTGAAGAAGAAGATGAGAGAAACAAAAGGGGTAAATTTTCCTTTCTCAAATCTCAAGGCTCCTGACTTATTGTTGCAGAAAACAAAATCCAGTTTTCCACCGTTTCTTTTGGTTCCAAACACCCCAAAAAAAAAAAAAAAATGAATTCCTACCTTAAATCTAGGCTTCCAAACAAAGCCTAAAAGAAGAAGTGACTGCTTATATACGTAGATAATATCATATGAATCTGTGATCCACAACTCCAATAGGCTATTTGTGTGATATTAATTTGCAATGCATGAAGATTGTGGGGAAAAAAAAAAAGTTTCTTTTGTGAAATGTGTGCTTTAGCAGTTGCATTTAGCCCCCATAGTCTGTCCTGTAATATCTTCCACATGCGAGGACAATTTAAAGAGTCCCTCATGAGTGGGGAGAATTTTAAATTCACAAAATATATTATATATATGGCGTTACACTAGTTATTAGTAGTAGAGCAATGAATTTAAGCATGCACGTGTTTGGGAAGGCAAAAATACTCGAGTATAAACCATGAAAACTGACATGATTTTGCTCATTTATCTGCTGCTCTTGTATGAAAAGTGAAACCTTACTACTATTTTATGCAAATCCCTCTAAAAGATTAACATACCATAAAATACTGGTAAATGTAAAAGGAGTAGTGGACTCTCTATTTCTGAAAGTCTAAACTGGGATAAGACAAGGCCAAAGTAAAAATGAATCGGGTATAGATATCAGGATTTTTTTTTTTTTTTTTTTTTTACTTCTTTACTCCTGTGTAAAGAAATCTTTGCAGGGAAAGAACAGTGCTTACTGAATACTTGGGAAAAGTCGCAGTTGATAAGAGTAATAATTAATGACTGGATTTTTTTAAATATGTACACGATCTTAGAACTGTATATGTATATAGATATTTAGATAAATTATAAATATCTTTTCACATTATATATATTTTTAAAAAATATATATATACATATTTTTAAAAATATATATTTTAAATAAAATATATATGTATGTGCCGTTTAATTCAGTATATTAGAGACCATTCGTATATATATATATATATCGAAGGGCAGAAAACACCGCGAAGAAATTGAGATTCTCGAGAAAGATAGGCTCTCGGATTACTTCTTTACATTATGATTTCATTCACTTCACCGATTTGAGTTTTTAGTTTCAGATTTCTACAGTAAAAATCTCTCAGAAAATATCACATTAAAATTTTTTGCTACAGTAAAAAGTTCTCAAAAAATGTCACATCTCAGCTCGAATTCACGAAGTGAACGAGGCCTATATTCCTGTCTCTTCTAAAAAAAAATTTCCCCTGTTCTGTTTTCTTTTTCTTTCATTATTTATTTATTTCCTTTTTTTTTTTTTTTGTGGCCATTTCAGATAAAATGAAATTGGTTAGATCTCGTTGCGCACGTTGAATTCTGCAAGGCTCATTTTCCCTTGTACAGCACGTATACCGCCGAGGGACATTCCAATTTCCATAGTTGAGAAAAGTTGTCTTTGATGAAATCCTCACCGTTGAAAAGTAACATGCTTCGACATAACTTTTGTCTCTGTAATTTGTATTTGCTCTCCTTGTTAAACTATATTGGAAAATCCTCACATTGTATTCTCTCTCTCTCTCTCTCTCTCTCTCTCTCTCTCTCTCTCTCTCTCTCTCTCTCTCTCTCTCTAAACTATACTAAAAAATCTTCGCATCGTCTCTCTCTCTCTCTCGTTATATTTATGATACACTTGGAAGTTGTCACTGCAAGTCTTACACTTTGGATTTGAATTTTGAGTTGTCATCTTCTGAGTAAAGAGCTGAAACAACATAGTGAAGAGATAAATGCTCGTGTTATGGGGCCATTTACAAGGTTCAGTTAGTACTGCATAGTACATACATCAAAGATAGCAATAATAAAATAATAAAATAAAATAAAAAACTCGTCTCGTTCTGGCACACTCATGTCAGCGTATAATCACCATTATATCACCGGAGGAAGTACCTTTTCTAGATCCAGTAACCAAGCCAACAACCCCATTGCTTTATTTGCCAATAAGTTAAAGAGCCACAGTATTCCTTGGCTGTTATATGTTTAGTCCCAAATCGTGTGGTCCTTGTCTTTGGTCCATTGTCCTAGTGAAGTGCTTGGAAAACGACACCACAACAGGAAAGACAACAGCAGATTTTATGCTATCGCCTCTGTGCCTAATTTTAATGCATGTTAGCATTGTAGCTTCCTTCATCGTTAAGACTTTATGATGTATTAATTAATAAGCCTAAAAGGATTAGCTTAAACAAAAAGCTTTAAAGCAATAAGGACCCCACCATGTGAAGTTAAGACCTTTATTTTTTATTGTTTTGATTAATGTCTTTTTGAAGTCAAAACAAGGAATAATGTTTTGGGCGTGGTAGTTGATTGACACACAGACAATCCAATAATTTAACCCCTTTCTTTTCTTTCTTGTCTTTTTTTTTTTTTTTTTTGTAACTTTATTTGCTCTCTCATTGGAGCAATGTCTGTTTTGTTTTCTTTTACTTTCCATGTGCCTCTTTAATGATTTTAGTATTTTACTTTGCTTCCCATAATTGTCCATCTTTGAAACAGATAGCATTAATGCATTACCACTTATTAGTTGGGAAAAAAAATGCTCTGATAATGGCACATCCCACGTTGGCCGACATTGCTGTTGATAGGAGAATTTTTTTTTTTTTTTTTTTTTCTATTAAGGTTTGCTTTCTGATTATTGAAACATGAGGAGAAAATTCCAATTATCAATGGAACAGTGCGTACTCCAAAGTGACTTGGTGACATATCATTTATTCTGAAGGTGCAGTAATATAAATTCTTCTCCAGGTATCAAGGTTTTCTTCTTTTCCATTATTCTTTGGTTTCAGCAAAAACTTGATATTATCTTGAACAACTCTGAATTGGGTCTCCAAAATCCATCTTTCAGATGAAAGTTGTTCTTAGTTCTCATTGTTTTGCTACATATCATAATTGTTGAAGGTGAACCAATTGCTGCTTAAATTGCTCTTAGGCAAAGAATGACCAGGACTGAGCCTATATATATACATATACACACATAAATACTATATATATATATATATATATATATTTTATAATATGGCATTCCCTCTTTTGGCTGAGATTTTTTTTTTTTTTTTTGGAATTCTTTAATAATGAAATAGATGCTTTTGTTTCAGCTGCTCCTTTTCTGCCTGTCTTTGGAATTTTCTGGTTGATTCCCTTTAATTACTGTACTTTCCATCTTTGCCCTCGTTTTAGCTGACTAATTCTTTTTAACTCTATTTTAATATTTTCAAATCTACATGATCTTAAGCCATTTCCACTATGTCAAATGCTGCACAACCTTTAGGGGGAACTTGTGCCATCAAATTCTCTCCACTTTTACAAAAGAACAAAGGAAAATCTTGACTTTACCTTTTCCTTTGTGACGAGCGCCTTCTTGGATTCTTTATAACCACTTTGCTTTTCTGTATTCCTTGCTTTTTTTTTTCACCTCTTTACAAACTTTCAAGTGCTAATTTTAAGTTGTGAGAGAAAAAAAGAAAAAAGAAAAAAAAAGTGCACTATAGTTTGGTGATTAAGCTTTTTTTTTTTTTTTTTTTTTTTTTTTTTTTAATGGAATCGCTTTTCTTTTTCCTTTGTGCTTTTTTTTGGTTAAAATAAAGAGTCCACTTTGCTTTCCCAATGTACAAAAGTTGGAAGAAAAGCTTTACCTTCCACTCTTTTTCGTTTTTATTGTGAAGCATTATTGAAAGCCAGATCCCATTTATAGATAAACAACTACATTAATACTAACCCTCACAGTAATACAGAACTTCAACATGACACTTTTACTATTGAAAAGATGGAGATTCCTTGACAAAATCGTCTGGAAAAATGGGCTCTTTTTTGCAGTAGAGTTCTTGTTATCTAAGTGGTGAGAATGAGCATATTAGTTTGTCATGAATAACAAAAGTCCTTAGTGTAAAAATGCTCAGGAATTTCACTTCCACACTTTTGAGGGCTGACTTTGATAATTCGTTCTTCTTTCCTTTCCTTTTTTCCATTATAGGTGGCTAGTTGATTCAACTAAGCTTGTTTTTCCTTTTCATGGTTTTTCTTTTTGGACCAGGAGAGAATGAAGAAAAATCCCATGAAGCTGCACTCATCCATTGCTGCACTTTCTTCCCTTTTCTTCACAATATCCGTCTTCTCGCCGGTTTTAGCCGACCTCAAATCTGATAGACAAGCTCTCCTTGACTTTGCAGCCTCCATCACTCATACCAAAAGACTCAACTGGAATGCTTCTACACCAGTTTGTTCCTCTTGGATTGGAGTCACTTGTAATGCAAAAGGAACTCGAGTCGTTTCCATACGACTTCCCGGTATTGGACTTGCTGGATCCATCCCAGCCAATAGTATAGGAAAGCTTCATGCTTTAAAGGCTTTGAGCCTTCGTTCCAACCTCCTCAATGGAAATCTTCCTTCTGACATTCCCTCTATTCCTTCTCTCCAATTTCTGTACCTTCAACGGAACAACTTCTCCGGTGAACTTCCTTCCACTTTCTCACACAAACTGGTAGCGTTTGATTTGTCCTCAAACTCCATTTCAGGAAACATTCCAACCACAATTCAGAATCTGACTCGGCTAGCCAAACTAAAGCTCCAAAACAATTCTATCTCCGGAGCCATCCCGAATCTCAATCTCCCTAGGCTGAAGCTTTTGAATTTGAGCTATAACAATCTCAATGGCTCAATTCCAAATTCCCTCAAAAAATATCCATATTCTTCATTTGTTGGAAATTCTCTTTTGTGTGGGCCACCTTTAAATCCTTGTTACACAACCCCTTCCCCTTCTCCAACTGCTTTTCCTGCTTCCTCGCCATCATCGCCAAAAATAGTCCAAAACCAAAATGCTAAACGAAAGAGAAAACTGGGAGTTGATTCCATCATTGCGCTGGCAATAGGAATCTCTGCAGTTTTGTTTCTTTTTGCTCTAGTGATGTTCATATGTTGTTTAAAGAAGCGACGCGCAAAAGGCAGTGGCGTGCTGAAAGTGAAGGCCTCAAGTAGTGGGAAAGCTGAGAAGCCTAAGGACTTTGGAAGTGGAGTACATGACGCAGAGAAGAACAAGCTGTTCTTCTTTCCCGGCTGCTCTTACAGTTTTGATCTTGATGATCTACTGAGGGCATCAGCGGAAATTCTCGGTAAGGGAAATAATGGAACAACCTATAAGGCTGTTTTGGATGAAGGATCTACAACAGTGGTGGTGAAAAGGCTAAAGGAAGTACTGGTCGGCAAGAAGGAATTCGAGCAGCAGATGGAGATTGTGGGAAGGGTTGGACAGCACCAAAATGTTGCCCCACTTCGCGCCTATTACTATTCAAAGGATGAGAAGCTTTTAGTTTACAATTACATGCCAGTCGGTAGCTTGTTTACTCGCTTACATGGTATGATTTTTACCTCAATCCTCTCAGAAAAAATCTCTCTTTTTTAGCAACCAAAGTTATAGACAAACTTTTATCTATAATCAAGGATAGTGAATTTCTTTTTTAGTTCCATACAAGTAAATATTCTAAGCAGTTACACAATTATTATTGATTTGGACTCGTAGTGAATGTACATGCATTATCAAGCACTTTCTGGTAGAATATAGTGAAGCACATCAGCATGCATAGACATGACCTTGTGCAACTGATGTCTTTCTCTGCATATTGCAGGGTTCAGAGGCGCAGAAAGTACTCCTCTAAACTGGGATTTGAGAGTCAAGATCTCGCTCGGAGCAGCCAAAGGAATCGCCCACATTCACTCTGAAGGTGGTCCCAAATGCATCCACGGCAACATCAAGTCATCAAATGTCCTCCTAACCCAAGACCTTGAGGCCTGCATTACAGACTTTGGCCTGGCTCAAATAGTGAACTTCCCTCCCATCATTTCTCGAATCCTTGGATACCGTGCTCCTGAGGCAATCGACACACGCAAGCTCACTCAAAAATCGGATGTTTACAGCTTCGGCGTCCTCCTTCTCGAAATGTTGACAGGGAAAATCCCAATCCGGTATCCCGGGCACAACGAGGTGGTTGATCTCCCGAGATGGGTGCGGTCTGTTGTGCGTGAGGAATGGACATCTGAGGTGTTTGATGTGGAGATTTTGAGACAAAGCCACGTTGAGGAAGAGATGGTTCAGATGCTGCAGATAGCCCTGGCTTGTGTGTCCAAGGTGCCAGACTCACGTCCCAACATGGAAGAAGTTGTCAAGATGATCGAGGATGTGAGACCGCCGCAGACCAAAACGAGGCCTTCCTCTGAATCTGATTACTCTAATGTTCAAACCCCATGAACGCTTTGGAATTTGCTTTATCTTTTTTTTTTTTTTTTTTAATTTTTTCTCCCCTCTCTATGGTATCAATGTAGTAGCTGCTAATTCTGGATAAGATCTGTTATCCCTACCTTTGTCAATAATTTGCTCATATGCATTCTTGGCGAGCCAATTTCAGGCAACTTAGAAGACGTTCTAACGCAAACACGCTTAGGAAATTATGTCTAATTATGTGATGAGGATATTTTTTGTTTCTTTGATTAGATTTGGTAAAGGGCAGTTTAGTTTTTAACAATTTATAAGACATTTAATAAAACATAAAATAAAAAGATTTGGTTAAAGGCTTGACACATTTAATTCGCTGACCAACAAAGCTGCACATGCCAAGTACTCTAAATGATTTTTATCAACCACTAATAAGAAGATATAAACCTAAGAAATGGAGTCACAAAGCAATATTGAAGTCGCCAAAAAAGAAGGTAGTATAGGAATAGGGAAAAAAACTAGGTTGAGATGAGGCGATACAACTTATGGAATCCATTGGCACTTAGCATAGGAATAGGGAAAAAAAACTAGGTTGAGATGAGACATTATCAGACAAAGGTGAAGAATATCAAAGCGGATAATTCCTTAAGAAATGATAATATAGCATATCAAGAAAAACAAGACAATATCTTCTGTAGCATGAAATGTTACAGCCCATCAAACCAAGCCAAACCCAATTTATGTCTTCCAAAATATCAAACCAACAATTTTATAAAGGCCCGTTCACTTCACCGATTCGAGTTTTATGTTTCCAAAAAAATCATAATCAAAATTTTTTGCTACAGTACAACAACAGCTTTATAAAGAATATTGTAAACTACAATGGAGTTTCTTGTCTGCGGAAGTTCCAAACAAGATGGATGAAACTACATATTCATGAGATATTCTTCAATTCCTTCCTTATAAATATAACTTCGTTCTTCTTTTAAAAGCTCCTCAAACTCCCACATTCTACTCAAACATACTAAAGAAAATTGACTCCGCCCATGGCGGACGGATCAAGTGGTGCTCAAGCAGTTTTTTCAGCTCTTGACAATGCCAAGACCCAACTATACCACTTTAAGGCCATTGTCATAGCAGGTATGGGGTTCTTCACCGATGCATACGACCTAGCTCATCGCTTGCCTCTACTACCCCAACCCGACCAGAAAAAACCCCGGCACATTACAGGGGTGGCCTTATGCGGAACCCTTGCAGGGCAACTCTTCTTTGGCTGGCTCGGAGACAAACTCGGCCGGAAAGAGGTCTACGGCCTCACTCTCATCACAATGGTGGGCTGTGCCATAGCCTCAGGCCTTTCCTTCGGCCACACACTACAGTGCCTCATAACAACCCTCTGCTTCTTTCGGTTCTGGCTTGGGTTCGGCATTGGCGGGGATTACCCTCTCTCGGCCGTGATCATGTCGGAATTCGCCAACCAGAAGACCTGAGGAGGGTTCATTGCTGCGGTTTTCACGATGCAAGGCATCGGCATATTCGTGACGGAAGCGGTGGTGTTTCCAATGCCTTCTTGATGGCCTACCCTGCTCCTGATTTTAAAGGGGACAAAGTTCTGTCCACTCAACCGGAAGGCGACTACGTGTGGCGAATAGTCCTCATGTTCGCATGATCCCCGCGGCCCTCACCTTCTACTGGCGGCTCAAAATGCCCGAGACCACGAGGTACACCGCCTTGGTGGAGGGAAACCACAAGAAGGCGGTGGAGGATATGGCGAAAGTCCTTGAACATGACTTGCCTTTTGAAGAATCTCCAAACCATACAAGAAATATCTCTAATTCATATGGATTTTTCTCTATGAGTTTGTGGAGAGACATGGGCTTCATCTTCTTGGAACAACTATTACTTGGTTCTTGCTTGACATTGCCTTTTACAGTCTTCAACTAACACAAAAAGACATCTACGCAGCTAGTGGCTTGTTACACAATGCATCAACAATGAACGCCATTGAAGAAGTTTTCGAACTTTCTAAAGCAATGCTTTTAATAGCATTGGCAGCAACTGTTCCTGGGTACTGGTTTACAGTCCTTTTCAATGGTAAGACTGGGAGATTCATAATCCAGCTCGGTGGGTTCCTTTTCATGTCGATTTTCATGGCGATTCTCGGCTTCAAATTAGAGGAGAAGAATGCCCAAAGGACGATGTTAACAAGTACTGTAACGTTAACACCACATTGTTTATAGTTTTCTATGGACTTACTCTTTCCTTTGCAAACTTTGGACCCAACAGCACAACTTTTATTGTCCCGGCCGAGCTTTTCCCGGCGAGGTTCCGGTCCACGTGTCACGGTATCTCCGCGGCGACGGGGAAGGCGGGGGGGATAACTGGCGCGTTTGTGGTGCAGAGTTACACTAGTGATGAAGCGGAAGGGATCAGAAAGGCTATTATGGGGCTTTGTGTGGTAAACCCAGCAGGATTTTTCTTCACTTTCTTGGTGCCAGAAACAAAGGGCAGGTCACTTGAGGAGATATCTGGGGAGAACAAGGGTCCTGGAGTTGAAGGGAATGGGAATGTGCAATAGCAAATGCTGGAGATGAGAGAGAAACAAGAAACTCAAGTGATGAGAAGCTTCCAGAATCTAAACATGTGGTTTAGTCCTTTTAAATTACTGATTCTGGTTCTTGTGTTTGGGATTATGTCGTGTTGGTGAAAATGAAAAAGAGTATGTTTGTTGTGTTTAATAAATGCTCTTATCTAGAAAAATAATGATGTCCGGGTAATTTCTGTTTATGTGTTTTGGGGTTGTCCATGTCGTTCTCTTTTTTTCTTTCTTTTCTTTTTTCTGGTATTGTGTAATAAGGGATTGTTGGGAAGGAAATGGCTAAATGCCAATGTGGTATTTGAAAGTTTGTTGTCGTTTCCTTGAATGAATGTCGTGCAAGTAACGGTCGTTTTACTGTAAAAACGACATGAATCTCGTTTGATAAATAAATATCATGCCTTTTCTGTTCATAATTTAACTGTTACTAAAAGGACCTATCATTATTCTCTAGTCATTTTTAAAGTAGTTAATTTTTTTCTTCATCGTTTATACGTATGTGCAGTTGTCCTTCCGTCTGTGTCGTTTATAGATTTTGGTGTCGTTTACCTTTGGTTGTCATTTTTCATCTTCTGTCGTTTTCCATTTCTTATCATTTCCTTATTCCTTTATATTAATAACTGTTGTGTCGTTTCTTGATTGATGTTGTTCTTTTATTTTTTGTCGTTTTCTTTTTTCTTGTCCTCCCTCAGCCTGTCATATTTTGTGGACAACATTTTTTGAACTCTTTTTTTTCATCTTCTCCTCTTTCTTAAATCTTTTCCGTTTTCACTTTCTTCTCGTTTTCCTGTTCTTTTTCGTTTGCTCATTTTGCCATTTCCTTCTTTATTCCTCACATTTTAGTCGTTTGTGCCCTTTTCTTTTTTTGTCGTTTTCCTGTTCTTCGCCGATTCTTTCTCCTTTTGTCGTTTATTCATTTTGGTATTGTTTCCAGATTCTCGTCGTTTTGCAATTTTGTTGTTCAGTAATTGTCGTTTCTTTGTTTTGTGTTCATTGATTTTTGTTGTTTCAGTTTCTCCTCGGTTCCTAATTCTTGTCGTTTCTGGCTTTGATGCCTTTTTTATGTCCTGTCATTTGCTTTTGGTAGGCCGCAAACATAAAAGTGTATATAAAAGAAAATGCATTTAATTTTACTGAGTGATCAATGTGGGACTATGACAAATTCGGAGTTGCAGGAGTGATAATGGTCTTTAACTTTTATGCGTTTGAGAAAGAAGCTTATTTCCTCTACTAACATGAACATAAAATTGGTTAAAAAACAAAAGCTTAGATTAATTTGTAAAATTTTTTACGTTTTTACATGTTTAGTCTATACAACATTTCTTCTCTTGTCTATTACCTATCAAGCATTCCTCTGAAGGAAAGGCCTGACATAACTGAAGTCCTTGAAGGGGTTCTCACCGAATTTCGGGCTAGCAGCCGGTGAATCCACCGGCGGCATGTTGGTCCAACGTTCTTCAAAGTTGGCAACACAATGCTTTCCAGCGACTCGGGGAAGAAAGCTCGGCCTAATTTCCCGAGCCTCCAGTTTATCCCACTTAATAGTCTTGAACCACCTATGGCTTTTTATCTCCTCACTGCCCTTTGGTCCACTGCCAAGGCGTTTGCTTGTATCTTTCTGAAGCAGCTGAAAGTGAACAAGAAAAAAGATCGCACATAATTCACAAGTGTATGAGATAATCTATAATGTCCATTCCTTACTAAAAAAAAAGCCAAAATCAAAGGATTAGAAGTAGTTACCCCTTTCAGTAGTGAATGTGCTTCACTTGACAAAAATGCTGGCAGCTTAACCTTGTCCTTTAATATCTTCTGCTGGATTTTCTGTCTGTTTCCACCTATAAATGGAGGCTACAAAAAAAAGATTTAAACAATTACATAAGGGTAATGGAGATTATAAACATTTTTGGTGATATAAAGATACTACTCTCCATTAGAGCACAAAATAGAGTAACATGTCAAATATGTTATTTTCATTCTTTTAGTGCTAAAAAATTATATTGGCGTTGGCATTTGTATTGAAGATGATCTTAACAATTAAAGTTGAAACATGCCCCAAAATACAAGAGGGACGATAAATTAAAGTATCAATGGTTCTAATGTAGGCAATAATTAGTTCATGACTACTAACCTTCCCGGTAAGCATTTCAAAAAGGAGAATTCCCATGCTCCACCAATCTGCAGCCTTATCGTGATTTCGTCCCAGAACAATCTCCGGTGGCATATACTCCAATGTCCCACACAAAGAATTTGATCTCGTGTTCTCATCGAATTGTTTCGCCAGGCCAAAATCGGTCAACATTACCTGGCAATATCAAGCATGAGGAGAAGAAAACAGAAGAGGCAATAGTACTTAAATGAGGACAAATTAATGGGCAGTGATTCATGATCTTACATGGCCATCAGCGTCAAGGAGAATGTTTTCGGGTTTTAAGTCTCTGTGCATTATGCCGTTTGCATGAAGATGGGAAACCGCAGAAACAATCTCAGCAGTATATAAACGTGCCAAATCCTCTCTGAAAGAAATGCCAAATACAAATAGCATTCTGCTGCAAGTTTTTATGGTCACAAATAAGCACTATAACAACCATACCTGAAAAGACCTTGGCGATTAAGTTGAAAGAAAAGGTGCCCTCCATTAATGAAATCAAGCACAAGGTATAATCTGTACTTGGTCTGCATAAGAATGAGATATACTCTTTCACATTACTTCCTATATAACAGGCAAAGTGATGAAACTCAAATCTTTGCTTGAGGTAATCTTATCACAAAGCATCTATTAGTGGACATTACAAAAATAATGCTAGAGATTCCAACTTTTAGTACCAACTGAAATGACATGTGAACTATTCTTCTTTTAATATTTGTGTTTAAAAGTTGTTACCTCAATTAATATTAAAATATTGTATCTATCAGTGAAAAGAGGACAAATTCACGCCCTCGTAATTTGGTGTCAAAAATTGAGATAAAGTTGTGAATTCAACTTTGGTCATTAATTAACTTGGTAAGTAATTACCTGAAATGAGTATCTGAGCTGCACAATAAAGGGATGGTCCACTTTTGTCAATATATCTCTCTCTGATTTCATGTATTCAGCATGGTTTTTTTCCATAATTTTGTCCTTACGAATGACTTTCATCGCATATATTTCAGAAGTACCACTTCTCACCTGATAAACTTTTCCAAAAGCACCTTGTCCAACAAGCTTAAGAACTTCAAAATCTTCAAGTCCCACACTTTGTCCAGCTAGGCCTGAACTTTCAGAAGCATGATGGTCACTATTGTCTTTCTTTGAATCCTTACACAATGTAAGCTTGTTAGGCTTCAATGACTGGCTAACACCAGTTGTGGGACCCAACAACGAATGGGAACGATTGAAAATAACTGCAGGGTCATCATATACTACTTCATTCACATCCTGTTCAGCAGCAGCATCTTTAAGGTTCTCCGAACTTGCTTCTAAAGCGGTTCGAACTGAGAGAGGACCGAAAATATCAGAAAATTCAAACTCGTCGGACGAAGGAGCATCAGGAAGTCCAGAAGGAATAAGCAACTGATTCTGAAAGTTCCCTTGCAGGTGATCCCTGCTTAAACCTGGTAATTGAGACGACACCATCACTTCCAACTAAGAAAGTTTGAAACTACCGTAGATGTTTTCGAAAGACTCGAAATTGCGCGAACAGATGAGGAGGGACACCTAACAATGGCCTTAAGTAATTGGAAGTTCTGAATTCCCAGAAGACGTGGCAGAGAGCAAACCAAAACCAAGAAGGAAGAAGAAGAAATCCTTCTTGTTTCCAGATTGAGCAGAGATACTTGAATTCATGAATATGGAATTGAAAATTGCTGTGTTTCAAGCAAAAGATAAAGGCATAATAGTTAGCTTTGCAAGATTGATATAAAATAGGATATATTATACAAAAAACGAATTATATGTTTCCATCTTAATTGGGCAATTCAAGTACAAATAACACCAACAAGAGTGGTGGAGAAAAGCACTAGACTTAGCAAAAGCTTTGCCTTTTTTTGTCCACCTAATAACTGAATTATTTATGATTACCAAAAAATAACTTTATAATTTTATATACTTTATTGTCCACCATATTCTATCCGATATTTCAGTGGCCTAAATATAATCCCAAAATCCTTTTAATCTTATCAAAACCATCTCAGACAAAAAAAAAAAAAAAAAAAAAAAAAAAAAAAAAAAAAAAAGCCACTATCTTCTCCTAGTTTCTTTCAATTATGTTAAGGTTGCTAACTTGTACCATCTTTTTTAAACAATGTCCTTAAATAAAAACTAAACGTCAAACATTATTTCTACCACTTCAAGCCAAACTATCTATTTACACGAGAAAAGATTGCTTGATCACATAGAAAGACTAATCAACCATAAAAAACTTTTAAACACCTTTTAAGAGGGAAAAATCATCGGTTCTACACCATATCCAATCCAAAGAAGAAAATATTGCAATTCACAGATTACAAAAGGCAAAGACAAAACTTTAAAAAAAAAAAAAAAAAAAAAAAAAAAAAAAAAAAAAAAAAGAACCTTGTGATGAAGAAGGCGATGAAGAAGAATAGAACAGCGTGCCCTGCGGTTTGAGCAAAGTAAATAAACAGGCGTCGCTTCGCCGCGTATGTAATGTCAGCGTCAAGATTCTTATTCCTTAGGTGGCGTGGCTTGTTCTAATTGGTTAATCTACCAGAAACTTCCAGCTCATATTCATTAAGCAAAGGTCATGTTTACTTGTTGGGCTTTCGTTCTTACCCGTCATCACAACACTTTCACGTTCCGTATGGGACATCAGATACTATTAAAAACACGTTTTTTTTTTTTTTTAATGGAATTTGTGGGGTTTAGTTTTTGTCACTAATCTGAGTAGCGACGCAACAATATAATTCAATGATATAACTCAAAATTCATAAAAAGTTAATGGATTTAAATTAATTATAAATAAGTTTGGATTATAATTAAATTGATACAATTAATATAATTAATAAATAGATTGAGTTATGAATTATGATTGATCTTTTAATATAAATTGACACGATTAATAATATTTATCATCTGTAATATAATAATATGTGATATAATATGAAAATTTATATAACATATTAAATACTAATAATGTGAATTTTACTATTTATAGGTAAAATTCAATTATTTTTCTTTAAAAAAAAGATAAATTAACCAATAAATATATTAAATATGTCTTAATCGTATTAAATAAATTATTATTATACTAATTATTTATTTAATATGTTAATTTAAACAAGTCATATAAATTGACACAATTAATATAATTAATAAATTAATCGTGTTTAAATTAGTATTTTTAACACTTTTAATAAATAAATTATATTTAAATTAATATTTTTTTAACACAATTAATAAATAAATTGTCTTAATCGTATTAAATAAATTATTATTATACTAATTATTTATTTAATATATTAATTTAAACGAATTATATAAATTAACACAATTAATATAATTAATAAATTAATCATGTTTAAATTAATATTTTTAACACTTTTAATAAATAAATTATATTTAAATTAATATTTTTTAACACAATTAATAAATAAATTGACACAAATACAATTCACTGACATAACATCTTTAAGTTTTAGTCTGTCCGACAACACTTTATTGTCACAACTGACACGCATTGACACCTGTATTCACGGGGAACCTCAACAGTTGGAGGTTTATATATTAAAAGAATAAATAAGATAAAAGATATACAGTATATTTTGAAGAATTCTTAGATACATGTTGTGAATTTTGCTATCTGAAAAAAAAAAAAAAAAAAAAAAAAAATCCCACTGTAGGGCTTAGTGTTAAAATTTTATGGGTTATTTATTTTATATACTCAAATTTAAATCATTAATTCTGTTAAGATGTAAAATTCTCATATAAAATTTAAACTTTAAACATCAAAATTAAGAATCATAAATTTAAGTATACCTTTTAAACATACCTTAATTTTTTTATAGAAAAAAAGGTTTTGATTTTGCATGCCTCTTTTATTTTTTTGTAATTTTGATAGATTTATGTTCAGAATTCTGCACTTTTATTTTTTATTTTATCACATTTATAGCTTATGATTTCAAAGTTATGCTCCATTCTTAAATTTTCTCGATTAACGATCAATTTAACTACAAAATAGTTTCGAACGCCCTCAGTAAAATAAAAGAATTAAGAAAAAGTATTTCATAATCAAAACCAAGTTCAGATCAAAGAAATATAAGAATTTAATATAAATTTAAAATATGATAATATAAAGATGTAGTAAAAAATATATGATATCATAAAAGACATTACAATTGCTTATGAGTAAAATGAATAAAATTGTTTATAAAAGAAAGCTAGGAATAGAATTGAAAAAAAAAAAAAAAAAAAAAAAAAAAAAAAAAAGTTCAAGTTCAATGGGGTCAATTATGAGAATATAAAATTTTAGTGGGCAAAATAAAAAATTAGAATATTTTAAGGGGTCGAATTTAATTTTCAAAACTAATGCCCCCACTCGACACTATGTACCTCCGCCCCTAGCCTCAAAACTGTGAATTTACTAAACTGTTAAGGAATAGAATCAGAAAAGTATTGAGATTAGAAAGAAAAATAAATTAATAAGAATAAGAAGCATCAATTTTTAAGAAACTATTTAAGGTCCGTTCATAAATTTTTAATTCAAGAAATTTTATGTGAGAGCATTTTACTGTAATTCTCTTTTTCTAAGATTTTTTAACTATTTAAACTAATAAGCGAAATGAACGGAGCCTTAATATTGTAAGAGTAAAGAACCGCATTCTTTAGCTAGTGTTTTCTAAATTAAGAATGGTAATATTATCTAATATAGTTACTAAAACGTTCTTTTACACAATTAAATAATTAATGATCATATAATAATTCATTAAAAGTAAATAAGTAAATTTAATAATCATTCGAACCAATGTCGATAGGATGCAACGATTGGTATTATATTGTGTGAGACCCACTAATTCGAGAGTGTTTAAATAATATTTGATGCACCTCCTCCATATTTCAATTACTCTTTCATATGATTACCTCCGCACGTCAAACAGCCTTCAATCTCATTTTCCCTTGTAGTTGTAGCATAATATGTCTTTGATACATAGAATAAGTGCAAGAAAAAGAGTATGAGGCCGCCTTCTCATACATGGAGTAAGGTGCCCCCTTTCCTTTATGTATAAAATACGTGGGACTACTTCTTTTGTCCGTGCTCCTTTGTTTTTACACAGTTTTCACAAATTTTTTTTTTCGATATTGTTTTCTATGTTTTCTTTTAGTCTGAAGTACCAATATTTTCAATAATGCTCATATTTTCACCCTAGAGGAAAAACACAAATAATGTTAGTGACTTAGTGTAGTTCTTTGAAAAATAATAAAGAGAGGTGCCTTCTTTTTTATATATTTTTTTCTTAATATGGGTTACCTAGTCTCATTTAGTCATGTCTTATTTTGACAGTTAGTCTCAATAAATACCCTTTAAAAGTGTATGGATCATAATTTTTACACTTTATTCTTAATTCATAACATTTTTAGTCAAATAAATACATTAACAAAAGAGTATTTATTAAGAATATAGATAAAAATCAGACTCATACATTTTTAAGAGTAAATTCTGTAATTTTCTCTATTTTAACCTCTTAAAGTTTAAGTCCATACCCCTTTTTATGGAGTGTGACTTTGTAAACTCAAGGCTTGGCTAGAGTAAATTTTAATTCGGAGAGAGAGAGAGAGAGAGAGAGAGAGAGAGAGAGAGAGAGAGAGAGAGAGAGAGAGAGAGAGAGAGAGAGAGAGAGAGAGAGAGAGAGAGAGAGAGAGAGAGAGAGAGAGAGAGAGAGAGAGAGAGAGAGAGAGAGAGAGAGAGAGAGAGAGAATCCCGGATCACATCACATTTAGCTCATTTTATTGATAGGTTTTGAAAACGATATTTTACACCATAATTTATTCTTCAAACAAAAAATCCCGGATCACATTTAGCTCATTTTATTGATAGGTTTTCATATTTTTAATAATTTTCCTAATATTTTTAACGATATTGATATTTTCCAAATATAGAGTACTAATATTTCATGGTATTTTCATCCATACGGATAAACACAAAAAAATGTCATTGTAGTTCTTTGAAAATAAAAAATAAAAGAGTGCCTTCATTTTTTTTTTTTTTTTAATTTAAGGTATTGCTTACTCTTTTATGTAATCATGTCTTATTTTTACTTTTTAAACTCTGAGTTTGTGCACTTTTTTAAAGAGTATCAGCTTTGTAAACCTAAGGCTTGGTTCGAGCAAAATCGAAAAAGATAAAATAAAAAGAGAGAGAGAGAAAAAAGAATGTTTTCAAAATCGACAACATATCTACTCACACCTCTTTCAAATGAAAAATCTCACATCATATTTAGCTTGTTTGATTTATAGGTGTTAGAAAATATATGCGAGAAATATAAATGAACAGATTTATTAATATAACAAAATATTACAATGAGAAAATAAAAGTTACAATTAGAAATTTAACCTTAATCACAGTGAGATTGATTTTGATAGAGTTAGACGTTAAGATTTATGCAACTCATGGTTTTTTTTTTAATAGATTCACCGTCTCTACAGGTGCTTGAGAATATCTTGAGCATTTGTCTCCCAAGGATGATCGAGCAGAACTCTAACAAAATAAGAACTACGCCAGAAAACTCTAACCGTGTCTTATCTCTACCACCATAACTCTTAAAATGACCTTAAAATGGCTATTTAACATGGTTCAAAAACCATGTTTTTCCAACAATAGATTTGAATAGATAGTTTAAACAAAATTAATAGTTTTATGAGATAAAATACTATGGTAAAAATATCTGAATTGTGATTTAAATCTATAAAACAAACAGTTTGCAAATGTGTCTTCTTTCGGCTTCTCATTGTTTCTTAATTCATTGCCGTTTTCATGTTCTGTCGTTTTCCCTTTTTGTTGGTTTCTGTCGTTGCCTTACTTTGTCTCTTTTTCATTTTTTGCTCTGGTTATTTTTATTTTCATCGTTTATTCATTTTGGTGGATGATATTTAATTTTGAATTTTTACTTCATGTTTCTTATAATCTGTCATTTGACATCTCATCACACAAATAATTCTTGAAATTTACCAACAATTCTATGTTGGTTCATAACTTTTAAAATGCTTTACAGTTAGTCTCTGATATATTATTATATTTCAATTTTAATATTTTTATTAATTAAGTATTAAATATTTTACGGTATTTATATAAATTAGAGATAAAAATTAAAAATATCTAAAATTTAAAGACTTATTTGCGTAAATTAACAATTTCATTAGTCACGTGAAATAAGATAAAAAAAATACAAATACTTTTAAGCATTAGACTAAATTGTTATAATAATTACTTCATAATCATGTCATTTTTTAAATATTTCAAAAAGTTCATATTTTTAAGGCAACTTCTACGGTGAAAAAACAAAAAAACAAAAAACCAAAAACACTGGTGGAACTCTACTTTTTACTTCTACTTTTTATCGTTAGATTAATTTTTTAAAGGTTAGACTTGCAACGGGAACATTTATGTATGACACACTATAATTTTTAATATAGACTATACATATTTGACTGTTGAAAATTTAATCTAATAGTTAAAAAAATGACTCTATTAGTGGAACAAAAATGGGAGTTCCACCCTAGAATTTGCCTTTAATGTAAATATTTTTACAATATTATATTTTATCAAAATATGGACATCAATGAAAATTGGCAAAAAAAAAAAAAAAAAAAAAGTTGTGAAACTTAGGAAAACTCATCTTAACACACATAAATTTTAAATTAAACATTTAAAACCTATTTAAAATAATCAATTGTACTTAAATTAGATGAAATTATCAAAATACGTAGGTCATTTAGTTCGCTTGATTCAAGTTTTTAATTCAAGTTGAGATGTGACTTTTGTGAGAATTTTTTATTGTAGTAAAAAAGTTATATGTGATTGTTTCTGAAGGATTTTTACTATAACAAAACTCAAATTATAAACATAAATTAGTGAAATGAATAAGACCGTAAGTGATAATTATGCATGGTAAGGAGCGATCATAGTACAATAAATGAGATTAAACTTAATACACATACTTTATATTGATTAGTAAAATATCAATGTAGGCTTTAGAAGGTTTGAAGGTACTTGGAAGGCATTTGAATTGAACCTCCTAGATAAGAAGCCATTTATTATTGAATTCTTATTTATATCACACAACAACATTTGATCATATAAAAATTAAAATTTTAAAAAACTTTTATCATATTGCAATAAACTTTTGATCGAAATCAATATTCACACGGAAGTAGAAACCGAAAGAGAAAGAAGAAGCATGGCATGAGATTTGCCGCAGAAAATTTTCTTATCAATTAAGAAGGGACAAAGAAATATTTTGGTCTTTCTTTTAACAATTTATGAATCTCTTTTTCTTCTTCCGATATTGATAGTTTCGAAAGCCTTACACATATCAATCTAATTAAACATTTAGAGGTGATGCCAAATTTTGATTTATATTGAATTCTAAATGAAGCATCAAGAAATATTATATTACACGAATTTCTAGATGCAATATCCAGAAGAGGCTGCAGATTTTACTAGCAAGCCAAAGAGCAGAAACGGAGTTGAGAATGAGGGGTTGTGATCACTGTCTAAAGTATACACATCGGACGGTGGCCATCTCTTTATCATTGCATCTTGTTGCTCTGGTTTCACTACTCGGTCTTGCAACGTCTTGATGAAGACACGTGGCACCTTGTCCACATCAGGGTCCTCAGTGAACCGGGCCGACATTATTGCTTGGAGGGGCCCTGGCCTCAAAAGCATAGAAGCTAAGGTAGAATCCTGAATATCAAGCCAGAAGGGCAAAAATATATATATATATAGATTAATACTTAGACCAACAAATATACCTCCCTCTGTTCAAGCAAATATATATATATATATATATATACACATATATATATATATATATCTCTCTCTGGTTGCATAATTTCAATTATTCTTTTGTAACTAGTAACTACAATTCCCATTATAACACAAGATTAATTTTATAAATGCTCCTAAATTATGTATTTTATTTTAAAATGTCTCATAAATTTTTAAAATAGTTCAAAACATCTCCCATTTATAATAAATAATTCAAATTGTCCTTTTTATCTAATTCTGTCTATAAATATAGAGTTACTGACGTGACAGTAATATTAAAATATTAAAAAACTGATTTAATTAAAAAATGAATTAATTACTAAAAATTATTAAAGAAGTCTAAAATTTTAAAATAAGCTAGTTTTTTTTTTTTTTTTTTTTTTTTTTTTTTTATACTAGAATGATTAGATTTAGCTAACTCACAAATGAAAACAAAATCTATAGCAAAACCCAATTCATACTAAGCCAACCTATAAATGGAAAAAAAAATCTAAAGCAAAACCTAATTCGTACTCTGTAGTTTGCACTTGAACGCGATAAAGAAAAGTCAAGTTTATCCTCTAAAAAATTATTAGAGCAATCCTATTTAAAATTTCAAAAACAAAAACAAAAAATAGAGAATATAAAGGAACTCCACAAATTGATTCAAACACCATACTCGTTTATTTTTTCTCTGCAAAAGGAAGAGCACGAAAGACTCCCAGAGCAATCCCACAAAAGACTCACTAGACGTCCTAGATCCACCCCATCCTACTCATCGCTGGCGGCATGAACCTCGCAACCACGAGAGAGCCCCTCAATGCTGGCAACCACCAAATGGCAGCCAAATCCGCCTAGCCTGGGCGGCAATCCTCTGCCGAGCCAATGACAACACTGTCTGACCCAGATTGACCGTCGCAGTGAGCCGAGCATCCTTCCTTGTTCGCGAACGCTGACAGCTCTTCCCCTCACGAGAATGGCCCGAGATCGACAACAAGGAGCTTCAATCCCGACCCAAACTTCCTCCTTTGGCAGCACAACTCCCAGTAACGAGAAGATCGACCGGTGGTGACCTCTTAGACGACAAATGTAGGCAAGCAGGTCGGCAATGCACCAGCCCGCCGCCCGTATGCCTCTTTCTCTCTCTTCTCTCTTTCTCGTGCTCTCTCTCTCTCTCTCCTTCTCTATTATTGTTTCGGGAGTATTTGTTCTTTGAAACAAAACTCTGAAAAATTTGAACTCGAGTTACAACTTTATTCAAGTTCATATTTTTTGTAAAATTTGAGTTTGAACTCGAATTTGAACTCTAGTTTGGGACTAAACTCGAGTTCAAGTTTTCCCTTCAACTCGAGTTTAGAAACTCAAACTCAAATTAATGAACAATATTTTTTCTATTCTTAAAAATGTTATAACTTTTTCGTTTTAATTATGATTGAGATGATATTTTTATCGATTCCTTTCTTTCCGGTTGACGTGCTCTCTCTCTCTCTCCTCTTTCTCTCTCTTTCTTGTGCTCTCTCTCTCTCTCTTTCTCTATTACTGTTTTCGGGAGTATTTGTTCTTTGGAACAAAACTCCGAAAAAATTTAAACTCAAGTTACAACTTTATTCAAGTTCATATTTTTTTGTAAAATTTGAGTTTGAACTTGAATTTAAACTCGAGTTTGGGACTAAACTCGAGTTCAAGTTTTCCCTTCAACTCGAGTTTATAAACTCAAACTCAAATTAATAAACAATATTTTTTCTATTCTTAAAAATGTTATAACTTTTTCGTTTTAATTATGATTGAGATGATATTTTTATCGACCGGTGGTGACCTCTTAGATGACGAACGTGGGCAAGCCGGTTGGCAACGCACCGGCCCGCCACCCACATGCCTATTTCTCTCTCTTCTCTCTTTCTTGTGCTCTCTCTCTCTCTCTCTCTCTCTATTACTGTTTTCGGGAGTATTTGTTCTTTGGAACAAAACTCTAAAAAAATTTAAACTCGAGTATTTGTTATTTTATTCAACAAAACTTTTTTTGAAAAAATTTTGAAACTTTGAGCTCGAGTTTGGGACTAAACTCGAATTCAAGTTTTCCTTTCAACTCAAGTGCAAAAACTCAAACTCAAATTAATGAACAATATTTTTTTATTCTTAAAAATACTATAACTTTTTCGTTTGAATTCTGATTGAGATGATTTTTTTTTCTATTCATTTATAATGAAAAGATGAATAAAACCCCACTCATATACCATATTAAAAATTTTCATCATCATTGAGTTTTTATTAAAATACTATTTAAATACAAATTTAAGTTTTGGCCCACCCAAACACAAACTCAAAAAGATTCTCAATTCAAATCATAATTCAAATGTGCACATCCAAACACAAACTCAAATTACAACTTCAACTCAAGTTATAACTCAAATTCAACTCAAAATCATCACTCAAATTATCCTAACTCAAAATGTAAAAGAACAACCCCTTTGTTTTTTGTCGGGAGTGTTTGTTTTTTGTGGTTCATATTTGCTTAATATTTTTTTATATTTAATCATTTTACATATTTAATTAATACTTAATGACCTTAATTATTTTATAAACGAATCCACATCAACAAATTCTGTTAAGTTATAGACGGAACTAGATGGAGAGAGTGTTTTGAATGATTTTGTATATATCAAAGAGTGTTTTGAACTATTTTACAAAATCAGGGAGCATTTTGAAATAATGTACGGGGCATTTCTAAAAATAACCACAACACATAATGAAGTAGCATAATGTTGTAAAGCTACAGGGTGACTTATTATACAGCTAAATGATACATCATCTTTTTAAAATATCGTTCAATTCAATCTTAATTGTTGGATGATTAAAAAAAATCGAGAGAGTAAATTTTTTTACCATTTTAAGTGACAACTAGTAAATTTCAATGCATTACAAGAATTGATTTTCCATCATTTAGTAGTTGTGATTTAAATTGTATGATATATCCTAAACTTTTAGAATGTACATGAACTCGAGTCTGTCCAACATTATTGTGTCACGTTGTCACATTGATGCTAATAGTATACTGGATATTCATGTCTAGAAAAAAAATAGCAAAGTAAAGGACTGATGCAGATTAAAAGAAATGACAAGTGGGGCTACCATGCACCAAAAAGCCTATACCAAGGCCTCAAAAAAGTCTATGTATAAAGTGATGAAAGAATGGGAGGGATACTCAATTATGCTAGAAATTCGAAAAACTGATGTTCAGTGTTATTACTAATAAAAGGCGGATTTTATTTGTAAGTTTTATATAATGAAATTCATTTTTATTAATAAGTAAAATTTAACATCACGGGTGTCTCATGACATTGTTCTAAAAATTTACCTCTTGAGGGCTCATGTGGTATCCGATTTTGCGCTGAAACTCTTTCTTGATAACAGCACTGGTTGGAGGTTTATCATTTCCAAGTCCAAACCCTAACTCATACACATCACCATATTCGGATAAATCTGGTACGCCCTGTTTCACGGGAAAAAGGAAAAAAAAAAAAAAAAAAAATGAAAGAAAGAAACAAAACAATTGTTTTCATTTCCAAGGATCATAAAGAAAATTCAGTTAAGATTAATGTCGTGTGAAGCGGACTTATATATTATAGCCTATAGAGTATAGACCTCATATCAATGATTGAGCCTTGAAGGGTAGATTGGAAAAAGCAATAGGAAAAAAGCAACCAAAAAAAAAAAAAAAAAAAAAAAAGCTTTGCATTTCTTTTTGATGAACGAAGTAAAATATGGGCAATAAGTGCTCATAGTTACTCATTGAGAGTTTATTTATTTCACTGATTTGAGTTTGTAATTTGAGTTGATATGTGATTTTATGTGAGAGTTTTTTACTGTAATAAAAAAAATTAGATGTGATTATTTTTGAGATTTTTTATTGTAATAAAACTTAAATTTTAAATTCGAATCGGTGAAATAAACGGAACCTGAGTTATTTCATTGACAAGACAAGGTTGTGAAAATCGGAATTTGTTGGTCATTTGGATAACACAAACATACCGACAAGAGAAGCCCGAAATAATTGAAGAGATGATTGCCTATGAGTTGTTGGGACTAGAAAAGTTACTAATTATTCAGGTAAGTATGTTGGTTTCCTCAGCAGTCATTTTCGGTTCAAATGACCAGACTGTCCTTTTTTTACGGAGAAAATTTTGATGTTAACAGATTATAATCTCTTCTGAACTGTGAGATTTATACAAGACTATGACAATTTTCATTTTTTTTTTCAATTTTGTTTTAATTTTAACTAAGTTTAATATTGAGAAACACGCTCTATTTATGGTAAGATAAAAAACAAAATAATAAAAACGAAAACCTACTTCATCTTTCAATAATGACCAAAACCCAGATGCCTTCTATGAGTTTCCTGCAGGTATAAACCTACAAACTTGACAAACTCTCAAAGTTCAAAAAAAATAAAATAAAATAAAATAAAATGACGTTTTGCTATACGACACAACCGAGTGTTGAATTCTGACATCACAAGAGCTGTTCAATTTTCAACTCTTGCCTTACTTTACGCATAAGCAATCAGCCGCAACTGGTAATTAACTTCTGTTTGTTTTTTGATAAACTAAACTAAAGCTAGAGATGATATCACTGAGGGTTCTTAATTTCCTAATTAAACAACCATTTAACTATCGAAGACGAGTAATTAAATTGATCAGTAGAAAATACTTTACATCTTTGACATCTTGATCAGTCGAGTACCCAAGTTTCAGCATTGTTGCAGCTATATATACGGCTAAACGAATCTTCTTTGCAAACTTCTGAGTTGCCCAAGTTACACTCAGCCCTCCTGCACTGTGCCCTACTAAAATCACCTGTAATTCATAAGAACATGTCTTTTTAAAAAAAAAAAAATTATATATGTAAGAATAAAACATTAAACATTGCTCTGTGTGTGTGTGTGTGTGTGTGTGTGTGTGTGTATTAATATATATGAATATACCTGTTCATTTTCAGGCAAAGCAGACATGAACTTCATGAGGGGCTCATTGTAGTCGTGGAAAGTGAGGACCGAATCGGCGTCGGATCGGTCGATCCCGGCGGATTTCAGGTCAACACAAGACACCCTATAGCCGGAATTCTCCATGAGGCACCGGATTTTGTACCAACACCAACTTCCTCCACTTATGCCATGCACCAACACAAAGTGTGGCTTCAATGGTAACTCCACTAGCCCTCCTCCCAATTCCGGCATATTAATTAATTATTTTCACTCTTTTTTCCAACTCAAATTTCTTCTTCTTCTTCTTCCTCTTCTTCTTGTATAATCTCTTTTTTAAGTAGAGCTTTCTCACCACCACCACTTGTCCACCTATATATATATATATATATATATATATATATATGTATACATGCGTTATATTGGAATTAGTCTTGTGACTCATGATTTTTTTTTATTTTATTTCTCTTATACTTTGGCATTATTCAAATATGGTTAGAGAGAGGGGATAGTTTCTAGATAGGGTCGTCCCCATCATAAGCACATTGAAATCCTCCTCCTTAGGCACACTATCAACGAATCATATTGAAGTCTTATAAAGAAATACACGTTCTTACAAAGAAAATAAATAAATAATCAGTTCCAACCAAAAAAAAAAAAAAAAAAAGTTGTCCTTGGAAATGGAGATTTGTCATTCCATTCAACAGCATAAAACTTGTATTCGTTATTTTTTTTTATCACAAGTAATTGATTTTAAATTGGCTTTGTCGGGTATTTGGCATTTATTTTTTTGCTTCTTCAAAAATCAAATTTTTGTCTGTTTTATTTGTACATTGCAGGCCCAAAATATGCTCCTCTTATTTATTAATTTATCATGATTTATTGGCCACCAATTTAATCGTCATTTGTCCCCTTATCCTTTCGATGCTGTCTTGGATATTATGTCTCTTCAGCCCTACTAATATATATAGAAAAAATGAAGGGAAGGCACGCAAGAGATCATGAAGGAATAACAAGCCATTTTAGATGACTAATTTGTGAGCTAGCAAGCAGTATTTCACTTTCCATATATGAGTGCTTGAGGTTTTTCAGGGTTAATATTCTCAAAACTGAAATGGCTCTGTAATGTACTTTTTTTTAACACAATTAATTCAACTCTTTTAACATTAGTCAATCTTCAACATGTTTATTATGGTGAAGGATATAAACTGTACCTTTCGTAAGATGTATTACTAATAACTTCATTCAAGTGCCAATGTACTTTTTTTGTTTTACCCCATATTAAGATTAACGTTTTCTCCCATTATTTAATCCCTTGTTCTTAAAATAACTATAAAAAAAAAAGGATTTATTAAAAAAGTTCTTGCAACAAGAATTTGGGAGCCAACCTGTTAAGCCCCCAATGAAATTGGCCCTTGGCTGCACAAAACTACAACTTCAGGGATGGAATATCAGCATATAAGTCAAAGAGGGTGGACCCTGATTGAAAAATGACACATAAGTAGTGGAGTTAAAGATTCATAGAGGGAAAAAAAATAGGGTTATTGTACCGTAGGATTTGATACTAACAGTGTATATTTTTAACCGTTAAATTTTATTAAAATCACGGCAAAATATGCAGAATAAACTAATAAACAGTTTGTAATAAAAATTTAATAGTTAAAAAATAAAAACCTATTTATAATTTATTTTTTTCATGTCCTATCGTATGAATTTTTAAAAATAATATTGAAAAAAAAAAAATTTACCTTCCAAGGGAAAAAAGGGACAGAGAGCAGCTGGTAATGTTATAGCACGTGTAAAGGCCAGCTGCAACCACCAACTAATTCGATCAATTTCTACTTTATCTTAATATAACAACCACCTACCGATGGTACCAAGCTAATACTAACAAACTAAATAGTAAATGCATTTACTAAATGAGACTAATTGTAACTAAGAATACTATTTATGCTTCATAAAAGATGCCTCAAGAGAGAAGGAAAAAAATTCTTGCAACTTGAAAGGTATTTGGTAGAAAAAATAAAAAAGAAAAGGTCAGGTGTAGCTTTCTGACGTGAAAGAGTTGACAAATTCCACTAACTCAAAAAAAAAAAAAAAAAAAAAAAAGTCATCATCAATTCTATTGGTTAGGATTGCTTCTAAATTCGAAACTATTTCTTTGTTTTAATTTTTCTTGCGTCATCATCAATTCTATTAAGTCTATTTTGAAATAAGTTATGTTTGATTTCTTCATCTAAATTCAAACTTATTTCTTTGTTTTAATTTTTCTTGCGTTGAAATAACGAGGCTGCGCAACGTGATACGCAAATTAAGTCTATTTTGAAATAAGAAATTGGAAATATGTTTGTGTTTGAAAATAGTTCCGTATTGGAAACATCTAACCTTATGAACGGTCTAGAAACTGGTTAGGATTGCTTCTAAATTCGAAACTATTGCTTTGTTTTAATTTTTCTTGCGTTGAAATAACGAGGCTGCGCAACGTGATATGTAAATTAAGAAGACGTTTAGTTGAAATATTCAAATCATGATTTGAATTATAGTTCATAATTCGTTATAGTATTTTTTTTTCACAAAAAAATATCGTAAATCGAAAATAATTTTAATTACATGATTCTAATCGATGTAACAAACGTGTCTTAAGTCTATTTTGAAATAGAAATTAGAAATATGTTTGTGTTTAGAAATAGTTCCGTATTGGAAACATCTAACCTTATGAACGGTCTAGAAACTGGCAAGCACTTATTGCCAATGGGGGGGGCGTATATAATTTTCCACTTATAACAGTTGGTTGCAAATTAAAAACTTTATGTATATATGTTTGAATTAATAGGGGAATAAATTCGTCAATTAATTAGTAATTAATGTCTCTGTTAATTTTGTCAATAAGAATCGAGGATCACGCTGTAATTTCATTTATATCAACATTACTACTTAGAAAAAAAGGGTGATCTCTTTGTTTGAAAAGTACTAGTGCTCATCATTGCTCATTAGCTCTTCATTACTTTACAGTAATATTATAAAATAAATTTTATATTATATTACAAAACCATAAGATCAGCGGAAACTAGCTATTGTGATCAAATGATCATTGACTATCAATTGCTATAGGTACACATTTTTTTAACACATACTTTGCAACTTTTTATCTTTTCATTTAATAATCTTCTTTTTTTTTCCTTTTGTTAAAAAGGTGCTCATATCACTATTAAAATTGTTTATTAGATTATTACAAAGTCAAAACCACTTCGGTTTTTCTAAGATTCGGTGATCAAAAGAAGATTGATCTTCCACCATGTGGATTTTTATTTAGATCTCTCGTTTATTTGTATCACAAAAGGTGCTTCATATTGATATAATACATACATAATGGGGCAAAGTAAATTGCTATATATATATATATATATATATGAAAAATGAGGCAAACATCTTCATTACTTTTAATTAATATTTTTTTTAGATAAATAATTATATTAATCAAAAGGGTATTAATCAAGAGCATGGTAATGTAAATTAAGTAATTTTATATATATATATATATTTAAAATAAAAAAATAGAGAAAATTATTAAATTTACGTGCATGAGTCTTAATTTTTACCCCTTATTCTTAATTAATACATTTTTAATTACTATAATTATTTAATTAAAATGATATTAATAAAAAATAAGAAATAAAAAATTTAAACTCTTGCAACCTAAGAAGTACTTATCTCTTTTTCTCGTATTTGATAACAATGTAGTACTCGCGAGATTGCGGCCGGCCAATGTAAGTCTGATTGTTAATTGGAAAAAGACGATGAACAAAAAGCTGAATGAAGGACTCCAATCACTACAAGTTAACCAAACAGCTAGCAAGGATAATGTTTAAAATGTAGCAATTATATTTAATTTCATTTTTGCTTGTGACCTCTCGTTGCTTTTTTTTTTTTTTTTTTTTTTTTAATGGTATACAAAGATTAGTAAAGTTAGACATTGTGCCTCAATTATATAATATATATGCAAACCGAATACTGTTATATAAAGCTGTCATAAGTTAAAAATCAATGTTGACTTATCTCTTATATATAACAAAGTAAAATAATAATTAATTAACAATGATCTTACGTCCTTCTCGAGCAAGTGGAACACACACACATTCACGATCATTGATCAATATCTAGTACATATTAAAGTTGGACATATGAAATCCGCAACTCTTTTCTTTAAAGCTTCAATAGAGATGGTATGTACTTTAGAAAATGGGCATTAGGAGATTAAAAAAAAAATTGATAAATATTTCTCCAAAAGATCCATTCAGTTTGCATTTAAATTTTTAACTAGAGTTGAGATGTAATTTTATGCAATAGATTTTTATTGTAACAGAAAAAATTATACGTGACTTTTTATAAAAACTTTTTAACTATAATAAAATTAAAATTAAAAAATTAAAATTTATAAAATAAACAAGACATAAATAAGTAGCATGTCTAATCTTGCTTTTTCGTGAGTTGTAGCTGCAAATGCCCCCCAAAAAAAAATCTGTGTCGTTCTTTTTAAGCGCACACAGAAAAAGGGGAGAGACGGAGATGGGCAGTAATCTTTGTGCATGCTAGCTGTGGAAATTAAAGAAAATGCGTGTGTGTGTGTGTGTGCCGGGGTCGTGAATGGCATGGAAGATCGTCAAAAGAGATGGAGCGAAAAAAAAAATGTGTAGTGATAGTCAGTGAGTCCACGTTATGCTGTCTCCAATTGTGAGTGCGTGCGTGACAGCGCACTCGCCTTCCCTACTTCTTTTTCTATCCAACGTCGTGGGAAATTATGCAAACACACACATACACAATAGTAATATATATATATATAGCTACAGTATTTGTAACTCAAGTCACAACTTTTGCACAATTTAAGTCGTAACTCAATTTATATTATTATAATATTTTTGCTCATTATAGTATTTTTCTCTTACATATACAATCTAAGTTATAATTTGAGTTGTATAAATGAATATACTCATAAGGGTTTGGAACTATTTTCTTATATGAATCTAAAGGATAGGACCCTATTATATTCTCGAATTCTCTGCGGAGCATAATCTTACCGGGAGAAAGAAATTAGGGAAAATTTTGAGCGGAAAAGAATATTTTTCCTTGTTTTACTTTCAGAATGCGCTTAAAATTTAACATTTTACAATGCTATTTTAAGATTCTTGTGCAGTATTAAGTGTGTAATAAAATGAGTGAACACATCTTTTAAGTAGAATTGAGTCCAGTTTTGTTCGTTTTATTAATGGGTTAAGAGATTTTTAAGTGACAAAAAGGATGAGGGATGAGATGACACCCTAATAAATTGGCCCCTTTTCAAGAGCAATATATTTCTATATATATATATATATATATATACGCATTAAAAAGCAATGTCACAGCCAGTAAGACTTACTAGTTAATGAGGAAGGGTCCTTCTAGCACAACCATAGCTAGTTCAAGTAAAAAATATTATTGAGTGCAATGTACACTTTGACGTTTCTCTATCAAAGACGTTTGAGCGAGTAAGAGGAGAATAGGAGGGCTTACTTGAGGCAAACGGGAGTTCAAGTTCTTGTTCGTAACTCATTTGAGGTTCTTGTCGTGTAAGAGGACACGACATGTTGTGTTTATGTAAGAACTTAACTATCGTCTATATAAATAGACGACATAAGTTTTCAGAATTTTGTTGTCGTCTTCTGAGGAAAAGACATAACGATTGGTGTATAAGAGTTTAATGTCGTTTCACCAAAAGGCATGTCGTTCATTTGCAGGAGCAAACAAACATATCGTTCTATATTTTGAGAATTCACTATCCTTGCTGATTTTTTAACTCAAGGAACGACACGTCACTCGTATCTTGGAAGCCCAATACTTTTTCATAAACGACATAATGTTTATTCATAAATTTTGAATTTTGATACCTAATCTCCCCCGCCCCTTCCGGTCGTTTAGTTAAAAGAGGATATGCTTCTAGTTGCTTCGACTACTGGATGTTTGATGTCTAATTTGATGTCGTTTACACTAAAAAAGATATGTCGTTTGATGCCAATTTTTATTTTTCTGTCGTAAAGAAGACTAAACGACATTATGTACCTCTGTCAGAATTTGCTATCCCCAAACCACAATTCCAAAAGATCTATTATGCAAATATATATATATATATATATATATATATATTAAGAAAAATCCCGAATAACATGTCTCTTGAAGTTGAGCTCAGTTTTTCACTTGTACCTAGGACACGACTTTTATTGTCGTTTGATATGAAATGACATGTTATCAGTCTAGATCAATGCCATTATGCACAGACATGCCCACCGGTGAATTACAGCATTGGACAGAGAAGACGTATAAGGCAGCGACAGAAGTTGGTAGGTGTAAATGTGACTTAATGTGGATTTTGTTTGTTTTCTTTGCTCGTCTAGTAATGAAGAAAACGACAGTTTAGCCAGGTAAGGATGACCTTTTATCCTTTAAATTCAAATTTTGTTTAATATTATATTTTGAACCTTTTTAAAACAGTTTAAGCGTTACTTTTCACAGTTTAAGCGTTATTTTTCTTTTTTAACAATGTTTTAAGCGTTATTTTAAACATTTTTAAGCCTTGATTCTCAAAAAAAAAAAAAAAGTTAAAGCGTTATTTAGGCCACGTTCATTTCACCGATTCGAGTTTTTAATTTTAAGTTTTTACAATAAAAAGTTCTCAGAAAATATCACATTAAAATTTTCTATTATAATAAAAAACTCTCAGAAAATATCACATCTTAACTTAAATCTAAAATTTAAATTCACAAAATAAATGAGACCTTAATTGATATCAAAAACAGAAAAAAAAAATTTTGTCCTTATTTTTTTATTTTTTGTATTGAAAAGCTTGTGTGATGTTTTCCCGCCACAAACTTTGCTTTGTTCGGCGAGTGGGACCCAGCGGACTATGGCCCGCGGCCCGTGGCGCCCATGTCCACAGGCGTTATTGTTGTGCAGTAAATTTCAAGTTCCGAAAACACCCTTCTAAATAATATCCTGTTCCTAAATTTCACCAATGGAAAATTCTTGGGACTTTTTTTATTTCCTTTTTTTAAACAAAACAATTTTAGAAATTTAAGAAGAAAATAATGAACCCCTCACAATAGTCGCTAGGAAAATGACGTCATACATGATAAACCACATAATTTAAAAAAAAAAAAAACAAAATGAAATTACAAAATAATATATGATATTTGGCAAATCATAGGCTCCACACTTTTCTTCATGATTATATATGGACTCCACCTCACTCGAAGGCTGAAAAGTTTGAAATTATTAGAAGCGAGGGAAAGATGTGTAGAAAACCCAAAAAGACGAAAAAAATACAAAAATTCAAAAAAAGAAAAGAAAGAAAGGAGGGGCAAAATCGTCACAAAGGTAAACAATTCAGAAGAGAAAAGGCAGGCAGGCGGGCGGATGACCCTAGGCCCAAACTTCGGATGCTGCTGCCCGGCCCCCACTCTCTCTCTCTCCATTTATCTCTTTCTCTCTCTAATGTCGAAATTTCAAAGCTATTAATCAACAAAATTGAAAGTGTTTTGTTTGAAGCATTTGTTGGCATAAATCCCAGCCTTTTCTCCTTGTCTTAGAACTAAAATCTGCTTTCTGAAGAAGCTGCTTCTTCTTCTTCTCTCAAAGGTTCTCTGAACCAGAACCAGGACCCTTTTCTCTTCCTTACCGAAATCTAGCTCGTTGTTCATCCTTTCTTGGTGGGATTTCAGTCTGACCGAGAAATAATACCATTTAAGGTCTCTCTCTCTCTCTCCATATATATATATATGTGTGTGTGTGTGTGTGTGTCTGTGATGAAATATTACTTTTTGTTTTATCGTTTACTGGGGTTTCGTCCTTTTTTTTTTTTTTACTTTTCTGCGGTTGTTTTGTTTCTTTTGTTTCCGGGTTGTTCATATATTAACATATTGGGATGTTAGTCTTTTCTAGGCTATTGAACTTGAATTTACTGTTTACATTTTTTTTTTTCCTCATTTGATTGTACGCGTGTAGCTTTAGAAAAAGAAGTTTTATTTTTTTATTTTTTTAGCGTTTTAAGTGATACAGATATAACTACTTATTTTATTTTATTTTGTTGCTTTTCATCGGCGGTTTGATGTTTTTCTATGATGAAGAATTTGCACATGTAGTAGGTGTAAGTAATGGAGTACTGAAAAAAAGAAAAGAAAATTGTGTCGGCAAGAATGGCGAAGAAAAGTAGATTTTAAGTGATGGGGTAATGAGTTTTATGACAGACATGTGAAAGGGAAAAGTACGTCATGGAGAAGCTTTATTTCAGCCATAATCATTTATTTATTTCTTGGTTGATAAGGATGCATTAAAACCAAGAGATAAGTGGGTTGAATGGAGATGTTTTCAGTAGACAAATCAAAGAAAAATTCTCTTATTACTTTGCTTTAGTTATTTATAGGATTTTGATTCAGAAAAGGATTTGGCTTTAGATCTGGTTGAGTTTGTAAGGATATATATATATATATATATATATATATATATATTTAATCTTGTTTATCTTTCATTGGGCTCTCATTGCTGTGGTTATGTCTATAATTTGTTTGATTAAAAGTTCAAGTTTTTGGAGTAAAATCGAGTTGTAAAGCAGTTTCTTTGTTGGTTTAGTGCAGCAATTGAAGTTACAGCAGGATCGAGCTGTAAAGCAGTTTCTTTGTTGGTTTAGGGCAGCAATTGAAGTTATAGCAGGTGGTTGAGATGGAGAACAATGAATCAAACACTCCGAATTCATGTTGGGAGATTAATGCAAATAGTTCCAAATGGCTGGCAGAAAATCTTAAGGGTAAGAAGATATGTAATTATTTTATGATTTATCCCATAAAATTTGTGCCTTAATTCTGAGATTGTTCAAATGGTCTAAACCGACGACTTTTTCGTTTTATTTTATTTTTTCAAAATGTTTTCTGTTTATCCATTTAGGCATGACAAGTTGATAATGATTGATGAAAATCGCAGTAACTAGTTCTTGGCTCACAGATATGGATCACAGTGTAAAGCGGATGCTGAAGCTGATTGAAGAAGATGATTCTTTGTCAATGAGTGGCGAGATGATTTGTCAGAGGAAGCCAGAGTTGGTTGCTAATGTCGAGGAGTTCAACCAACTGTATCGATCACTAGCAGAGCGGTATGATCACATAACAAAAGAATTGTGCAAGAGTGTATCACGGGGCTCTGGAAATACGGAGTCGGGGTATGACCAGGATGCTGCGCTGCTAACTCCTGATGTCAAGGTTGGTTTGCACAAGTCTGGCCATCAAGCTGCTAGTTTAGATACATCTCCAAGCTCCCCTAGTGCTGACTCTGTTTTTTCTTTAAAGGATGGCAGTGAATCATCTTCCTCATCAACATCAGACTCCGAGTCGGAATCTTTTGTCAATAATTACTTGCGTTCACCTCCGAACATCAACAGCCAGTCCTTGCAAAAGAAGATTACTGAGATGGAAACTGAACTTTCTACCGTGAAAGACAAGCTACAAACAAGAGAGGCTGATCTTGAACTTGAGAAAGAACGGGCGTTGGAGCTGGAAAATCAGATAGTTGAGTTGGAGACTCGTGTTTCAGATTCAGATTTAAAGAGTAGGATGTTGGTGGAGAAGTTGGAAGCAGCTGATAAAGAGATTGAGAAGTTGAAGAGTGAACTTATTGATAGAACATCAGAAGGTAATGAGTTACAAATTCGGCTAGAGCTAGCCCGAGAAGATATAGCCAACATTGAAGACCAACTTGATTCTGAGAGAAGGCATGTCTCAGAGCTGGACGAAAGGACTGCAGGGTACATAGCTGATGTCTCTGACCGTGATCTCAAGATCGGGAAATTGAAGGCTACATTGCATGATGCTGAGGAACAATTTTCTCAGGAGAAAGAACAGCTGCAATCGGATGTTCTAAGCTTGTCAGAAAAACAAGGCCTCTTAGATGTGAAACTTAAAGAATGGGAATTGAAGACCAAGGAGTTGGAAGATAAACTACTTCTGTCTGAGGCTGAGAGAATGGAAATGCAAAGGTTGCATCTAGCACAAGTGATGGCTTTGCAAGATGAGAGCAATCAGCTGAAAGTAGAACTCGATCAGCAAAGAGAACGCGTGGAAGTTTTGAATAAAGATTTCGACAGATGCAAACTGAAGTATGACATGCTAATGGCAGAGAAAGATGGCGTAAGTGCCAGAGTTGATACACTTATGGCGAATTTGAGTGATCGGGACAATCAGATTCGGGAAATGGAGAGGCATCTGTGTCAGTTACGTGAAGAGCATGAGGAGCTGATTCATGGATCTCAAAGTGCACAGAAACTTGTTGATGAACTAAAACTGAGAGTGGAGGAACTGCAGAAAGAGGTCGATAGGCAGAGAGTGGAGATCTCTGATGGGGCCGAGGAGAAAAGGGAGGTGATACGACAGCTCTGCTTTTCACTGGAGCATTATAGGAGTGGGTATCAAGAGCTTCGTCAAGCATGTCAAGCTTTTATTGGACACAAGAGGAATGTTGTTATGGCTGCTTAATTTTGCTCAGAATGTTATGGTGTGGTAAGTTTTTGTGACTCATATTTACATGTTTTGTTGTTGTATGTTCTGGTGGAACTTTATAGAATCATATCTGGGTAGTGTTAAATTTGGTGTTCTGGGCCATGCTCAGTTATGTTGGACATTATATATTTGTGCTAAGCAGATACAGCTTTTCTGCTCTGGTGTAGAGCGTGTTAAGGCAGGAAGTAATAATTCTATGATACCTCTAGCTAGTGAACCATTTGGTTGTAGTAGCAGCTCTTGGATAGTGTTGTTTGTTGTTGGTATTTGAAAGATTCCTTGATGTTCCTCCTCCACATAAGGCGGCTTCTTTGAAATCTGAATGTCAAACTCATTCTTTACTCAATTGATCTCATTCTTCAAATATTCATAATAAGCAATTCGTCTTTAAGAAATGCAAAAGCAAGAATGTGGTATGTGTCTATGTGAGAAGTAAAGCTCGTTTCTCTGTTGATACGTCTTGTTTATTCTTAGGAAAATGATTTACGTTATTTTCAAGGTTAATCTAATTTTTGGTGTTCAACTTAGCGATTAATCTTATTTAATAACTAATCATTAGTTCCGATCTATAAAATTGCTCTATTAAAGTGCTCATCGTTGATTCGCTATTAAAAGGTGAATGTTGTGTGTTGTTTAGTGAAAGGCATTATAGCCATTTTATGTACGCATCAAAGAATGGCGTTTGGGAATACAATTGTAGTTCAAACTTTTTGCTATCTTTTTTATGATGAATGTAATTTATTATTATTAGTTAACGGAAAAAATACAACACACACAGATCAATATTAAAAGATTATAATTAGAGTTAGGGGACGTTTGGAAGGGGAATTCGGTCTCTTATTCGAATCATAATTTGCAGCTCGTTACAATAATTTTTCTCACAAAAAAATACTCGTAAATAAAAAATAATTCAAATCTCATAATTTTAATTCATGAACTAAACGTCTCTTTAAAGTCGCTAGCATTATCTCAAATTTGCCTATCACATGAGAGTCACGTCATTTTCCCCTTTTTTTTCCTTTTGGGGAAAGGCTTCCGTCCATTAACATATTCTTAATGAAAGGACTAAATTTAATGAGATGCTTTTAGATATGATAAGGTGAAGGATTAGTTGTGGGACCAAAATGATATTTAGGGACCATTTCAAAAAAAAAAAAAAAAAAAATGATATTTAGGTACCAAAGACCAAAGTAAGTCGGAAAAAGATTTAAAGGAAAAAAGGGAATCGAAGAAGATTGACGTTTGACCGAAAACGGCATAAAAATTATCTGGATTGCAATGATTCCTTCCCATTCAAACTCAAGTAAACTCGAAAAAAAAAAAAAAAAAAAAGTAAACTTCCTGGAAATTGTAGTAAACAATAAAAATAAAATCCTTAAAATTAGGTTGGTTTAGAATCCGTTTAAAAATATATTTAAATTATAATTTTTAATTTAAAATGTAAATTTATTATAAAAAATACTAATAAAATTAATTATTTAAATTTAAATACGTGAAACAAATAATTCCTAATCTTTCAAACCCTCAAAGAGAAAGAGTTCCCCCGCCACCCTAACAAAACCTTTGCCACACAAAGAGTGAAGAAGAGAGTTTTTTCGTATAATCACAAAAAAATAAACTAGATATAAAAACCGGCCTACTAATAAAAGGACTACTAGCTAGAGAAAATCCCGAAGAAAGAAAAGGAATTGCGTCAGTGCATTACAAAGCAGATCGTCATCCTCAAAAAACAAAAAAAAAAACAAAAAAACAAAAAAACAAAAATTAAAAAAGATAAAAGATAAATATAGGTGAGATTCCATTAGTTCACTTCAAATTTTTAATTTAAATAAAAATTAATTTTATATAAAAAAATTTATTATAATAAAAAATTATATATAATTATTTTTCTAATAATTTGAACAGCCAATCAGTGTCGTGTGCTTTATTGTCAGTCACCACTCTTCCGTGACCGCCGCATTTGTCTCCCGAGTTAACTGATCTGCCCCTGCACGCCACCAGACAAAAGAGGTCGGTCCCCACGATTACCAAATATAATCACTAATGTGTGCCACGTGTCACTCAACAGCTGGACAGTGGACCCATTACTTTGGAACATTTCAATGGTTGACTTTGACTTTTTTGCATTTTGCGGTCATGAAGTTGGGATTATAAGGGACATAAATTTTCTATCCAACGAATAACAAGATTTTTGGTTGGAATACCGAAAACACATATTATTAATACTGGCACACAAATATTATTGCAATCAAATCAAAATCCAATTCCAAACAAATTCCAAAATAAAACAAAAAGAAAAAAATATTAATTGACTTAAAAAATTACGGTCTATCAAGAATAAGATTACGAGGTATCGATAATATTAAATACTCATTTATTATTTGTCTATCAAGAATAAAATTACGAGGTATCAATAATATTAAATACTATTTATTAATAATAAATGAGTATCACAATATAAAATTCACACATAAGTTTATATTCTATTTATAATGGTACTAATACTTATAATATGTACATATAGTTTTTATTAACTAATAAAATGTGAATCTCATAACATTAAATTCACAAATAGAAATTAACTTTTAGTTTTTTTTTTTTTTTTTTTTTTAAAAAAAAAAAAGTCATTTTATTAATCATGAATCAAATCATAAAGTACAAAAGTGACTAATAAAAGACGAGATAGAATTAACCCAAAACTTATTAGATCATTTTTAATATAAATATTAATGTCAATTATATATTTAACATTAAAAATTATGATATGATATATTATTTTTATTTTTATTCTAATACATAATACTATTTAAATTGTTAAATTTATTTTTTTATATTATTAAACTTTAAAAGTTATAAAAATAAACTTTTATTTTTAAAATAATTAAAGAATATAAAAATTATATTGATTACAAAAAAACTATAATTATTTTAATTAATAATAATTAAATGTTAAATTTTATATAAAAATTTAACACAATAAAAATATTATATTAAAAAATATTTTTTATATTTAAATATTAAATTTATAATTATAACATTTTAAGGTAGATATTATTTGCAATAACGATTTCTAGAAAACGTTGAACATTTGACCACGTAAGAAAACACGTCATCAACCGGACTTTAAATGCATTCAACGGCTTCTCTGTTTTCTTTTTTTCTTTTTCGTTCCTGGACCCTCTTCCGGTTCTTCCCGTGTATTTCTTATCTTTTTCATTTTCCTTTTTCAATTCAATTTATTTTTGTTTTATTGGTTTCTTTTGGGTCACGACTCCAAAGTGGTCTAGTCAGTAGTCAGTGTAGAAACTAGAGAGAGAGAGAGAGAGAGAGAGAGAGAGAGAGAGAGAGAGCTGATAAATGAATTTCGAATTTTACTTGTTAGTGGTCTGGTCGGAGGAGCTGACCTTTGACCACCACGAACTATGAAAGCTTCTTTAACACGCCACACAACTCGAAGAAGAAGAACAAGAAGACGAAATTGGTTCTGCTGAGAATTCTCAAGCTTCGCGACAAAGGAAAGAAATTTCATACGCTCGATCAGATTATGATTGAGTTTGACTGCGAAGCTCTCTTCGTAATTTCTCAACCAAGGTTAGTTTAGTTTCTTTTTTAGGTTTTTTTTTCTTTTTCTTTTTTTTCAGTTTTGCCCCACACTTCACGTCAATAAGCCTTCACTTAAGGAGAAACCAGTTCAGTAAAATCCCTGATCTCTGCGGCATTGTCCTCTCTCTCTCTCTCTCTCTCTCTCTCTCTCTCTCTCTGATTTTTTTTTTCTTGGGAAATTTTCTTTGGAATTCAGGTGAGTCGTTTTTGCCCCATGATCTTATGCTGTTTTGCATTCCCGATGACGATTTCCTTTTTTTGTTTTTCTCTCTTTTTGCCGATTTGATCTGATACTATTTTCGGTTTACAGTTAACTCGTTGTTTTTCGGTGATTTTTGTCTTTAAGTTGTTTTTATTTTATTTTTTCCCAACATTCTCTGACTTGCTACAAATTTTGCTACCCAATTCTTTAATATATCATCAATATTCTCGATAAGATCTTTAGTAATTAATAAAATTAATAAATTTATTCGATTTCTAATAATTAATTTAATGCTGCATCTTTCTGTTTTTGATTGGTAGCAGAGCACCAACTCCAAATACACCTGGTTTCAATGGGATTTTGTTTTTTTCTAAAAAAAAAAAAAAACTAATTACACAATCTGCTTGACAAGAGAAATTCATTGCAGAGACTCCTTGAAGGAAATCAAATAAAAAAAAAAAAAAAATCAAATAGTACAATTGATGGCTAATTAGCCTCTCGAAGGGTCACAACCACACATTTTAGATGCAGAGTCTTATTGGGGTTTTTTTCCCCCTTTTTTTTTTATCCTCTTAATATCTTAAATCTGGCCTTTGTTTAATTTCTTGTGTTTTAGTCTGTAATGAATGCTTATATACATCTTTTTTTCTGTCATAATCAGGGTATATCAATCTCATCAAGTTTTAGTGGAGCTGGAAACTCAGTTTGATTGAGCTCATTTATTTGGATGATCATGGCCAGTGAACCCACAACTAAAGTTCGGCTAGTTAGGTGTCCTAAATGTCGGTTGGTTCTTCCTGAGTTGCCTGAATTTAATGTGTACAAGTGCGGTGGATGTGGCGCCACTCTCCAAGGTACTAAATCTTTTGATAATTTTGAATGAATATAATTATCATCGTATGATGAGTGCAAAGAGTAGTTACTAGTTGGCTTATTTGTTTTTTTTTTTTTCCATAGAATTATTAATTCTTCAGTAGCTCAATTTGTAATGATCTGTGCTATTGATTTTGCAAAGTGTTAATAGATGATAATGTTTTAAAAATTTTAAGAACGAGAAGTTCCCTGCATGGACCTCTTCTTCTTCTTCTTTTTTTTTTTTTTTTTTTTTTTTTTTTTTTTCTGTTCTTCTCTTTCAAGACGTCAAAATTTTCTTTCTGATATAAGTTCAGTAATCTATTTGGTGGAGCCTCTTATAGCTAAAATAATATTTGTAGATTGAATCTACCTAATTCCTCTTGATTTATTTCTTTCTATCATTTTTCTGCGTACAGCCAAGAATCGAGTAAATAATGCCCGAAATACAGGATCTGGTTTAAGTGACGTGGATGCTATTCAGGAGAATCTAATAGACGGCGTTCATGAAGACAAAGAAGAACTCAGTTCAGGTGATAAAGTTGTTCTTCCGGCCTCAGAAGAATACCCGCCGTGTGAAAACAATGAGAGGGATCAAAGTAGATCTGAGGTTTGTGAAGATGAGCAGCTTGGGGGTGCAAATTTATCAAGTAAAAACCAGAACAATGGGAGTCATCGAAGCAATTCTCCAGATTGTGACAACGAAGGATCTGAAGTTTCCAACGAAGTCTTTTCGCCAACTGAGTTTGTTGATCACAAGAATGAGGAGTTTGCTCTTAATCAGAATGACACGCTTGCAAAGGATGGGAACAATAGCTTTGTTAATAATGGCAATGGGGAGTTGGCTCATGATGAGAATGTGTTCTTAGCGGGTAATGAGGAGGAGGAGATTTCTCATAATGAGAGCGAGGAGTATGCCCATGATGAAACTGAGGAATTCGCTCATGACGGGAATGAGGAATATGCTCATAATGATAGTGGGGAGTTAGCCCATGATGAAACTGAGGAATTTGTTCATGACGGGAATGAGGAATTTGCTCGCAAAGAAAGCGAGGAATTCACTCAGGAAATTTCTCATGATGAAAAGGAGGAATTCACTCAAAGTGAACATGAGGATCCTGCTCGTAATGAGATTGAGACGTTGTCTTTAGCGGGAGCGGATTTAGAAGTACCAGTCAATCATGAGAGCTCAGCGTTAGCAGAAGAAAATACAATAGATACCAACAAGAAAAGTGCTACTGATTCTGATGATAGAAGCTCTAATGCATTCAAGTCGGGTGCTGCTATGGAAGATGGTTCAAGTGCCGCTGCTCCTGTGCCTGTGAGGGAAAGTATAGTAGATACTCTTGTATCTTCTAGTGGCGAACAACTTAAGCAACCTCAAAAAAGTGTTCACCAGGGCTGTGCCAATTTGAAATCTGAAGAATTCAACTCAAGCTCTGAGCTCAGTGATACTCGTAGAGACATGACCAAATCCCCAACAAGAAGCTCTCATGCATATGATGGCAGTATCTCGTCTTACGATGCACTGGACGATCAATTCCCTACAGGCCATTTGCATTCTCTTGAAGACACTTCTTACAAGGCTGCAAATTTTCTTCATTCTGAAGAACGACCTAGGAGAGACAGATTTATGGTGCGGACCATGATAAACAGAGAGTCTGAGATGCAACATCAGGCACGGCCTTCCTTGTCAGATAAGAAGACTCATGCCGTGAAAAACGGCAAGTGGGATTGCGGTGAATTTCTAGAACCTGCCAGGCACAAAAGAACTGTTCGAAATTGGAGATTGGAGAGACATGAACATCAACCTAGTTCGGCTTTCCATCGATCAATTTCCCGAGATGACTACGAAAATGGAGGTCCTTCCAATCGATTGCATAATGAGTTCCACCGCCGTTCAAGTTTTCAATCACATGACTTGCCTGAAGACCATGGACAGGTGATGAAACTGCTTAGAATGGTGTTTGAAATGAAGAATCAACTTGATAAATCCCACTCTCTGTGTGATAAGGGAAATGATGGGATTGAAGGATTCTCTAGAAAGGCAAGATATAACCCCAGATACCATAACTACGAGGCATCGTCAGAGGAACGTTTTCATCATCCAGACTATGCCAGGTATTATGGAAGATACGGGTCTGGAATTAACTACTCCAATCGGAGTAGGTTGAAGAAGATGCCGTTTTCAGGTGACGCAACTGGCAGATGTCACCAAGTTGATCCCTCCTGTTCACATTGCTTTCCACAAGATTGGCCACGCTCGGCACAATTGCCTCCATCCTCGCATTACAATACTAGTGGACTGTGCAGGGCCCATCCTGGTCACAACTACAGCACAAGCTATAGCTCTTGTCCCTCAAGCCCTCTATGGAGTGTGGACTCCGAATATCCCCCATGGGGACGTGAAACACAATCTGATGATCTGCGGCGCAGAACTCACGACATGACAAATTACTTGAGAGACAAGGACCGCCTGGCCAAGCGCCATTTCCGGCCTATTGCAGGTGGAGCCCCTTTCATAGTTTGTTACAAATGCTTCAAACCTCTGCAGCTGCCTGCTGATTTTCTCCTCTTCAAAAGGAAATGTCATCGGTTGAGGTGCGGTGCTTGCTCGGAGGTACTTAAGTTTTCACTTCAAAATGGATCTCATATTGCTCCGTTTACAGAGAAATCTGTAGACACTCCTCCACCAAGTGAAGCTGAGGACAACGGTGATGAGATTGAGAGGAGAAACATGGCTTCAACATCTCAAGGTTTAGACGGAGATCCCGTGTCATGTAATGATGATTATGCGCCCTCTTACCGCAAAAGCTGCTCAATTCAAGCAGATCCTATTTCCACCACACCTTTTCACACTCCACTTGGAAGAAGATTTGACAAAAGAATATTATATGGTTCTTCTGATTTCTCTGGAGACAGCAAAGAGTTGGCTCCTGAACAGTCTCCAGGAAAATACAAGAACCACGTACCGAGGTATGAATCCGGCGGGCCTCCCTCAAACACATACAAGTCAGAAAAATCTTCCTCAGAAATTGGGAGGCTGCCTCCAAGATCAACTTCACCACTTCATAGACTCATGGGATATTCTTCACCTAGTCAGGTTATATTTGGAACTGACTCATCTGGCCAAGGGACAAGTTCATACTCTATAAGGAAAAGTGAGTCTAGGCACTGAAAGCTATTTCTGAGAATATGGCAGCTATCAACCATGGCAAAAAGGGATCAAACCTTTGAGGAGTTGGAATTCAATAAAAAAAAAAAAAAAAAAAAAGAACTTTGGTTTGTCTTACCAGCTACATTTTGGTGGCTTGATGCAGCCAAGGTTCTTATTTTTTTCCACTTTTTATTTGTGTGCTGCCTTGGTCATTTAAGACAATACTGATCACTATTCCCTACAAAGAATGCTAGATATAGAAAAAAAAAAAAAAAAGAAAAAAAAAAAGAGTGAGAGTGTTTCATTTTTGCATGTACATATATGTGTTCGCAAGAGGAATTTTATTTATTTATTTATTTGCATACTATATGCACCATACATCCTGTACAATGACCAACTTTCTTTTATTTTCTTAAAAAAAATAAAGTTCATGAATTGATAGATTTTTTTATTTTTATTTTTGTTTTTTTTATACAGTCCATTTGAAAAAAAAAAAAAAAAAAAAAAAAAAGCGCACACCAAAGGAAGGAACTTGGCAATTGACAGTATTCGGCCATCAAGGAGACGGGACCAATAAAGTTCCAATTCCTTTAACCAACAAATTTTTTCATATGTAATATTGCCATCATTCTTTTATCTTTTTTGTTGCTCTGATTTTATAAATCGTTATTATATAGGGTGTTATTTTTCAATCTTGGATTCTTTATATAGCCGGAAATAAGCTTTCCCTGTAAGATTATTTATTGCTATTTTAAAACCGAAGGTCCAAGCTTATCAGTATCATCACAGCATGAATAGCAAACTATGAGATCAATGTGACCCACATAGTTGCCAGATTTGCCATGGTGAAAAAGCACCTTTCTCAGATGCCATCTCAGATCCAGGATATCATGCATCTGAAGGCTAGGATTATAAAAAGGAAAAAGGAACTTTGTGATTTAGCAAAAAGAAAAAGGAAAAAAGAAAAAAGAAAAAGTAGTTAATCTCAAATTATACATATACTTAAGGGTTTCACTCTTCACGCTACAGTGTAATGAACATTATCTTTTCTAATTTTACTTTTACTTATTTCTTCTGTTGATTTTTTATTTCCATTATGTCCTTTTGAATGTAAAGTTATTATATTGTCCTTTATTTCAATTCCATTTATTTTGGTTTATTATGACTTTTTTGGTCATTTGTACTCAGATTGAGTGTTTTACTTTTTTTCTTTTTGTTTGCTGCCTTCTATAACCTTCTACATCTTAATTTTTTTTCTTCGTTTCATTTGTCTTAGAATGAGTATACTAGGCCTTTTTCTCTTTCTTTTGTCTGTGTGGGAAGCATCTACATGCCTCTTAAGCAAACTTTATTTTTTCCAGTCTCTACTCTTTTTTCTATATGTGTGGGTTTTGTTGCTTTCTTTTTCTCCATACTAATATGGTATTTCGTTTCATACTTTGTTTGTTTTTTATTGTTTTGCAAAATTTTTTTCTTCTACATCTTTTTTTTTTTTTTTTTTTTTTTTTTTTTTCAATTTCTGGACTAGATTTCTTTGCTTCTCATCTTCTTTCTTTTTACATATATATTTTTGGTTGTTTTATGTTTTATTTCTTTATTTTCCTTTGGTTGTATATTCATGGTCGTTTTCTCTTTCTTTGCGCTGTTTGTTCTCTTCGTCTTCGATTTTGTTGATTTTTTAGCTGTTTGGTTGTTTACTTCATATCTATACTTCCCTTCTTGATGTTTTTTTCTCCGTGCAACAACAAAACTTCCAGTACTACCATCGTCTCCTCCACCACCCCCACTCGTGGGGATTTCTGCTCCCACAAAATCTCTTCCACACTCCTCAGCGCTCCCAAACCTGCCGCTATCACCAGAAAACATACCACCACTGGAACTAGCGACAACACTGCCGCTACGACTCTTGCTTTTGATTTCTAATTTTGGGTTTATATATATGTATGTATGTATATATATATATATATATATATATATATATAAAGGTTTTGAACATCAAGCAACCAAATGGGAATAATGAGGTAAGTTTTCAATCTTTCTTTTGGTTGTTTTTCCGTCGTTTATGAAAACAGCTGTGGTTTCATGTTTATTATTTTGGATTGGGTTTTCTCTAATTTGTATTGGCTTAACTTGGCGAGAACAGTAATTCATTGGATTTCGTCTCATGAATAGTTTCATTTTTTTTAATTTTAATATTATTCCGAATATATAGGTGTTTATAATTAGCCAATTATATTCATTTCTATGTATAATTGATTAGCACAAGATTCTTTAATTAGGGTTTGATGGTTTTTGTTCTATATATAAGACTAAATTCCTTAAAGATTTCTCCTTTTTTTTTTTTTGTTAATTTTTGTAATTGATGTTAGTCCGCCTCTTCTCTTTGGTTGTTATGCATAAGCTCTCAAAGATATCTCCTTCTCTAGCAAGTGGCGTTTAATATATTGTTTTTTTGGTTAATTTTTTTGTACACTTTTTGCAATTATTGTTGGGCTTTTTTTGTAATATAAATATTTTTATAATATTTATTTCATATTATAGAATTTAAACATTTTTATTTTTCTTAACACTTATATTTACAAATATTTTTCTCATTTTTATATTTGCAACTGAAACAATGGAAATGTTCAAGAAACACAACAACGTTGTATTTTATTTTGTACAATCTATATATATATATATATATATATATAAATAATAATACTATATATATCTATGTAAATATGTTTGTATAAATTTTATATATATCATATAATATAATACTGTATAATATATGTGTATATATAAATATATTTTAAATACAACTATCATATAATACAATACTGTAATATGCAACAACACACGGAATACTGGCTCGTATAACCTACAATGGAAGTATCAATGGGATAAGAGAAGTAAATCCAACTTTACACCTCAAGCCACAATATCTATTCGCCTAAAGCATGTGGCATACATGGTTTCCTGTTGTATTTATGTTCCTATTTTATGTTTTCTCCAACTTTTTAAGTACTTTAATTTGTATTTACAAACGTAGCATGAGCCTGTAACAATATAAATATGTATTTATATGCATATTGCAACCTTTTATCTGAAGTTGTCCCTATAGTTGCTTCTTCGATTTGAAGCAATGGATACCCTTTGGTCCTGAAGCATGTTTAAATTCGGTGCCAACAGCCGGGTGTACCGATCAAAGTACAGCAACTGTTTCATGAGAAGTGCAAACTCCCTAGGAAATTTCAGCCCATATGATTCACTAACCTGAACCTGTAAACATATACGAACATCATGTAGGTTATCACAAGATTCAAAACGAACCAAATCCTTGCATAGATCCAAAACCAATCGCGGAAATTGGGATTCAACTCAAATATATTTAGAATGGACGCCTTCTCTACTTGAGAGCAGGATATGATCCACCATAGAAGCTCAATATAGGCAGGGGCGAAGCCATATTGGGCTAGCTGCCCCCACTGGCCAATTGGCTCCTTAATATTATAACCCCAAAAATAACTTTTTTTTACAATTTTCTTCCTACTTTACCCTCACTGAAATTATTAATTTACAACATTTACACTTAAGTTTTTGGAAAATTTTCAATTATACCACTAAAATTTAACTTTTGAATTTTAATATTCATATATTTCGAATTAGATATACCAACTAAACAAAAAAACAGCCATAATATATATGAATTCATAATTTTTTTGAATCATATTGAATTAAACTTAATTAAAATAATCATAATGTCATTTTAGTTGAAAGTTTTAGCTTTAATTCATGTCCCTACTGAACAAATTTTCTAGCTCCGCCACTGAATATAGGATTTTGGTTTAGACTAGATATACTAATTTGGGTGCTGCTAAAATAAAGTAATGAGTAGCTCTTCTTGTTGAAGAATTTAGAGAAGAACGGCTTACCACATCGAGGAACAGTGCGTTCATCTGCCTCTCATCAACAATTACATTTGCAGAGACGGTAGTTGCAGTGGTATCAGTTCCCCTGGCTGTTGCTATAACTACTTCTGTATCCAAGTCCTGCATAAGAGATAAAAAAATATTAGAAGGATTCAGCTTGTATGGCATAATAATATGCCAGTGATTTTTTTTTTTTTGTTGAAAATGTGCCAGTGAATTTAACGACTAATCTTTGAAGAAATATGTAGGTGATGATGCTTGCCTTAATTGATGAGAATATCTTTTCCAAGTCTCTTGCAAAGGCCTTGGAATCAACATTTGTGTTTGTTGCCCCCATTTCAATCAATGCGGAAGCCATTGCTTCATATTCTTCTGTTGCAATTGACTCCAAAAATACTTCCATTGCAGCCCATGTTTTTGGCGATATTCGTCCAACAATTCCTGTGAAGAGAATTTAAGTTTGAGTCACAAAGGCAGAAAAATATAACTATTCATCAGGCAACTTTAGTTTTAATTTGCGGCACTAGTAACAATTTCATGCAAATGACAAGCTCTAAACTGATGTAAGGCACATTTGCTTCCTAAAAAGCATACAGAGATTGAGCCAAAAACAAAAGAAATAACAAAAGAAAGATCAAGCAAAGACTAAAAGTACCTAAATCAGGGGAAAAAAATAAAAATAAATAAATAATTATACAAAAGTGTCAAGCACAGAACTTATGAGCTAAAGTATTTGTCAATAGGAAACATATGCATAATCAGGAGGGGAATTATGTACCAAAATCAAGAAACCCAATGCGGCCATCGCGTAATAACCACAAATTGCCAGCATGCACGTCTGCATGAAAGGTTTCACATGCAAGCAAACTGCCAAACCTGCAGAGTATCGCATACCAAGAAAGTTCAAAAACGTCACAACGACCAAAAAGAATAAAAGCCATGAATTAGGGAAATACACCATCTCCTACCAAACGTTAAGGGCAGTTATGAGACTGGTCTCCGGACTAGAAACAAGAGAACTTATAGTGTCTAGGTCAGTAAGAGGAACTCCATAAAGCCTCTGCATAGTCAAGACACGCTTAGTGCTGCATTGATAATACACTTTCGGTGCTGTAGCCTGCTGTGTCAGTCCCATGGCTTCTAAATATCTCCTAAAGGACTCTATGTTTGCAGCCTCCTTTTGAAAGTCAACCTCTTCAAGCATGGACTCCCGTATGTCTTTCACAATACCAACCTACTGAAAGGATGTGCACATTAAAATGGAAACTTCTATTTAAGAAATAAGCATTGAAGTTGTTCAGAGAAAATTATGTCCGCATTATACCAGTGATGCACGGCTTAATTCAGGATTCAAAAACTCCAAAAGGCGAGCGACAACGTAAACAAAGTTCAGATCTGCAACCAATATATCTTCTATTCCAGGTTTCAAGACCTTAATGACCACATCCTCCTGGGAGCCTCTAAGCCTTGCACCATGAACCTAATTAAAGTATGACACCTTTTATCAGTGTTCAGTGGAGATAATCTAAGGGGAAAATATGGAAATGAAAAGTATAAACCTGGGCTATTGAGGCTGAAGCAATTGGAGTTGGGTCAACATATTCATAAACACTTTCTATTGGTCTACCCAATTCCTCACGCAAGATCGTTTTGATCTCATCAAAGGGAACCACAGGAGCTCTATCAAAACAGTTCTGGAATTCCTGAAAATATTCTGGAGGGAATAATGTGGGTGCAGATGCAATGAACTGCAAAACACAAGCAAGTCTATCATTAGAGACTGTACACTACATGATGAAGAAATTTGAACATATCAGAGGGCCAATAGAGATAGATAACGTAAAAGGGTAACAAATAATTGTAGTAATAACGATAATGATGACAGTAGAATATTGTTTTACCTGACCTAACTTTATATAGGTTGCGCCCATGCGTTCAAATAATCTCCTCAAATAGAAGGGTGAAAGCAATCCAAGCTGAAGTTGAGTTGGCATTTCAGCAGTCGAATTTGTTGACTACAAAAAAGGGGAAAAAAATAACATGTTGTGAGTAGTACAAAGTACTTGAGGTCAAATATGCGAATATACCCAGTACATACATATTAAGTCTATTCATTGCCTGCATGTTGGTTTCTTTTTTGGGGGGCTTGAGACATACACAGAGAGAATACGCAGGCAGTCCCTGTGTCAGGGAATGGAAATAAAACTGCTATCACTTTGGATCCACAAGGAGTAATGATTGAACCAACAAAGGCATAAAACATGGCTTCTCTTGGGAAACCGCTGAAACTATTTCCCATTCAAAGCAGGAAAATGAAACACCAGGATGCCCAAGAAAAGGATTCACCACTTGCCATTGGATAAGTGATTTTACTATTTGGAGTCTTGTCCAAAAAGATTCCCTTTTTCCCTACTGAAAAAAAGGGATTAGTGGTGTTCTCACACACCCACCCAACAGCACTTTCAGAACCTACTCGGATTACAAGTAGAACGGAAAGAGGACCAATCCACGCTCTAATCAACGATCCCCAAGTCCACACATGTCAAAAACACAACCTCACTATTTCAGAGGACAAAATGCGGATACAAAAGGATCAAACCTATGACGGATTGGAGAAAGAATCACAGCGCAATCGTCCCTTGCCGCTACGCCAGCACCAACACTGGTGTCTTGATACAAAGAGCTTGATAGTTGATACCAACGTCAGACATTTTATATGAAATGCGGTGGAAATATAAAAAAATGAAACAATTTTGGTCCCCTTGTATCACAACAAAAGCCTTGGTCTTTCAGAAAAACAAACGTTCATAAGATAGATTTGTATATAAACGGGGATCCAGATCTTCAGTCTAATTTTTAGGCCCCGTTCATTTCACTGATTCGAGTTTAGAATTCGAGTTTTGCTACAGTAAAAAGCTCTCACAAACAATCACATCTAACTTTTTTGCTACAATAAAAAGCTCTCACAAAAAATTAAATCTCAACTCGAATTAAAAACTCGAATCAGCGAACTAAATGGGCCCACTAATCAAATCTACCAGCACAAAAGAGTTGGTTGAAAAACAGTTCAAATTTGTTATACGACGTGACATTGGTTAGACCAAAATTGAACAGAGGATCCTATAAACAAACAGACACTAAGACCTGGCCTTACCACAATAGAATTCAAAATTCCTATTACCTTGGACATGTCTGAAAGCCACTCCCCGCCAACTCCAATAACCGCCTGAATTCCTTGTGCCATCCTCAGGGCACCACGTGGGCCCGTGTTTATTGATGTCTGGACAATATCTTCAACCAGTTTCGGCAAGTTCTCTATACTATCTGAAAAATTGGAAAAAAAAAAAAATCAAAACCCAATTACGAGCTTAAATTTAAACCAGAATACCACCTAGTACTACTTCTAAATGAGAACAGATATTTAAAATAAAATAAAAAAACAAAAACAAAAACAAGTTTGAAATAATTTGAGAATGGAGAATTTCACCTTGGAGGCGAGAGGAGAAAAGATCCTGAGATTGTGACTGTGAGTAGCGAGCGAAAAGAGCGAAGCGCTTTGAGTTGGGGCGAAAACTGCGGTGTCTCCTTGATCTTAACGAACCCCAACTGCCCATTGTCGACGATGACGATGATATTTGACGATGACGTTGGAATAACGGCCAACGACCGCCTCTCACCGCTGAAACTACCGCCATCTCCGACCAAAACAAAACAAAACAAAAAATGAAGAAATCTTTGGAAATGGGCTTCGGAGCTTAGAGATGTATGGAAGATGATGGGCTCCAACGATGGCGTTTTCGTCGCCAAATTTGCTGTGAGTGTTCTTGTTCCTCTTGTCCTGTCAGGGTTGTTTTCGCTTTGCCTCTCCTGGCGAAGAAATATCAGTAATCATTTCTTTTTTAAAGTTTTTTTAATCTGTAATTATTAAAATATTTTGGTACTTGTTTTTTTTATTTATTAATTTTTCTGATTTTTGATTCCCACAAGACAGCACGGGAAGTTTTCATGAAAGAGATGACGCCACGTAGCACAGCTGTTCAATCCTGGTGCCACCAGTTTAACGGACGTAATTAGATGTCGCATTTCTTTCGTAGATAAACCAAAACGACGTATCGTTTTTTGGTTATGTTTAAAGAAGGATTTCAGCACAAATGGCTTATAAACGGCCGAAGGTTTGTAAAAGTGCCGAGTTAACTAATTTTTATTAATTCAGCGGCGATTGATTAACTTAGCGGTCTGAATTACGCGTTTATTTTATCAATTTGAGTTTAAAATTTAAAATATATTTTAATAAAATTTTTTTATAAATAATTATATTTAATTAAATAAACTCTTAATTTATTAATAATTAATTTTAATTTATCACTAACTCAATAATTCTTTATTATTAATCAATATCAATTTAATAATTAACTAAAATTAATTAGTAATTAATCAATTTCAATTAATAAATTATGAGTTTATTAATAATATACCATTGACAAATTAATAATCAATTGGTTAAACACTATCACTAATTAGATTGATTACGAATTAATCATGATTGACTCTTATAAATTAAACGGTCATTTTAAAATAAAAAAAATTCAGTCATTTATGAAAAGAGGTAATAAAACAAAGCCATTTAGTTAAAGAGAGAATTTAAGGTAGAGTAAACTATCTTACTCCATAGGTGGAGACTTTATTTTTAGTTTTAGATTAATTTTTTAAAAGTCAGATTTATAATATGAGTAATTTTGTGTAACATATTTTACTACAGATTTATACTGATTTGATTGTTAAAAAATTAATTTATAGTCCGTTTAGTTCATAGATTGAAATCATTGATTAGAACTATTTTCGATATACGTGTATTTTTTGTGAGAGAAAATACTGTAACGAATCAAGAATCATAATTCAAATCAGGAAGCGAATCTAAGTATCAAACGGACCCTTAATAGTTAAAATAACTGTTCACGGAGTAAAATAGATTTTGCTAAGCTAATTTTTCCGAAATTTATCTCCTTCTCTCATGAAAACAAACGACAACTTGTTTTAGAGATACATGTAAAAGGGGAAGGTGTTTTCTTTTTCATAAAATAATGACATGTCCTTTTTCTTACACGATAAATATTATTTTTTTTCCCCCTACGTAAACAACAAATCGTTTTTCAGTTACTATAAAAATGAACGACATATATTTGTTTTTCGGAATACAGGCAAGTAGGACATATCATCGTTTGTTAACTTTTTATCTTGGAATTCCATTGCTATTTATTTGAAACGATATTTTAGCACTTGTCATTCTCATGTCTTCCTAAAGAAAATGTCGTGTTTTAACTGCCAAAAAAAACAAAAAAAAAAAAAGTGGTCTACATATTAACTCATTATTTTCTAAATAATAATAATAATAATAATAATAATAATAATAATAATATTATTATTATTATTATTATTATTATTATTATTATTATTATTATTGGCATTTAGTCCGTAAAACAAAATACTTATCCTGATAATTTACTTGGACTGTGACTTAAGAAATATGACGGACGAATTACATTCCTCATATTCGCATAAAAGATAACAAAAAGCATGCACATCTTTTGAATTGATTCCGGTTTAAATTTTACTAAAATAAAAATTTAAAAAATTATTATATTTAATTTTTTTTTATTATAATAAAAAAATTTCACATAAAATTATATCTTAATTTAAATTAAAAACTTAAATTAACAAAATAAACATCTTAAATTTTATTTATTTCACCGATTTAAATTTTTAATTTTAAATTTTTACAATAAAAAATTCTCAAAAAATATTACATTAAAATTTTTTACTATAATAAAAAATTTTAAAAAAATATCACTATCCCAACTCAAATCAACAACTGAAATCCTTAAAATTTATGACGTCTTAAACTCCTCCTTACATTTCTCAAGTCTCAACTGCAATTGAACCAAGTGCCATATCGGTTTTAGCACGAAAGCCGCTTGAAACTCAAAGTTACAAGTACAACACAGAAACCAAGGACGAACCAAGCCTCTAAGCTTAGCTATCCCAAACATACACCTGCTCTCGTCTCGCCTACTCGCGCGTGACTTTCACTCTCTCCTCCCCGGCCTTCTCCACTGTCGCCAATGGCCGCTTCTGGATTTTCCACCCCGCCAAACTAACACACAATTCTCAGGTTCCGATACGAAAAAACTTCTCCTCTTTTGTTTTCTTTCTCTCTTTAAAGTACCAAGTTTTAATCGTCCAATTCTGGAAGCAAAACGAACTGAGAATATAAGTTTGATTTTTTCTTTCATAGAGTGTGATTCTGAATCGTAAGATTGATTGGCGCGCAAGTTTTTTATTTTTTATTTTTTGTGTGTATAGATTATGTATATATTTTCAAATTGCGAAGGTTCTTCGCTGTATGCACATAAATTTTACACTGGACTTTTTTTTTCAGAATTTTTTAGTTTAATTTGAGTAATTAATTAATTGCCTTTTTCGCGCGTAGTAATTGAATGGGTAGAAGGAAGCAAAGCAGACCTCACCGGTCTGGTGGGATAATTTTGGGTGGTAATGATACTGCTGAGAATGCGGAATTGGAAAACCAGAGATCTTTGAACCGCGAGGAACCGCAGAAGAATGAATTTGAGGAGATTGATCAACCTTATTTCGTGGAAGTTGATCGTTCCGGTTGGATTTCGGACGACCACCTTGATGTTTCCGAGGTTGTTTTGATTGATTTGAAGTTCGGAGAAGGGTTTTCCGGTCGTGAATTGAGTATGGATTTGTGTGGGGATGATAAGTATTCGTTAAGGTTTAGGTTGTGCAATGTGAGTGAATATGTTGATAGAATCAAGTTAGGTCATTGGCCTGTTTTGCCCTCATCGGATGTGTTTATTGAGTTTGTTGAAAAGCCCGCTATGGAGGGTGTGGATGCGTGCCTGGTGATTTTTTCGGGTGGCTTTGACGGCCCGGATGAGGGTATTTCTGGTCTTGTGCACTTGGCAAGTTTGAAGTTTATGACATTGAGGCCGGTTATGGAGGTTGGACTTTCGACAGATGTGGCACTGCCATCCCTCAGGTTGAGGGTGGAGATTCTTTGGAGCGCCTTTGATGCTTGCGAATCGCTTATGGACAATACTAGGCAGCTGTGGAAGAAGAGTATGATTAATGTCATGTCGTGGTTGCGGCCAGAAGTAATGACGTCGGAGGCTCGATATGAAGTTAGTGTATCAGTAGAAACTGATGTGGCAGATGGTATATCAGACCAAAAGAAAAGTGGAAGGTTTGATGTTGCTGGGTTTTATGAGGCCATTAAACCATCAAAGTGAGTAATCAGGATGTTTTAATTTATGCAACAGTATTGATTATGGTTCATTTAATTCCAGATTTTTATGTTTTAATTTTCCTTTTCAATCCTGGAATGAAACCGCTGGTGTATCTTCTGTATAGAACAGATGCAATGCTTGAAGAAGACTTGCCCGATTTGCTTCCTGTGTTGAGGCCATATCAGCGCCGGGCTGCTTACTGGATGGTGCAACGTGAGAAAGAAGGTATACAAAGTATGCCCAGAAGTGGAGAAAGTCAGTTATCCTCACCATTATGTTTACCTGTGGAATTTCTGGGTACCGATTCAAAAATGTTTTACAACCCATTCAGGTATATATTTATCTTTTTTTTTTTAATTTTATTTATTTTTATTATTATTATTATATATATATATATATTATTTTTTTTTTTTTGCATGTTGGTTGTAATATATAGCAAGCCCTCTCCTCCTGCATACGTCTGATGTGTTTATGTACCATTTTCAGCGGAAATGTGTCCTTGCATCCAGAGCATTCTTCAGCAAACATTTTTGGTGGTATTCTTGCTGGTAATCCCACTACTCTACTTTCTCTGGCATGTCTTCATAATGAAAATGTCTTGGGGTGTTTGTGTTTTTCAATCCATGTTTTGCCTGGATCAGAATTCAGGTTGTAAGAAATTTGTATCTTTTTGTGGTGTTAGCAGCATGACTCTTATAAAGATTGATGGTTTTATGGATCCAGTGAAATGATAATTTATGATTATGAAGCTGGTAGTCCAAAATAGTCGTATTTTGTCAAACATATTTTTAATAATTTCTATTTTTGACTATTATAGACGAGATGGGCTTGGGCAAAACTGTTGAACTGCTTGCTTGTATCTTTGCTCATCGCAAGGCAGCATCTGAAGAGAGCCTCTTTCTTGATACTGAAATGCAAACCACCAAGTGTCTTAGAAGATTGAAAAGGGAGCGTGTTGAGTGTGTTTGTGGAGCTGTGAGTGAAAATCTTAGATATAAAGGCCTTTGGGTACAGTGTGACATGTGTGATGCATGGCAACATGCAGACTGTGTTGGTTATTCATCTAAAGGAAAACCTATAAAATCCCATGAAGTTGCTGACGGACAAGGATCCCAAGGGAGTTCATCAGCTAAGATGCAAAAGCACAAAAGAAAGAACACAGCCACCATAGTTGAAAGAGATGGACATTTTATTTGTCAGCTGTGTTCAGAACTCATGCAAGCTACTGAAACTCCTATAGCGACTGGTGCCACTCTGATAGTCTGTCCAGCTCCTATATTGCCTCAGTGGCATGCTGAAATCCTATAGTATGTTTTCTGATTACACTATCCCATTCATTAAGTTGAGCATTATGGTTCAAAACCAATGTGTTGCTTAATAACATTTTATTATGGGATAAAAATTTGTATCTAAATGCTCTGTATATCAGTTGCGTAGTTATAATTCTTTCAATATATGATTGATTTATCAATGCCAACTCAATTTAGATGGAATCACATCCTTGGAATGGTTTAAAATTTTTCCTACTTGTATATATATTTCCTAATGCAAGTCCTACCAAACTGACTCGTTTGTTTGTTATTTGTTACCTTAGCCATACACGTCAGGGTTCGTTAAAAACTTTTGTCTATGAAGGAGTGAGGGACACATCTCTTTCAAATGAATCTGTAATTGACATCGGTGAACTCGTCAATGCTGACATTGTTTTAACTACCTATGATGTACTTAAGGAGGATCTGTCACATGATTCAGATAGGCATGAAGGGGATCGGCGCTTCATGAGATTCCAAAAGAGGTTCTTTCAGAGCTTGTGATGTCTTACCTTCATTGGTTCTTGCACGAAGATGGCTTTAAAACTTGAGAAACAGTTTGTAAGGATGTTGCATGATGGAATCGAACAGCATAATCTAGAACATTTTGCCAGAAACAGTAAAATTTAGACTAGAAGATTTTCTGAGTTTTTAAAAAAATTTTCTTTTGTGTTGTTAGATTTATTATAGAAACATTTATTGCCTTGATCTAGAAGCGGAGATAATAAGATGCAATTTGTGTGTGTCTTTTTGGCCATTGAGAACTGCATGTCCTTGATTTATTTATTCCTTTTAGTAATTTGAACTTTTTACTAAAATAAATAAACGAATTTAGTAATCTGTTTATTTTAATGAACTAATTCCTTTTAGTGATTCGTTTATGCAGAGATTTTGGTTTAGTAAAATATTAATAGATATGAAGTTTTCATGACACAGCTAGCCAATTTCTTTTGCAGGTACCCTGTTATTCCAACTTATTTGACCAGAATATTCTGGTGGAGGGTTTGTTTGGATGAGGCTCAAATGGTGGAGAGCAATGCTACTGCTGCCACGGAAATGGCTTTACGTCTGCATGCCAAGTATCACTGGTGCATAACAGGAACTCCCATACAGTGCAAACTTGATGACCTATATGGCCTTCTTCGATTTCTTAAAGCAAGCCCTTTTGATATTTCTAGATGGTGGACTGAAGTTCTGCGGGATCCATATGAGGTAGGAGAATGATGATATCTTCAAGATTCTGATATCTCTATTTTTTGAAAAATACTATGAAGCTTATATAAACTACGATTTCAGATTTATTTAAAATTTTGCCCTTGTCTAAGTTATGAGTTTTCGTATAGTTTATAAATAAGTGAAAAGACCTATCTAAAGTAGTTTTTTTTTATTTTGTTGGAAATTGCTGATACTATTTTGAGCTTTACCGATTATGGAATTGAACTTGTCATCCATTTAAAACCTTACTTTGTTTTTTTCACTAGTGGCCCGTTTGGTTATGCGTTTAAGTCAGTGATTTTGATTTTGAATTCAAATTTGTGAGAGAACCCATTGGTGGGAACTTTTTTTATTCAAATTTTTTGTAACAGAATCAGAATCATGATTTCAAACATGTTAACCAAATGAGCCTCAAGCTTCTTTATAGAATTTGATAAACTGCATTTTATCAAAGTACGAACTCCATTGGATAGTTCTACTCAAAACACACAGTGCAATGCTTAGCCTCCTTTTTTATATTATTATTTCTTATTATTTCTGTTTTTGTGCTTTCTTGCTATGATGGGCTTTCAGCTGTTGTTAGTCCTCCACTGAAGTTTGTCTACTCCAGGAAGCGTAAGGAGGGGGGGAGTGGGAATAGAGTAAGAATGAGGGGGGAAAATGTAAATCCAGAAACTAGGAGCTGACGTGGAGAAGTTTGTTAGAAGGAATGTAGGAGTGAGGGAATTTAAGGGTGTACGGGGGACTGGGGAAGTTAGTTAGTTTTTGGTGTATGCGTGAGCATTGGGAGGGTGGGACCTCGAAATTCCCAGGCCTTCCTCTGCCATTTCGTTTCTTTCCTTTTCTTGAATCTGTGGATGTAATCGGCCATAGCCTTCGAATCCATGGCAGTCTATTAGTAAATAAAAGGAGCATACGCCCCATTTGCGCTGCAACTTAGCCTATTTCCTGTCTATTTTTCCTTAAATCTGTCATTGAATATTCGGGTTGCTAACACTGGTATCAGAGCCGGCGATCATGGCGACCCAGCCTGGAGATCGGCAAGCGATCGAGCGAGTAGCGAGTATGGAGCAGAGGCTGAATCACATGAATGAGACGGTTCAGCTTTTGGGCGCGTTGGTTGATCCCATACCTCGACTGCAAGAGGAAGTTACGGCGTTAGGAGAACGGCTAGACATGGTGCACGGTTCTGTGCAGCGGATGGAGACCTTGCTCGCTCGACAGTTTGGACCGCCCAACCCAGTAGCTCCGGGCGAGGGTGGCGGATGGAACTACGAGCATGGTCGACACCAGCAACGCGACTCCCCTGAGCGGCCGCGAGCCTGCGACCACCGTGGTAAGAAGCTGGAACTGCCAATTTTTTCTGGAAAGGACCCTTACGGGTGGTTATTCTGAGCGGAGCGGTACTTCACCGTCAACGAAGTTGACGAAGAGGAGAAGGTACTCGCGGCGTCCATCTGCATGGAGGGGAGGGCTTTGGGTTGGTTCCAGTGGGTGGAGGCCCAGGAACCATTCATGGGATGGAGGGACCTCCGGACGGCCATCCTCCACTGCTTCAGCCGATCCAGGGAAGGGGATCCCACGGAGAGATTGATGGCGCTCCGGCAAAGTGTGACGGTGGCCGAGTACCGAGATTCCTTTGAGGCGCTGGCGGCGCCGATGAGGGGCATTCCCCAGTCGGTGTTCAAGGGAGCATTCCTCAACGGGTTACGAGAGGACATCAGGGCAGAAGTTAAATTGCACAAGCCCATCAATTTGCAAGAAGTTATGGACCTGGCCCAACAGATTGAGGCCCGTGATGATGCAGTGGAGAGAATGAAAAAGCTGAGATTGGGCCGGGGTAATAAGGTGGATTATTGGGCCCGGCCAAGTTCAGGAGGGCCTACCTCCAGTTCCTTCTCGGGCCCAGTAGAGAACCCCCTCCGATCCAACACGTTCAGGGAGGGAGCCACGATGGCAAAAGGGCACATCTGGCCTTCCCCTTCGACACAGCATGCACCGAGTGGGGACTCCAAGTTCTGCCGCCTATCCGACGAGGAGGTGCAGCAGAGGAGAGCTAAGGGCCTCTGCTTCCGTTGCGATGAGCGTTTCAGCCCGGGACATCGCTGCAAGAACCGGCAGCTTCAAGTGCTCCTGGTGGCTGAGGATGAGACGGAGGAGGACAAGGAGTCCAGTGAGGAGGGAGATCCACCGCCGGTGCAGGAGGGAGGGGCGACGACCGAAGCAGCGGCGGTGTCCTTGAATTCGATGCGAGGGTTGGTATCCTCGAAGACGATGAAGCTGCGGGTTGCTTGGGGACGCGAGAGGTCATCGTCTTGATCGACAGTGGTGCCTCCCACAGTTTTATATCTCTATCGTTGGTGGAGGAATTGGCCATACCTACAGAGAAGACAGTCGGCCATGAGATACAAGTGGGTAATGGAATGACTTTCAAACAATAGGGGCGCTGCCGGAACGTGAGGCTTAAAATTCAAGGCCACGAAGTGGTTGAGAATTTTTTCCCGTTTGAGTTGGGAAGCGCCGATGTCATTTTGGGCGTCACGTGGCTGAGCACGTTGGGGGAAGTCTGAGCAAACTAGTCGGAATTCTCGATGAAGTTCAAACAAGGGAGCAACTGGATCCATTGGAAGGGCGACCCCGCCTTGTGCGTCACTCCGGTAAGCTTTTGAGGCTTGACTCGTTCATTTCAATCTACGGGTGTCGGTTTAGTATTAGAACTGCGATCCCACTCGGCTGGAGAGCTGGTTGCGGAGGAAGATCCTCCGGAACTGCAGGCAGTGCTCGGCCGTTTTGGGGTAGTGTTTGGGATGCCAACTAGGCTTCCGCCACACCGTGCACATGACCACCGAATTGTCCTCAAGGACCAGGCCTCACCACCAAATATCCGTCCCTACCGATACCCACAAATACAAAAGGTGGAGGTGGAAAAGTTGATAGATGAAATGCTGGCTGTAGGAATAGTTAGGCCCAGCTGCAGCCCATATTCTAGCCCGGTATTAATGGTAAAAAAAAAAAAGGACGGAAGTTGGCGGTTTTGTGTCGATTACCGCGCCCGCGCTCTTAACCAGGTCACTGTACCGGATTAGTTTCTGATTCCATTAATCGACGAACTACTGGATGAGTTGCTTGGGGCTAGGGTATTTTCCAAGTTAGACCTAAGGGCGGGCTACCACCAGATACGGGTCCGCAACTGTGATGTGGAAAAGACGGCATTCCGAACTCACGAGGGGCATTACGAGTTTCTCGTCATGCCCTTTGGCCTCACGAATGCCCCCGCCACATTTCAGGCCCTCATGAACTTGGTTTTCCGGCCCTACCTTCGCCGATTCGTTTTGGTCTTTTTTGATGACATTCTTATTTACAGTAAGAATTGGGAGGAGCACCGGGATCACTTAGCCGTAGTTTTGGAGGTCCTCGAGCGGGAACAATTATTTGCCAATCGAAAGAAATGTGCTTTCGGGTGCCCGAGCTTGGAGTACTTGGGGCACATCATCTTGGAAGGAGTGGCGGCCGACCCTTCGAAAATCCAGGCCATAAGCACTTGGCCAACCCCTCGGACTATTCGTGAACTTCGCGGATTCCTCGGCCTGGCGGGATATTACCGCCGGTTTGTGTTAGGATTTGGAGAACTAGCGCGGCCACTTACTACCTTGCTGAAGAAAGGGGCTTTTAAATGGCAGGCAGAGGAAGAACAGGCTTTTCCACGCTAAAGAAGGCCATGACAACCCTTCCGGTGTTGGCCATGCCAGATTTTTCAAAAGAGTTCATAGTGGAGACTGATGCATCGGGCTACGGAGTGGGGGCCGTTCTTATGCAAGAGGGCCGGCCGTTGGCATATTTCAGTAAAGTGATGACTACAACTTTTTCCTTAAAGTCAGCCTATGAAAGGGAACTAATGGCTGTAGTGTTAGCCATCCAAAAGTGGCGCCATTTCCTTCTGAGAAGGCACTTCGTGGTGAGAAGTGACCAGCAGAGCTTACGCTACATAATGGATAGCGCCTCCTTCCCCCGGAGCAACTCAGGTGGATCACCAAAATCTTGGGATATGACTTTGAGGTGCAGTATAAGCAGGGAGCGGCCAACCGGGTGGCTGATGCCCTCTCCCGCCGGGGTGTGGAGGATCAGCCAAGCTTATCGGCCATCTCGTTGCCCCAGCTGTTGGATATTTCGGAGGTCCAACGGGGACAAAGGGCCGACGGCCCTATAGCTGATCTCATCGCGCGCTTACAGACAAACCAAGATGTGCCGACAGGCTATAAGTTGCACAACGGAACCCTTTTCTTCAAGGACAGGTTAGTGCTGCCCACGGACTCTCCGTTGATTGGCAAAATCTTGCACGAGCTACATGGCTCGGTGATAGGCGGGCATTCGGGGTTCTACCGGACGTATAAGAGGGTAGCGGCCAGCGTGTATTGGAAGGGCATGAAGCAAGCAATCCGGACATATGTGGGCCAGTGCGAGGTCTGCCAACAGGCCAAGTACGAGACCTTGTCCCCTGCAGGCTTGCTGCAGCCCCTCCCCATCCCCGACAAGGTTTGGGACGATGTTTCTATGGACTTCATCGGTGGGCTACCCAAGTCCAGAGGAATAGACACGGTTTTAGTGGTGGTTGACCGCTTAACTAAGTATGCCCATTTCTGCCCACTCGCATCGCACACCCATACATAGCTCGCCAAGTGGCGGAACTGTTTGTTAGAGAAGTGGTGCGGCTCCATGGTTTTCCCCGTTCTATTGTGAGTGATCGTGACTCACTTTTCATGAGTGGATTTTGGCGGGAACTGTTCAGGATGCAAGGCACCAAGTTACATATGAGCACCGCCTACCACCCGCAATCCGACGGCCAAACCGAAGTAGTTAATCGCTGCCTAGAGACCTATCTGCGGTGTTTCGCCTGTGACAAACCGCACCAGTGGCTTAATTTCTTGCCGTGGGCCGAATACTGGTTTAATACCACGTTTAACGCTTCCTCCAAGTTTACTCCATTTGAGTTGGTGTATGGACGGCCGCCTCCGGTACTTTGCCGTTTCCAAGATGTTCCCCCCACGGTGGCCGATGTGGAAGAGAAACTGCTGCTACGAAACCAAATGCTAGACACCCTCAAGGATCACCTGTCCGTAGCACAGCAGCGCATGAAGAAGTACGCGGATGCGCATTGTCGGGAGGTGATTTTTGCCCCGGGGGACCTGGTGTTATTGAAGCTGCGGCCCTACTTCATGAAGTCCCTGGCCAGACGCCCTCATGAGAAGTTGGGGCCACGATTTTATGGGCCATTTAAGATACTCGAACGTCTTGGTCCAGTAGCCTATCGGCTGCAGCTGCCGGCCACCACACGCATCCACCCTATTTTTCACGTGTCGCAGCTGAAACGTTTCCAATGAGCAGAGTTTAAAGGGCAGCCTTTACCACCACAACTCACTGAGGATCTTGAATTGCAAGTCCTGCCGGAGGAAATCCTGGATTCTCGTTCGGTGCAGGTTGGAGGCCAAAAGGTGGTGGAGATTCTGGTGCAATGGGCGGGTTTACCATCCTGGGAAGTGACTTGGGAACCACTGGCCACCATCCGGAAGCAGTTCCCTATCTTCAACCTTGGGGACAAGGTTGGTCTTGAAGGGGGGGGGGGGGTGCGGTAATGTTAGTCCTCTACTGAAGTTTGTCTACTCCAGGAAGTGTAAGGAGGGGGGGAGTGGGAATAGAGTAAGAATGAGGGGGTAAAATTTAAATCCGGAAACTAGGAGCTGACGTGGAGAAGTTTGTTAGAAGGCATGTAGGAGTGAGGAAATTTAAGGGTGTACGGGGGACTGGGGAAGTTAGTTTTTTGTGTATGCGTGAGCATTGGGAGGGTGGGACCTCAAAATTCCCAGGCCTTCCTCTGCCATTTCGTTTCTTTCCTTTTCTTGAATCTATGGATGTAATCGGCCATGGCCTTCGAATCCATGGCAGTCTATTAGTAAATAAAAGGAGCATACGCCCCATTTGCGCTGCAACTTAGCCTATTTCCTGTCTATTTTTCCTTAAATCTGTCATTGAATATTTGGGTTGCTAACAGCTGTCCACTCGGGTCCTTGTTGAGCTCCAAGTTTTAAACATTGCGTTAGTCTTTTAAGTTAATGTGTTAACTTTTGCAGAGGAGAGACGTACGAGCTATGGAGTTTACACATAAGTTCTTCAAACAAATAATGTGGCGTTCATCAAAAGTGCATGTTGCAGACGAGTTACAGCTTCCTGCTCAGGAGGAGTGCACCTCTTGGCTCACTTTCTCACCAGTTGAAGAACACTTTTATCAGAGGCAACATGAGACTTGTGCAAGTTTTGCACGTGAAGTTATTGAGAGTCTGAAAGACGATATCCTCAAAAGAAAAGTCTCAGGTTGTTAAGCTTTGCGGTGGTGTTTTGTAACATCATTCAAGAAGTTTGTTTCCAACAATATGAATAGGGGAGGCAATTTGAGAATTTAAAATAACTTTTGTGTTTGTTAGGTTGTGCAGTGTCTGATGCTTCATCTGATCCTTTCATTACCCATGCGGAGGCTGGAAAGCTTCTGAACACACTCCTGAAGCTTCGTCAAGCTTGCTGCCATCCTCAAGTAGGAAGCTCTGGGCTGCGATCTTTGCAACAGTCCCCAATGACTATGGAGGAAATATTAATGGTAGTTTACATATTTTGAAGCAACTTTATTTCATTTCTCAACATCTCAAGCTAGTTTATGTGTGTGTATATATATTAAGGGTTCATGTTTTCTAGGTTCTTATAAGTAAGACCAAAATAGAAGGAGAGGAAGCTCTGAGGAGGTTAGTTCTTGCCTTGAATGGGCTTGCGGGGATAGCTATAATTGAGGAAAACTCTACTGAAGCCATACCACTATACAAGGAAGCATTGGCTTTAGCTGAAGAGCACTCGGATGATTTTCGCTTGGACCCTTTGTTGAATATTCACATCCTACATAATCTTGCTGAAATACTCCCACTGGGAGCAAACTGCTTGGGAAAATGCCCCTTAAATGGACTGTTGTTACCTGGAAATCCTGGCACGGAGTTGTCCAAGAGACATGGCGTTGGAAAGTCTGAACCACGTGTTTTCAAGAGGCGAAAAGTGAGTGGAAAAGGCAACTTTGCCACTGATGCTGGGAATCCACATGATAATAATTCCTCCGAAATTAAAGAGAACATTCTAAATGCTAACCAAGAATGCGGTGATGTGCCCCTGACATCATGCAGTTCTTGTGGAGATGAATCTTTGAGAACAGCCTGTGAGAATATGAAACAGAAGTTCTTATCTGCATTTAGTTCAAAGCTTTTCGTTGCTCAAGAAGATTTTAGAAAATCATATATGCAGGTATATAAACCCATCATCCCATAATATGGACTTGAGAACAGTATGTTGCACTGCGTCTTATAATTAATGTATTGAAAGCACTCATTTTATCTTGGAGTTTATGCATGCAAATCTGCTTTTCTGCCATATATATTGTGTGTGTGTGTGTGTGTGTTGGTGGGTGTACTTGTTCTCCCCACTTCTTCTTTTGGCTTTAAAGCGGGCAGTTATTATGAAAAAAAGAAAAAAAAAAATCATTTATGTATCTCTTTTTTCTGATAACTTCTCTTTGGTATGTCTCAAGGTTTGTTCTGCAATTAGTAAAAGAAAAAATCAACATACGGCTTGGTGGATGGAAGCCCTTCTTAATGCTGAGGAGAATAAAGATTTCTCAAGTGAGTTAATCAGAAAGATTGAAGAAGCCATAACAGGAAATCTAAATAATTCAAGGTCATCGAGGATTCCCACTGGGTAAGTGACAATTGCATGAATAAATGCTTAGAATATTTTCTACTGAGTAGGGTATTATAGTTCTTTCCGAATAGGCTCTTTATTCTAATTATTGTGCTCTGAAAGCTCCAGGTTATGGAGCATGAGTGTCACTGCTGGAAATTTTCGTACAAATTACAATTTTGAAACTAAAAGTTCTCTGTTTCTGGAGCATAAATGAAACTTCTGCCTAGAAATTTTTATGGAAGACAACTATTAAATATACTTTTAATACACGGCACGGACAATGATTAACGTTTAATTATTTTGATCTAGTTTCCGATCCATAAGTGGTCTAAAGTATCAAATCCAGAGTGGTTTGGACCTACTGGAAGCCTCTAGGACTGCGTTACTTGATCAACTTTTGGAAATTGATCAGACAATAGAGAAGCCAAGGGAGGAGGATATTCAACGTGTGCGATATTGTCAAAACTGTCAAGTCAATGGTGATGGTCCTTCATGTGTTATGTGTGAACTTGACGAATTGTTTACGGTTTGCGACAAATTATCTCTTACCTTTGATTCTTTTTACTCATTCAGTTTATTCATCTATTCTTTTGATAATCAATTCACAATTTGGTTCTTCACCAGCATTATGAAGCAAGACTTTTTCGTCTCAATAAAGCACAAGGGGGGATGATTACATCTGCTGAAGAGGCTGTGGATTTGCAGAAGAAAAACTCTGCACTTAATCGTTTCTATTGGAACTTATCACAGTCAAATAAAACATCAAAATCATCTGCCAATGGATATGAAGAATCTAAAAAAAGAGATGTTCGAGAAAAAGTGGTGGTCAGTTACCTGTCAAAAACTACTTTTTGTACATGTTTAATATGCTAAAACCGGTATCAGTGAACTCACCTCTTCTGCCCTAATGCTTTTGGATTTTTAGGTTTCAAAATCTCCATCTGAATTGGAGGTTGTTCTCGGTGTTATAAAGAGCCATTGCAAGGCTCACTTAGGAAGAGAGGGTTTATCAGCTGCAACCAAGCATCTGCAGATTGTTGAAGTATGGCATGACTGATTCCATTTTGTTACTAGGAACTACTTAGTTGTGACAAAGATTTCTATTAAGTTGAATGATTTGAAAAACTAGAACCTGGGGATGTTTAAATGTATCTTCACTTTGTTGGAATGCTATCTATCTGTTAAGATATTTCAGGAGCTGTAAGCTATGTAATTCACACAATGATCTTTCTCTAATCCTTTTTCTTATTCATTTACTTTTCTAAGGGCATGAGAAAGGAGTATGCTCATGCAAGGGCTTTGGCAATAGCTCAAGCTCAAGTTCTGCAAGCTCATGATGAGATAAAGATGGCAACCACACGGCTGCAATTACGAGTTCATGAGGACGACAAATCTTTGAACGCTTTAACTAAAGACGAATTACCTTCAGCTAGCGTACAGTACTCTAGTGATAAGTTCGTGGCATTAAACTTGTTGGCATGTATTAAAGGAAAACTTCGCTATTTAAAGGTACAAAAGCCGAGTTCCACACTTTGCAGTTTTGTGCACCTGGTTTGATATACTGCACATCTTGCTGCATTCTTAGGGATTTCTTGCTGGAATATGCTGCTTTAATATACTGACAGTCTGATAGTCTTTAGGTGTTCACAAAATTGCCTTCATTTCTTCTGCACTAATGTTAACCCACTTTGAGTTATTTCCAGAGTTTGGTGCAAGCTAAACAGAAATTGCCTTTGGAAAGTCCAAACAGCTCCTCAGTGACTGAAGAAGAAGCGGCAGCTGCTGCTGCAACAGAAAATGCCGAACAAAAAAGTGAATGCATACCTAAATCTGATGATGAGTCATGCCCAGTTTGTCAAGAAACGTTGAGCACTAAAAAGATGGTTTTTCAATGTGGCCATGTTACGTGCTGTAAATGTAAGTTCGCATAACCTATTTTACAATACAAAAGTTGGATATAGATTCTACAAGACCAAGAGTGAATACCTGGAGTGTAGCTCCTTTTTTTCGTTTGAAAATCAACTTTTTTTGTAGAGGTGAAAATCTTCAACTTGCCTATGATAGTTTTGATATTTCGAGAAATTGAAAATAGAGGTTTTTAGTGAAGAGCAATTTTCTTGGTATAGACTACAGAAAAATAAGCAAAAAACAAGTTTAATTCCATATATGGAAAACGTACGAAGTTGAGTAAAAGATGGAGCTTCTATTTTCAGTTCTGTGGATCCACTAGACATTGTAAACTCATATGAGTTCTTATTTCGTTCTTCTAGGTTTATTTGGAATGACTGAACAGAGAATACTTCAGGATAACAAGATTCAGAATAAGTGGGTAAAGTGCCCTACATGTCGACAGCATACTGATGTTGGGAATATTGCCTATGTTGATGATAGACAAAGTGAAAATTGTGATTCTTCTCTCCTGCATACAACTGATGGTCCTGAAAATTGGGGATCATCTATATTAGTTCAGGGTTCATACGGAACGAAGGTATATTTCTTAAGTGCCAATCTTATGAAAGTGCATTTACACAATTCTGCCTGCTATTTATTTATGAATACATCTCTTCTTCTTCATTTTTTCCCTACTGTGAGTCAAGTGCAGATCATTTAATTTCTTCTGTTTTTTTCCCCCTGCCACAAGAATGTTACTCGTGATTTTCAACACCTCTCGTAGCAAGCTTATAATGTTTTACTCTCTGTGGGCTGTTTTGAAGATCGAAGCGGTGACTAGAAGAATATTGTGGATCAAGTCCAAAGACCCCAAATCGAAAGTTCTCGTTTTCTCAAGTTGGAATGATGTCCTTGATGTATTGGAACATGCCTTTAGTGCTAATGATATATCCTTTATTCGAATGAAGGGAGGCAGGTAAGATTTTTTTTCCAAGCATCTCAAATTCTATGCTCTTCATCCGTAAATTAAAAAAAAAAAAAAAAAAAAAAAAAAAATAGTGCTATATATGCTTGATATGGTCAATTGTAGTTGACCAAACACTTAAAATAAATTTCTAATGCAATTATGACTTTGAACGTGCAGGAAATCACATGTGGCCATCAGTGCATTTAGAGGACAGAAGAGCAGCACAAAAGTAAAACACAAGAAACGTGGGAAGCAAGCAGAAGAAGAATCTGTTCAAGTGTTGTTGCTCCTAATTCAGCATGGAGCAAATGGTCTCAATCTTTTAGAAGCACAGCATGTTGTCCTTGTAGAGCCCCTACTCAACCCAGCAGCAGAGGCACAAGCAATCAGCCGGGTCCACCGAATTGGGCAGCAAAATAGGACATTGGTTCATCGTTTCATCGTAAGTGCACCAGCGCATATTTGTATCAAAACTAAGCATGGTTAGGAAGAATCCACAGCACCTGTTCACATAAAAAATGATGTTGATGAATGGATACAAAACTGAATGTTTCACTTTCCGATCCATATAACTTCTCTGTACCTTTCTTTTTCCATGCTCAATGACTGCAAACAGTCGATAAGCCGAATTATCAGGAACGAATTTAAATAGTAGACATGGTCTACCGTTCTAGAACTTTTTTTTTTTTTTTTTTTCAAGTATGGGCTTGATGAAGATGTTGTGCATACATTCTCTCTAACACAACATACATGCTTGACCTGTTGACTTTTTTTTTTTTTTTTTTCTTGGTGTTAGGTGAAAGACACGGTTGAAGAGAGCATATATAAACTCAACAGAAGCAGGAACACCACCGCATTCATTAGCGGGAACACGAAGAACCAAGATCAGCCCTTTTTTACACTCAAAGACATTGAATCCCTATTTGCAACAGCGCCACCTGCTGTACCGGAAACTGATGAGATGCCGGCCGAAAGTCTGCGACATTTGCCGCCTTCTGTGGCGGCAGCTATAGCAGCTGAGAGAAGACTCAACGACCAGACATCCACTTTGTCATAACGCGGTGAAGAAATCTTCTGACACTCTTGGGCGTCAGTTATTAGTTGTTCCTAAAAGATGACAAAAGCATATTGTTCTTTGCTATCTTTGTAGGTTCTCTAACCATTTTTTGCTATTTTCTTTTAAGTTACAATCCATTTCATTATTGTAAATATCATTCTTGTCCTTTTTCTTTTTTCACACTCTATATCGATCCAAAAATTCCAAGCAACACACACACACACACACACACACACACACACACACACACACACACACACACACACACACACATAACTGTGCGTATAATTGTATTTTAAATCGTAGATTTTGTCAGTTGTGTATGTTTTTTTTTTTCGATTTTTGATCAGAATTTGAATAAATGACCGTCGGTAGTATTGTTTGTACCATATAAAGCTCACAACTTTATTTGAAGTGTTTTCTTTTTCAAGTTTTTATACTGAGCAAAGAGTTCATTCCTTTTAAGGAATCAGAATTCCATCAAAACATAGTTTAATACGCAAAGAAGAATGGGAATTGGACCAATTCAGCACTGAAAATTCTTCATGAATCTGACAATGAAAACGAATCTACCAGAAGAGCTCCATTTCCATCGTCATCTTCCCGACTGTCCAAACTTCAACTTGACAAGTTGAATTAGATGTTGCTCAAAACGTAATCCAATCAGATGGGCCCCACTTTTTTGCCCACAAGAGGATTCTAAAGTCAGCATTATCGTTTTGCTAACTACCACCACCAGTCAACCCCTCTCTCTCTCTCTCTCTCTCTCTCCTGGTATGTCCTAGACACTTTCTCAAGCATATCTTTTCCTTTTTTTTTTTTTTTTTCCCCTCTCTCCTTTTTCTATACTTGTTAGCTGGAAAATTCCTTGGACAAACTAACAACCTAGACAAAAAGAAAATCAAATCTAAGCCTCACGTGACGTGTCCCTCACGTCTCGAAGCGCGTGCCATCTCGTCTCCAAAAGACCAAAGGCCGTAATATCCACAGACTCACACGTGTCCTTCTCCAGGCATGTGAGATGCTGCGAGATCACATCATAACGCCAAGTGTTCACAGATCTCATCCTCAAAGCCTATATATATCTCTCAAACCTTTCAATTCTTACGAACAATTACAAATTCTCTAGTCTTATCATCAATGGCTATGGAAGGCTCTCTTTGTCGAAGCCTCTGCTCATCTGGCCCTTCTCCAATTCCGTGCCGAACTCTTCTTCCCCACCGCCGGGATTCAACGCTTCAGATGCGGTGGAGCGAGAGAACCGTCGCAAACCGCCGCAGAATGGCGGTTGGATGCGCGAATTTGGGATCGGCACCGGCGGCGAAGGCGGAGAGGGAGCTCGAGGGCGCGGTGAGCGCCGAGGAGGCGGCGGACTGGATGAAGGCGGCGAGGTTGAGTGAGAAGTGCGGCGAAGGGCGAGGAATGGTGGAGATTCTCGAGTGCTTGGAGCGGGAGGCGATCATGGGGGAGGACCAAGGGAGACAGCCTAGCGACTACAACCGCAGGGCTCAGATCTTCGACAGGAGTTCTAGAGTTTTCCAGGCTCTCAAGGAAAGTACTGGTGCTGCTGCTACTACTTCTGATCACCATGAATCTTGACCTGGCAATGACAACCGTAGTTGTGTTGTATATGAATGTGAATTCTGTTTCTAATAAGCGTTTTGTAAAAGTCATGAAAAGTAGTGACTTTTGATAGTCTGATAGTCATTTTCATGTTTCTATCATTGAATACAAAGCAAAGAGAGTGAGATCCTGTGATAAGAATTTTTCCAGTTCACGTTTTCATGCAGTTCACACCCCCTTTTTGTCTTCCATAAAAAAGAAAGGCTCGTTTCATTCTTTAAATTAAACATATGGGATAGAACCTAAAACCTCCCCTCAGACCCTCCTATATATATATATATTTGTTCTTGGGAGGGTCTGAGTGTATACATATACACACGCGCGCGCACATATATATATATATATATATATATATATAAGATGATAGATACATATATACACAAATATAAGATGAAAATACGACAGAAAATTACATGACATAGATGACTGAGACCAAAGAGAGTTTTCTAACCGTTAAAAGATGTGGAACATGAGCATCATACCTGCAAAACTCACGGTACTAAGAACCTTCTACGTAGAGAGAGAGAGAGAGAGAGGCACTGAACTTGTAAATAGCATTCGCACATAAATTGGGGACAAAGTTACTATGAGGTTCCATTAAAAGAAAATACTCTGAATAAATTGATCCCAAGAAAAACATGGTAGAAAAAAAATTCTACGTGACAGACCATCACACCGGTACATAACAACTAAACTGGCATCTCTACTACCTCTTTTATCTCGTGAGATAAAACAATTGGCAACAATGGCCAAAAATACCCTAAAGGACTAACAGAACTTCCACCGATTATTGCAGTTTACACATGTTACATATGTTGTCATGGGTTCATCCGCACTCCGCGTCTGCATTTGGTAGTAGGTGGTCTTGCGCTTCCCACATCGGCCACACTTGAATTGGTCAGTCGTGGCTTCTTTTGGACCTCCACGCTGACACTCAAAAAGCGCTTTTTCTTCAAGCTTTTTGTTCTCTTGCTGCCTCTCATTGCTTGCCATTTCCGCTGTGCTCATGTTCACAAGCCGCTCTGCTTCAACATGTCCAAGCAGAACTTTTCTGCGGAAATCTGGGTTCTTTGTGTCCTTAAGATTGAACATTAAGGACCTGTACTTTGCCTTCTGCGACCCGCCAGAACTGCCCCAGTTCTCAAACAGCACTGATTCCACTGTTACCGCAACTCGAATAGGATCACAGGCATTAACTTCGTCTGCCATCTCTTCATCAGCCTCACCAGAAACCTTAGACAAAGCCTCATGAAGCATTTCCCGTACTCTGTCTCGCGCGGCATCGTTGGACCTGACCATAGATGTCAGCTTCGGAGTTGCAGAAGCACCTGATGCCGGTCTCTTTACTTCTTTGGTTATCTTTTCAACCTTAACATTCTTCACTGGAGAAGGTTTCTCGTTAGGAACCTTTCTCTCTGCTGCATTGCGTTCAAATTTCTCGACCTGAACAGCCTCGGCCTTGGATTTCTCAACCTTCCCAGTGAATGTCTTCTGAATCTTCTCTGGCCTGGGACTCTCGGTTCTTGGAGACTCAACTTTGAGAGAAGCTTTATTCTCCAATTTTCCGTTTTTAATATCTTTGCTCGTCTCCTTGATAACAATGTCTTTCCATATCTCAATCAGGCTAGACGCAAAAGACTGTATCTTCTTTCTAGGATGTTTTGTGAGAGGTCGGAGACGCTTACCGACCTGAAAGACCACATGTCAAAAATCAAAACAAACATCAATTCCTATAGTTAAACCAAAGAGACTGCTGCCCCCAAAATCAAAATGCAACCACAAAAACGCAACATAAGTATCTATTGAAGGTTCAATATTTGATCCAACTTGGTCGGTACTTATAAAACACTATCCAAGTATATTAACGAATTCCCAAAAAACAACCATTTACCCCACCTACAATGGGAAATAAAAATGCCCAAACAACCACTACTTGCCCAATCTACAATGGGTAAACGAATTCATCAGGTGCTAAGAACAGCCTGTTTCCTGTTTTATGATATAATAAAGCGTTTATAGCGAATGTGTTTTAGCCCTAACTTCTCCAGGGGAAAAAAAAATGCCTCCTTTTTTTCCCTACCAGTGAAAAAGCTGTCATCTTTATCATATAGCTCAAAATGCGTCTACGAATTGCTTAAGAAAGAAGAAGTAAAATATCTGAAACAATCTTTACCCAGAAGTGAAAATAGGAAAACAAAAAATAAACAAAATAAGAAATCATCAAATTCCCCTACCAAACACTAGCCAACCAAATTTTTCAAAATCTTAATTTTACAAAAATGTTTCAGATCTCGATTCAAACACAGATTAAATATTTCTAAAAACCATATAAATTGGGAGAAAAACAATAAAGAATTTTAGGGGCAAATTGAAAACCTGAGTGGAGACAAGGAGTTGATAAGTGACAGGAAAGCTCTTGAGCTGCCCTAACGCATCAAGACAGTGGCTTTCGTCGGCGGCTCCTTCGGCCGTCGCCGCCGCGTCAGCGGCTTTCTTCGCCGTCTCGAACAGCTCCACCAGCTCTCTCTCCATTCTATCTCCTCCCTCCTTCGATGAACCCCAAATATCACTCCAGATTTCCAAATCTCAACAACCAAAACAATCTATTACCAAAAAGAACAAACACACAAACATCAAATCAAAACAAATTCCTCGATTCAACAACAAAAATCGCTGTTCGACAAAATACGACGTTATCGATATTCTCAAGGCTTCAAAATTTTCACAAAAAAATGGAAAATTGAAAGCAGAAAACTTACAGAGATCGGAGGAAGGTCCTCCTCCTATTCTGGCGGTGAAATTGATGAATGAAAATACGAACAGAGAAAGAAGAAAAAAGAAAAACATCGAGGTCGCCGTGTGTATATATTTGACAAGGAAGAGAGAGAGTCGTGTGATCGGACGGCTATTATGGCGTGCACGTGTGAAGACGGATGGAGGAGATTGGAGATAAGGGATGAGTTCGAGAGGGCATACCTTTTGGCTTGGCGTTGGGAACTGGTCCTAGGGTTTGTTACTCTTTTACTTTTCTTTTCTGCGTCGTAAAATTTGGCGCGTGGAGTTAAAACTCCCCTACAGTCTGATTTTATACATTTCTCACTTCTTGTGTAATTTAGGCCCGTTTGGAAGTATTTTTAAAATGGCTTTTTTTAAGATGAAAATGAAATAAAAATATTTTGAGAATCGTGTAAATACTGTTTTTGAAACTGTATTTAGGCCTCGTTCATTTTACGGATTCGAGTTTTTAATTTTAAGTTTCTATAGTAAAAAGCTCTCAAAAAATATCACATCTCAATTCAAATCGAAAACTCGAATCCGCGAAGTGAACGATGCCTTAATTTTTTTATTTAGAGATTATTTTAAATATAAAAAAAGTAAAATTATATTAGATTATATATTTTTAAAAATATATTTTGAGTATTGTTAATAGTGAAAATTTATCAATAAAATAATAATAAATGTTTAAATATTTTGTTCGAGTTAAATGTTTTAAAACATAATTAAAAGTGAAATTTAAATAAGAATACACAGAATTTACAGTGATTTACTCTTAATTCGAGAGCTATATCCATTATAGAGATGAGAGAAAACTTACTAATTTTAGGGAAAATACACGCACTAATTACTTAAAGTGAGACTTGAGATTTTTTGACGTATAATTCTTTATTTATAGCTTAGGTCACTGCTCATAAACATTTTTTATTTGAATTTGGGTTACTTCTTTTATCTTTTAGGATAGTTTTTTTAAAAAATAGAGATTACAATAAATCGTGACAATTTTCCTATTTAAATTCCAAATATTTAAATTATAAATAGCAAATCTCAGAGTAAATCTCACAAATCTTATCTTCTTATGTGGCTTCGACTTTGTAAACACTCCCATAAGCCCCTTCATCCACGATTGCGAGTACGATTGACCTCGTACTAGTTCTTTATGGCTTCTTAAAACAGTTGATCTCTTACTAATAACAAGTACGTCCTTTTAACGGTCGACTCCTAAAAAAATTGTCTGCTAATGTGACTCTTAAGACTGAGTTATCCTTAACTATTTAATGCTCTTTTTTATGGTTTATGAATCTTATTTAGAGTAATTTAGAGTTCAGCGTTTTACTTTACCATAAGTACATAAATTAATAATGTTTAACAAATACATTAAGTAATAAATAATTGATAATGACTTAATAAATATTTTATATATATAATAAAATATATATTAAATAATTAATAATCAGTATATTAATTCATAATTAATATATTACTAGTATATTAATAATCAGTATGTTAAAATAAATAAAAACTTGAGATTGCATCCTTCACCTTCAAGGATTCGACCCAATGGTTTGATTGAGAGGGAGAGAACCCACAACCTGTAGCAGAGAGAAAAAAAAATCAGTTGGATTTGCGAGCTTTGTTGGTGGCTGGGAGCAGCTGTGTGTGCGAGGCTGGGTTGTAGAGTCGTCTGGGATTGCTGGTTTGCGGAGGAGAAGTTAGGTTCGCGAGATTTGCTGGCGGCTGGGGTTCACGAGCCACGAGCTTCGTCGGCGGCGTCTCTTGGGTTCGCGACATGGGAGAGGCTGAAGAGAAATATTGAAAGAAGACAACTATAAACTCAAAGCAATAATCATAAAAAATTTATAATTAAATGGCAACCTTTAATTGCTGCCCAATCACAAAAGTTGTATCCTTTATGTAATTTAAAATATGAAATTATACTATTTCTAAAAGTTGTAACCTTTTATAAACTGAAAAAATAAATTAAATACGAGTTATTTCTATCTATTATTATCTAAAATAAATGAAGTTATTAATGATCAGGTGAAACTAAAAAATAACTCTTCATGTGTAAAATTATAAAAGATCTTTTTTAAGATTAAACAATTTTATTGAATTAAGTATGAATGTATATGTGATAGTATCTATTATACTAAAAATATCAATAAACTGAATTATTAAAATTACTCTGGAGCTTCTAGAATATATTTCTTAACTCAAGATCTCTCTAATTAATTAGAATTAAAAAATTAATAAATTTATTCCGTTCAAAATGAGAATGAACTAAGATTATGAACTTATAATTAATAATCTAACGATCAAATCGACTCCATGATTATAAGTTCATTTCATAAATTAAAATTATATCTGAATTTAAACATTAATTGAAATAATATTATGTTAAGCAATATTTTCTTTCCATGCCGCGCATGTGCAAGCGACAAGAGAATCTTTTATTGTCACTTCGTCAACCTACCCGCTTGTGTGATGGCTTATAAGGTGCTACTCTACTTTGTATTTTATAAGCTATTAATGTGGGACTTTGATTATCAAGCTACAAGCCTTCTTCTTATAACTCTGAACAATTCCAACACTTGGTAAAGGATCTAATCTACTCATTAAAACGTATTTGTTAAAACACATGGTAAATGGCATTTTTAAAGTTTTTATAAAGTTTTTCTACACTTCAATTTTGTATCAGGAGAAAATTAAAAGAAAATACCACTTAAGCTAACAAACATTTATACCATTAAAATGATATAGTAAAAAAAAATATATCTTTAATTAAATTAATAAAGCCAATTTTAAATGACACAAACTTATATTTTTAATAAAAAAAACTAATTTTAAATGACACAAACTTATATTTTGAGTGGCATAAATGTAAGTAAAAAAATTGTAATTTTCACTTTTCTTGATTCTTTTATTTTCAACTTACACCCAAAATTATATCATTAGCATGTATGTGACTTCAATATCCGGGCATAAATTAGAAGCTGGAATTTTTTTTACTCTTCAAAATTTCTCAGTGTTTGTTTTTCATTTTGTATAATTTTAAATCACCGATTCTTTTTAATGCTATCATTAGCGATGATATATATGAACTTAATAGCAACTAAATAGTGAATACGTGTGAATTTGTAATCCGTTAGGAAATAATACATACCCACACACACACATGCTTTGCCGGGTTCCCATCATTCTGAGAAGTAAAGTTCAATCCGATGCAAATCTACGGTTCTCTATTTTCCAAACGGTTCAATTAAATGGCAACTCACTGATCCTCAATTAATCACATAAGTGAAGCCCGTACGAAAGGAAAATCACACCAGAAGGAAGTAAAAATTCTAGCGGAACAAAGGTAAATATAGATGACTTTATTAACCTTATGACGACAATCGCCATAGAAACTGCGACGAAGTGAAAACAAAATTGCATGAAGAGGAAAGCAAGAAAGGCATCCAAACACCGCACTGAAACAGGAAAATGACACTAAACCGTTATGTAGATAATCTCCTCCCAAAAATGTCTTATGAATTCAAACAGTTTCCATTGTTGTCTTGTCAGAAACTTGAACCAGAAAGTTGAACAAGAAAAATTCAAATCCCAATTCACTTCTCAGGCTCTGGCTTCTCAAAAAATGTCTTCTTCAACCAATCAAATGGCTGCAAATCATTCACCACAAATACAGAACCATGTAAGACTTTCCCATAGTAACTCCAATTTAGGCAAGAAAGAACGAATAATAAAGTCGATGATTCAGCAAAAGAGTTTAATGTTGAGACTTTAAGATGTAGTGGCAACACTATAAAAAACATTGGAGCTTATAAAACTCGTTAGTTATAGCCAAAGTAGCTAGCTGAGGTATCTCAAATTTCAATTGTCAAAAAATCCTGAGATAATCCACCCATAAGATGTCCCAAAAGAAAAAGGAAAGACGAAAAAAAACAGAGAGAGAGAGAAGAAAAGAAAATCAAGCATACTGGTTATAGAAAATCAGATCTTATCCCCCTCGTAAGTCTTGCAACAGTAGGGAGTAAAAATTGGAAAGGAAGTAAATGGCAACGAAATTTCGTTAGAAGCTCATATTATAACAAATACCCAATTCATAAACTCAACTCCCACTCTAACTCTTGCAAAAGTAGCTGCATTGATCAGGAAAAAACAAAGTAACGGCAATATTTGATCTTTCATTCACATTGTTTCATAAACTTGTAAAGCTCAAGTTTAACAATTACACCCTGCAACTAAACTCTGACACAAATGCTTTTCAATGATTGGATTAATGTTAATATTCATTTGGTAATGTTTAATTTCTCTATCAAAATTCAAAAAGTATCAAAAGATTCATAATTCACAGAGAACCAATCAATCATAAAAAATTGTATCAAACGATTCACAATTCACAAAGAACCAAACAGAAATAAACCTAAAGTTCAAGCGATCCTATTTCTTGACGAAAGAATACAATTCACGAATAAAAGATGTAGTTGATAATTCATTTTCTTTCTTCGCATCTTTACCTTTTAATATACCAATTTGGAATTCATAATATGAAACGGTTCAAGAAAAATCATCTTCTTCAAGCAATGATCACAAAAGAAATTACAAAGTTTCTCTCCGCAAAAGAAAATTACCAATCAAAACCACCCCCAATATTCTTCTCGACAAAATAATCAGTGGCAACAAAAAACAAAAAAAAAAAAAAAAAAAAAAAAATCCTTAATACCAAAAAAAAGTTGATGACGTGAAAAACTCGTCAACCAACATCTCAATAGAGCAAAGGATAGAATCCATCGACAGATCATAAAGAACCCTAATTAATGGAAGAAAAAGATGAAAAAGGAGAAAACCTGGATGAGCCAAAAAGCCGTAGTGGTGGCAGCGACGCCCCACGCGGCAGCGGCTTTGATGTCGTCGGCTTGGGGACGGAGCCTTGGATTCAAGAACTTCAACAATCTAGCTTCTCCTGCCATTTCCGGTCGAGATTCGAGAACAACCAACTTTGCCCTAATAAATTAAACCTACGAATCGATCGATATCAATGAATTATGAAGCCCGAATCTCTGTTTGTTTCCAATTCTCTCTCTCTCTCTCTCTCTCTCTGAGTTTGTCAAAGTCAAATAAAAGTGCCCTAATTCTGATGCTAGTGATTGCTGGTCAAGGCAAAAGTGTTGACGATCGATTAAACTTGATCGTCGGATCAAAAAGATTAAGCTTGAACGTCGGATCATTTATTCGGTGGGACAGACTTCTCCCATGTTCTAATATGTCGGATTATTATTTATCGAAACGACATTTCGTTAGTAAACGATAATGAATTGAAACGCCATGTCGTTTGTAATCGGATTGTTTTTTTGTTGAAACGCCATGTCGGATTGTTATTTATTTGTTGTCGTCTGTACGAAAATGACATGTCGATTATCATTTAAAGGTTGTTGTCCTGTATGTGTAAGCGCATCTTATTTAGGGATCAACATCCAACCTAATCTAATCCAATACTTATATATTGGATTTTGAAATGTCGTATCCAATTTAGTCTGATTCTTGTACAAAATTCAATTCAATCTAAATGATATCTAATTTAGTCAGATTCTTGTACAAAGTTCAATTCAATTTAAATGAATTTGCTGCTCTGTAAGCCACTAGACCCCATAGGTGTGTTTAGTTGGGGGTAATGGAATGAAATGGAATGATAAATCTTAAGTCTAGTTTGATTTGTGAGTTTGAATTTTGTTAATTTAAATAGAAAAATTTAAACTGTGTAGTTTAAATTGTAGTTTGAGTTAATGTTTAGATGTGTAATTAAAGTTTTAATTTAAACATGGAATAAAATTTAAATTTGTATTTGGTAAGTATAAAAGCAGAGAGAGTGGGCTCCTTTTTACTGTTCCAAAATGGTTTAAACAGTTAAACTTGATGAGGGAGCTAAACTCTATGTTGGACCGTTCAACTCAGTTCAAATGAGGAATATAATTCAAACTGCATGCTTACTAAACACCAATTTAAATTGTGATCACTGTTCAAATTGAGTTAAACTGAACTAAACAAACAAAATAAACGGGGGCTTAGAAAGAGGCTCAAATCTTGTATTTGGCTGGCTTTTGCCAATGGAATGGCCATTTAAAAAAGGGAAAATGCACCATATAACACATTTCACAGCTATGTTTGAAGTAATTAGCATATTTTTTAAATAATAGTAAATTACAGCATATTCTCATTTTACTTTTAAAATAGAAAATTTCATTCCCAATTTTACCCTTTAGGGTTTCCTTGTTTATTTTCCATATCTCTCAGATTCATTTTAACAGTCTCTCTCTACATCTCTCTAACGTTTCTCTCTCTCTAAGATTTGTTTTCCTTCCTCGATCTTCACGACAACAACAGCCTTTCCCTTTCTCTCTCCTCTCCTCTCTCTTGACACTACCCAGCTCTCTCTTTCGCTGTTATCTCTCCTCGCGCCGGGAGGGATCTTTACCAAGATCGGATGCCGTTTGAGAACGAGATCTGCCATTTTTTACCATCTCTGTGAAATTGTGAGTTGGAGCTCCATCTGGCACACGTTTCAGTTCTCCTCCATTGACGGGGAAGACTACATGTTCAACACTAGAGAAGACAAGAATGTGTGCTTAAGATCTATTGGTTTTTGAAACATTTTAGAGTGCCGAAGCGTGGTAGTACGGATCGTATATAACAAAAATTTTCATAAAACTTTTGAACTAAACCAACGAAATAAATGGGGGCTTAGAAAGAGGCTCAAATCTTGTGTTTGGTTGGCTTTTGCCAATGTAATGGCCATTTAAAAAAGGAGAAATGCACCATATAACACATTTCACAACTATGTTTGAAGTAATTAGCATATTTTTTAAATAATAGTAAATTACAGCATATTCTCATTTTACTTTTAAAATAGAAAATTTTATTTCCAATTTTACCTTTAGGGTTTCCTTGTTTCTTTTCCATGTCTCTCAAATTCATTTTAACAGTCTCTCTCTACATCTCTCTAACGTTTCTCTCTCTCTAAATTTTTTTTTCCTTCCTCAATCTTCACGTCAACAACAGCCTTTCCCTTTCTCTTTCCTCTCCTTTCTCTCGTAGCTACCCAGCTCTCTCTTTCGCCGTTATCTCTCCTCACGCCGTGAGGGATCTTCGCCAAGATCGGCTGCCGTTTGAGATCAAGTCTGCCATTTTTTACCATCTCTGTGAAATCGTGAGTTGGAGCTCCACTCTAGCGCACGTTTCAGTTCTGCTCCAGTGACGGTGAAGACTACATGTTCAACACTGGAGAAGACAAGAATGTGTGCTTAAGATCTATTGGATTTCAAAACATTTTAGAGTGCCAAAGCGTGGTAGTACAGATTGTGTATAACAAAAATATTCATAAAACTTTTGAATACTCTATAAATTATATTAATTTATGCAATAATAAATTAATCATATTAATTTATAAAGATAAATGCCTAGCGAATGATTAGGCAGATAACTTGAGGTCTTTGACCACGAACAGTCTAAGCTCTAAGCTTTCTCAGAAAACCTAAGGCTTCCTCGTCTAGTCCTTGAAATCAACAAGACCTAGAGTGTGGGCTCTAATATAGAACTATTAGATTTGATCACTCGTTAATTTGTATTCATTCACTATCAACACATGTATGTGAAGAAATTAAGAATTAGAATAACTTTTCTTCTCTTTTTTCTCTCTTAAAATTCGGCCACCTATGAATTTTTAGAGCAAAAATTCTCTACTCCAATTTTCTATTGTCTCTTATTTATAGAACACTAACCCATTTGCTTTAACTTGAAGACAAAGCAATAGAAAATCAGTTACTACCATATTTTAATATCATTAAAATATAGTTTCCCATTTAATTTTGGAAACAAATTTATCCTTACCTTTTACTACATGGCTAGCCACACCACAAGGAGACCTCCTTGTGGTTGGCTCAAATCTGCAACATGAGAGAGAAAATTTCTCATTTATCTAGTTTCTAATTTTAGCTCAAATTCAAATCTAAATAGAGTCATACTTCATATTCCTTTTGAATTTGATTAGAAAACTTGTCAAACAAGTAAACATATATCTTGGAAAGCAAGCAATTGAATCCCAGTGGGATTCTACTTGTGTCACACACCCCATGCACTTCCTTGTGCTTGGGCATGTGTCTCCTGTGGTTCCACCACAGTGTGTTCTAAAATTAATTTAATTAAATAATCACATTATTTATTTTGAGTGATATTAAATCCTAATAATTCATCTTGTCTTGTAAATATTACAAGAATGACGCGGGGACTCATGGACCTATAATTTTGAGCTCCAAAAAATTTAATAATTAATTAAACTCTTTAATTAATTAATTAATCATATTAATTCCAAAAGATACTCCACTAAAAACTTGGAATTGCACTCTCGAAATTATAAACATAATTTACTTCTAAAAACTTGAAGTGTTTATTTGATATAGTTACTACATATAGATCAATCATCTATAAATAATTCATAAGTAGAGTTAGGTGAAATTTGTTAACCTCTCTAATTACATATTTATCATTGAGTATCATTGATTCTCTAATGAATAGTATATTCATAAAATACATTTATGAATACGAGCTCATCACTTATTTAAGTACAAGATCAACTCTCAAGGGAATTATTTATCTACTTGTTTAAAGAATAAGGAATGGATTACATCTCGTATATTAGCATTCCTTGCTATCCATTTCATCATATTTTTAAGATACAATGAATATGATTTAGGATCTCAAAATCTGTACTGAGTAAATTAAAAAACATGAATCCATAAATAGGAGTTTACTAATAACTCAAAATTAAGATCATTCCATATATGACCATCGGTAGACTCAAATTTGATTTTCTATACTTAACGGATATTATCAGAAAATCAAATTGTGTCTGCACTCCAATTCTACATAATCTCATTATGTATAATACACTCATTCAATATCCCTCTCTAATAATGACGCGGATAACATCATTATATTATTAATGGGAATGACATGTATTAGTAATGTTTTAATTATATATTCTTTAACTTTAATTAAATTCATGACAAACATTATTTTCATTATTTTCCTTAAATATTATCCTCTTGTATATAACATTTATATATAATATTTAAAGTCACATAAATAATTGCAAAGTTTTCAATAATATTCATAATGTATTCAATAATTCATGCACATAAATAATGAATAAACTATTTTATTAATTATATAATAATATATCATTATTACATATTATGCTTTAAGGACATTATTCCTAATAAGATCTCCATATTCTGTCACGCCCCCCAAACGGGGTGGGTGACGTGGAGCTCGATTAGGGATTAATAAAGCGGAATTCTCAAACCGGGCCCCACCTGACTGCACTAAAATAAATAAATAAACAATATAATCCAGGAACCTCTGACACACAGGGCTCCACCCCACAGGACATACAGTATCGTACATACATGCTTACGTAAATAATCATTACAACAGACATCATCCACAGTCTAGTAAATCCAAATATCATTTATTACAAGTTCTTACATGTTCCTTACACTTTAACTCAGAGGATGAACTCGATCCTCACTTGCTCGATCTGTAGCACGACTCAGCTACGATGCACCGCTCCTCGAATCTCCTAGGAGGGGTTTAAACATTTGAAACATGAGCGAAAGACCCAGTAGGATATAATTTAAAATGCTTAAATTAAAAGAGTGCGTAAAGAATAAATAAATAAAATAAGACATTCAGTCCCGACGGAACAGCCGGAACCTCACATCCTTTTTCTCAAAGGAAATATAACAGAAACTAACCATATTACAGGTTTCAGTAAGTAATTAGTTCAAATTACTCACCTCACCAAGTGCCTCGCCTACCGGACCGGTTTCGGGTTCTGCCCCCGAGGATGCACTCTCCACATCCTATCTAGGCTTACAGCAATAGACTCTATTACTAGTTCACAAGATCTCTTATCTTAAGAAATCATCCGTTTAACATTATGAAATCGTTCATATGACCCCACGAACTACTCAAGCCGCGGGCCCCATGACTAGACAAGCCATGAGGTTCCATGACTAGACAAGCTATGGATTCCATGGACAGGACAAGCCAAGGATTTCCATAAACTAACAAGCCATGGTTTTTAAAACATTTTTCTTTCGCAAATCAATCCCTTTCTTTAAAACATTTTCAAGGCCAAAATCTTCTTTAAAAACAGGCTCACAAGGAAAAGGGATAGAAATCCTACCTCGCACAATCAAACCTGGGACTAGCGTTGCCTTTTCCGGCTTCCGCTTCCTCAAGCCCCTTGATCAATCCTCGTGATCATCGATACAAAACACCACTTTAGGATCAATTCTCAGTCCTAAAGTAATCGAATCTCAATCATATTCCAAGATTTTCCAATTAGTGTGCCCTAATCAATTTTTCATGTTCAAATTCCATTCCAAGGGTTTTAAATATCAAATCAGGGATTAAGGATACTAATCCTTTCATCCCAAGTCCCCAAATGAAGCTAATTTGGGTTCTCCCCGAAAACAGGGGTCAAAACGACAATTTCAGGCCAAACAGGGTCAAACCCCGTGTACACCGGTCGACCAGAGACAGTGGCATCACCACCACCGTCGGCGGTGGTGGTGTGCACTCGATCGACCGGTCCGGTCGGCCGGTGGCCTCAACAAAGTCCGGTCGACTGATGCGGTCGACTGGTGGACATTTCCAGTTCGCGAAAACTCGCGGAAATCAGTCCAAAAACCTGCAAATCCAGTCCCAATTCACAAAATCTCAAGGGACAACCACTAGATCCGGGTTCTAGGTCCTAAAACAAGTCCAAAGAACCCAAGATCTCCAATTTCTACCCTAGTTTCACTCGAGAATCATTGAAATCCGTTTTGAACCAAAATAAGTTTTGAATCCGAAAAAACTTGAAATCCAAGAGAGGTTCTTTCAGTAATCTTACCTTGAATCCTTCTCTTGATGTTGAAAACTCTTTGAAATCACTATTTGGCTCAAAACTCGTTCGATTTGGGATGGAAATAAGAGTGAGAGAGAGAGAGAGTACGGGAGTGAGAGTGAGAGAGAGAGGAAGAGAAACGCACGGGAGAAAAAGAAAAGGAAGGAAAAGAAAAGAAAGAAAAAGAAAAAGAAAAAGAAAAGGGAAAAGAAAAGAAAATGACGTGCAAAATATAACAGTCCAGAAATGCGCTCATACACACTTCTGGATTAAAATAAATTACTGTAAATAATTTAAATACCTTGGAATCATTTAAACTCAATTAATTAAATCAGATTAGGCACACTAATAATCTTAATTACCTTAATTAATCTCAATTAATTCTTCAGGGTGTTACATATTCAAGATCGTGCGAGGTGTGTTGGTTCTCTCTCTCTCTCTCAACTCGCAGCCAAACCGAAAATCGACTCAGTCGTCGTCGACGATTCCGCTTCCCTAAGTCCGTTTTTTCTCTCTTTTCTTTACAAATGTCATGATGTGAATTGTTTTCTCATACTTTAGTTTGTTCTAGTTAATGAAGAACGAAAAATTAGAGAAGAAGTTTTTTTAGTTGTGCTTGGCCATTGGCTGGTTCTTGATTTCTTTGTGGATGAGAATAATATTATTCACGAATTTATAGTGTGCAATTTCTTCTATTCTGCTTTGTTTATAAGAGGAACTATTGTGTAGAGATAGATTTTATGTTTTGTTTTAGAATCTCATATGCACGTGGGAAGATTTGAACGACAAAAAAATTTGCGTTGAGGACTTATTGTGTTTTGTAATATAAGATCTGAGTTTGTGATTTATTTTATCAGTAATATTGTATTTTATTGGTAAATACAATATTTATCAGTTGCCTAATTTTTTAATAGACATGGTAAATATGGTATTTATCAGTAGATATGGTATTTATTGGTAAATATGGTATTTACCAATCATCAGAGCGGTTAGCGATCGCCAAATTTTCTGATAAATATGGTATGTACCAACAAATATGGTATTTACTAATCGCCGGAGCCGGTTGTCGAATTCTCGAACAAATATGGTACATATGGTATTTACTTATAAATGTCATATTTTATCGGTAAATATGGTATTTACCAATCACCAGAGACATTAGTCAGATTTTCAGACAAATATGGTAAATATGGTATTTATCGGTAAATACAGTATTAAACGACCATTAAAATCAGTGTTCAGATTTTTAGATAAATATGATATATACTAGTAAATACGGTATTTATTGGTAAATATGATATTTACCGGTAAATACAATGTTAAAGGTTCGCTGGAGTCGATGATTAGATTTTCGGATAAAATATGATATTTACTAATAAATACATTATTTACCGGTAAATATAGTATTAGAGGGTCGCCGGAGTCAATACCTGAATTTTTAAATAAATATGATATCTACTAGTAATTACGGTATTTACTAGTAAATATAGTGTTAAACGGTCGCCGGAATCGGTGCTAAAATTTTCAAATAAATATGATATTTATTAGTAAATACGGTATTTTCTGGTAAATACAGTGTTAAATGGTCATCGGAGTCGGTGCCTAAATTTTTAGATAAATATGATATTTACTAGTAATTACAGTGCTTTACTGGTAAATATAGTATTTATTAGTAAATATAATGTTAGACGCTAGCCGGAGTCGGTGTCTGAATTTTTGGATAAATATGATATGTACTAATAAATATGATATATATCGATAAATACAATGTTAAACGGTTACCAAAGTGAGTGGCCCAATTTTCAAATAAATATGATATTTACTAGTAAATACGATATTTATTGGTAAATATGATATTTACTTGTAAATACGGCATTAAAAGGTCGCCAGAGTAGGTGGTCAGTTTTTTGAGTAAATATGATATTAAATGGTAAATACGATATGTACTGGTAAATACAGTGTTAAATGGTAGCCAGAAAATAGTCTTTGGAAAATGGTCACAGGTCACCAGAGCTCATTGCCGAAGCCGGCCGCCAGTCCCAACCATAGTGGATTTGACTATAATCTACCTTCTTAAAAAAAAATATATATATATATATATATATGCTATAATTTACTTTAAAAAAAAATAGATGTTTAGAGGGAAGGAGTGAGGTGGAAAAAGAGATTTAAGGGTATTTTTAAATTTTTAATAATGTTTAAATAGTTGAACTTGAATTTACCTTTTTGGTGTTCAAGGCCAGATCACGAATTGGGGTTTGCCACAGATTTTGTTTGTATGAGCACGTTGTTTGTAAGATATAATCGTTACTTCTTGAAAACAAAAAATAATAATAAAAAAAAATTAATTCATTTCTTAATAAAATGTTAAATACAAAAATGAAGGGTAATTTGGTCACTATAAAAACAAACATATCACATTGACCCATTCCATAAAAACCACAAAATTCTAACCAAACAAATATATCAATTTTCCTTTCTATTCTATTCTATTATTATTCCACCAGTGCAACTAAGTGCACCTTATATGTATAATAAGAGGAAAGGAAAATAGAAAAAAAAAAAAAAAAAAAAAAAAAAAAAAAAAAGTAAAATACCTAAGTAAAGCAAGTAAAATGGTAACAAGAAAGTTTTCTTTCATGTTGTTTAGTAAAAGAGAAAGAAAAGTGAAAAAAAAAATATCAAAATTATTTTATAATAATACCCTTATACAAATAAAAATATGATAAATAATTTAAGATTATAATAGTTATTTCATATCCTTTTTACTTGTTAAATTTTTTTCCTCCTATTTTCTTTCTAAAGTTGAAAGGAATGAAAAGTGATGAGCCCTATGAATTTATAACTTCTTTCCTCATTTCCTCTCTACCAAACTACCTAAAATTCCCTTTTCCTCTCTAAAATCCTTCAATTTCTTTCCTCTTCCTTTTCCACTCTACCAAACATAGCGTACGACTTGCTGTTATCCTCTTAAACATTTGTACATTTGTAATCGTTTATTTCAACATGTTTTTCTTCTACATCTATTCAAACCTCTACATCTTATGATGGAGTCGATGTAGAACTACCGTTAGATAATGCTTTGTCTTATAATTTATAAACAAACGCCAGCCGTTCAAGAACTGCACCTACTTTTTCGCTTAGAAAATTGCTGTCCTTCAAAGCCAAATAGTAAATAGGACACATTTTTTGCATTTTAAGCATAGACGCAAAATCACGTTCATCAATGAATCTCTCATGGTACAAAATGTTTTGTCAAATCCTGCAAAAGAGCAGCACTTCCTGTGAAGCTCCATATTACGATGCTAAAAGAGACTCTGGAAGTACAACAAGCTTCGTTGTTTAAACAGGATTGCTATAAGACACTAATAATGTTAAGCATCATTCACTAATAAAAAGTGAGCTAGTGCTTAACACTAGTAGTGCCCCTAAGCATTTTCTTGTTTAAAGCCAGGAAAAAAATACCATCCAACTATACATAAAAGGATAACCAATTAGTCAACTTGAGTAACCAAGAGCGAGAGAGAGAACAGTCAAGACTGCAGAGAAGAAAATTTTCAACTCTGTCCCTTCACGAAACTCATTTTCAAGACATCCTCTATAGTGCAGAGCAAAAGGACACACCTTCTACGGACCCAAATTACCTTTTGTCGGCTTTCTAAACTGAACTCGACAGCCGGGTAGAATTCTTGATACATTCCATTTCAGTTGTTGGCCGGCGACCCTTATGTGGACCCCCAATGATACCCCACGTCTCAAATTGTCTTTGTCGGGCTCTTGCCCTCGCCTTCTCTTCTTCAGATTTTGACGAGTAACAATAAGGACAAGTAACTCCATACTCCCATTCGGGGGACTCCATGTCCTCGTCACTCACTGGTTGCTTGCACCCATAGCAGAGCTTATAATGCCCTTGTACTAAACCATGCTCCACAGAAACCCGCTTGTCAAACACAAAGCACTCTCCCTCCCATAGGCTCTCTGTCTTCGGAATATCTTCAAGATACTTCAGAATTCCACCTTCAAGGTGATAAACCTGGGAAGTAATAAGGATGTAAAGTAAATGATCAAGTCAAATAAGAGTCTAACAAGCAGCTTTTCTCTAAAGTTTAGAAGACAAAACTGTATTTGTACTTGTGGTGAATTCTCTCAGAAATGGCTCCCGCAACGCCTAAGGTGTTTGGTCTAGTTAGTAGTACTTCAGGTCAGTTTGTATTTTAATAAACTAACATATTCCAAGTCAACATTTAAAAGAAAAGACAGCAAAAGAGATTCCATCATTGAATGAATAAGATCTGGAACTCATGGAAGAAATTATTTGTATCTAGTCTACACTCTCCTAGAAGGTAATGACCAAGATTATCTGAAATAGTGGAATGATATAAACCTCAAATCGTTACCTCTTTGAAACCCTTATTGAGGAGAAAACTTGAAGCTTTCTCACATCGAATTCCTCCAGTGCAGTACATGGCAACCCGCTGAGGCATTTTCTTTTTAGGGCTCCCCACTTTATCAATGGTTATGTCATTTGAACTGTTGTTCTCAGGCTCTTCTGAATGCTCCTTTTCTGGATCAGAAAGTTGAAACTGATCCTCTACCCAAGATGGGAACTCCCGAAATGCTGTTGTGAATGGATCAACTGCTCCCTTGAACTTACCGATTCTAGTTTCATAGTCGTTCCGCACATCAATCACAACCTAAATATGCAGATGAGTTGGAATGAGAAGGGCACCTTTAAATCATTTTAAGTAAAAAATTAAGTGGATGTTTCATAATGTGCATGTAAGGTACACGTATACACATTCTACATATTCATCTCGACCTTGATTTTGATCTCAGAACGAATCAAGAAAATTTCCAGAACTCATCAAACTAAAAAAATGGAGAAATTTCCTAAGCTCAAAATATAAAGCATTTCTAATCAACGTGTGTACATGATGAAAGGGTCAGAGATTTCTTACTTGAAAGGTAAAGAAATTAGATTACTCAACTGTATCGGGATCGCTAATCAATTGATTCCACTCCCTTGGGCTCACATATTTCCCAACCTTTTCAGTAGGTGATATAGAAGGCATTCCAAGAGTAACAATCTGCCCCATTAGAAATAAAGAGAAAATAGCAACCAACTCAGGAAATAGAAAACACAAAGAAACTAAACAACCAACCAAGCAAACAAGCAAAGCACAACAAATACGCCCTATAGATCATGAAAAATCCTTGCATTGTTTACTAAAAACTACCTCTTTCTTCAACTTCACCCTCACATGATCCCACCGGAAAGGCGCATCTTCCCCGGCAGCAAGAGGAGAACTGCTAGAGTGTCCATGATGGATAGCTTCTTCCTCAGGACTCACAGGGGATTCAACTCGTCTCAGCCCCTTTAAGCGGTCATCGCTTTGAATGAACCCGAGAACGCTCTCCACCGATTCACGGGTCCCGCATATGCTGCCATTGATCCCTTCTGGTGCAAGAATGATACCGCCTGAAACACGCTGAACAGGATCAGCTCAATAAGGTGCAAACCAGAAGACAGACGACATATCAAATATCAAGAACAGGAAGCAAAAAAGGAAAAAAAAAAAAATGCTGAGAGACAAACACCGCAAAACATAATAAAGGTTCTGAAAAAAGCCTATTTACTAAAGAATATTAATCGATGACAGCATCTCCAGAATTTCTTCTCTTACCAAACAACCAATCACTGCAAAAGAAGTCTACATTTAGGACTTGAAAGCTCAAAATTTTCTCTATTCACAAGCATGAAAGCAAAGTCATTTCATTTAACACTGATTCCCTCTACAGCGAGCTACAAAAGATATTCAATTGATCAGAAATCAACAAAATTATAACAGAAAGAAGAGAAAAATAAATACCAATTCCTCGCAGAGCTTTTTCAATGGCTGACGCAGACGGTCATGGTCGGGAAAATCGGCGAACTTGTAGAAGGAGACCACGACAAGAGCTTTCGAAGCGGAACCATCGAAGTCAAGCTCCGCCGAGCTTCGCGTTTCGGGCGTGCTCGAAACGGGAATGGAGTTGGTAGCACCGGGGAAGCATCTGGAAGAAAGCGTCATGAGGTTCTGAGAGTCGGCGACTGCAATGCCTGCGTCCGCGAACGGAGGACGACAAGAGGGTTTGGGAATCCGAGAGTATGCTCTAACGGCGGAGCTTGATCTAGGTCTAGGGTTTGGGGAAAACGACGGCGGCAGAGACGGCGGCGAGGATGACGATGATGATAACATCCTCACGGGAAGTAATGGAGGTCCCCTACACCTGAGCATATGAGAGGCAGCGTTCGCATACGGCATTCCCTATGGATAGAAGCAGGACCCTCGCAGTGCGATTATTTTCTAGGGTTTTTTTTTACTTTTTAAGTTAGGTAATTTGAGTGTAAATTTTGAATTAAATTTGAGTTATAATTTAAGTTGAAGTTATAATTTGAGTTTGTGTTTAGTTGTGTACATTTGAGTTATAATTTGAAACAATAATTTTTTTGAGTTTGTGTTTGAGTAAGTCAAAACTTAAATTTATATTTAGATAGTATTTTAATAAAAACTCAATGCTGATGGAAAATTTTAATTGGGTATGTGGGTGAGGTTTTATTCATATTTTCGTTGTCAGCGCATTGAAAAAAAATCATCTCAATCAGAATTAAAATGAAAAAGTTACAACATTTTTAAGAATATAAAAAATAGTATTTATTAATTTGAGTTTCTGAACTCGAGTAGAAGGAAAAACTTGAACTCGAGTTTTAGTCTCAAACTCGAGTTCAAACTTAAAAGAATATTAACTTAAATAAAGTTATAACTCGAGTTATTTTTTTGAGTTTTTAACTCTAAAACATCATTGCCGAACAAGGCCATAATTATTATGATTAGACACATGTGAGGCGCACATGTTGAGTTTTAAAAGGGTATTTTTGGTTTTACAAGTCACTCATGTGCTTTCTCTCTCCTTAAATCAACTCCACAACGAGAAATAATAAAGCAGATTAGATGTATCACATCATAATATCTATGAATCACCATTATGATTAGACACATGTGAGGCGCACATGTTAAGTTTTAAAAGGGTATTTTTGGTTTTACAAGTCACTCATGTGCTTTCTCTCTCCTCAAATCAACTCCACAACGAGAAATAATAAAACAGATTAGGTGTATCATATTATAATATCTATGAATTACCATAATCTAACATTTAAGTTGTGTTGTCTATGTCAATTTCTTATAATTATATTTCTCTTTCTTAACGTGCAATGCGCTAATTATTGAGATTAAGTCTATATTTTAATCTATTTGGTCATTTAAAATAACGTTTAAAAGTATAGAGTCTAATCACCCTAACATTATCTCGTTTAAAAGTATAAGAGTGAAATTCAAGTGATGGCACTTCTTTTGATGTTTTAACATCTCTCATTGATTTTGGGATATCTTTAATAATTTATCAAAATACAAGGATAATTTTATAAAGTTTAAATTCATAGAACCACGTTTTAATTTACAAAAACCCACGAGGCACAAACACCCCATTCTCTTTTCATTATTATTACTAAAAAAAAAAATGAGGAGTGGACGATTCAAATTTTACTACTTGAAATGGAGTTACTGTGTGGAATTATTGTTCGATTACGTCAAGTCTCTTACGTTGACATGTTGACGTGGGTTTGGTTAATTACTATCAATAATATTAGGACATCATAATTTTTTTTTAATGAAAAGGATTAGTACATAATTGTGCAAATAGAAATTAAATTAATTGAAGGAAAAGAAGAGAACGACGCCACCTGCGAGACAACCAAATATGGTTGAAAATTCCATACAATAGAATGGGTCATAGAATATTACAGGGACGTGAGTGTTAATGTCTCTAATTATGCATCTATATTTTGGAAGGAAAATCGGGGGAAAAAGCCATTCTATATGCAAACGGTTTTTTTTATATAACAATTTTTTTGAAAGTTTTTTTTTTTTTTATATAATAATAATACAGTTAGGCAATGTAAAAGTTCAAACTTGGAAGATTGACAATATTATAACATGGCAGTATTTATTAGAAAATGAAAAGTCAAATTTCTGGGGTCCACTAATTGCCATTAATAACTATTTCGACTATTATGGAAAAAAAAAAAAAAAAAAATATATATCTAGCAAATAATAAAGGACACATCTTTGCAATTTTTGAAAAACATTGAAGATTAGAGAAAAAGAAAAGTAAAAGGTCGTCAAAGCTAGGACCGAACGAGATAATTAATAGCCAACTGGTTTTTTTTTTTTTTTTTTTTTTTTTTTTGTTAGATTAGAAATCATTTTTACCCGAATTTGAAAATAATTTTCCCTTTCTATTTCTATTTTATTGTTTCTGCACTAACTAAATCTTTGAGAATTTATTTTCTTAATTTCTTGAAATATCAAGTGTTGATGAGTGGGGAGACAATAAGGTTCAGCAAAATTTTCCTTTTCGGCCTTTTCTTGCCCCGTTCTTTTTTTGGTGGGAGAGATTAAGAACAATTTATTTTTGGGGACCAACATAAGAACCAACGTTATGATTTTAATCAATATTGCAAAGTCCGCGGGAGCATGTTTGGTAGAAGAATTCATTCCCTGATTTGAATCATGATTCGTGGTTCGCTATAGTATTTTCTCTCACAAAAAATATACGTAAATAAAAAATGATTCTAATCACATGGTTATAATCTATGAACTAAACAGACTCGAAATTTAAGTTTTAAAAATGATTGGTGTGTCTGTGTCCCATTAGTGTGGATATAGGTTCTTGTTTTTTTCGTGGACGGCAGGGAATGTGGTATTTATTCTTCGATCATCTATCAATTTAAAAATAAAACAATGTTTCAATCAAATAAATAACTTTTAAAACCCCAACTATAAACCCATACTTATATGTTAAATATACATGCCACAGATTATACAGAATAAGAGAAATAATTTAAAGAACAACGTGACCAACTTGGCATTTCTTTGCAGCCTAGGTTACAAGTTACAAGTGTCAAGTGAACAACATGGCCAACTTGATCTTTTGATAAGGAACTGCATAGTTCAAGTAATACATATGTATTATATATATTTCTAACAATATATATTAATACATATTTTTCTAAGGGTACATTGTTACATAGATAAGACATAGAAAACAATGAAACGAGGAATCCGGCTCAGAAGCAAATATTTTAATAGACAATGTGGCCCAATGACAGCTCTATTTGGAACTTTATTTGCCTTCATTTATTTATTTTTTGTACTGATTGGCCAGTGGACTGTTGCTTGTGTTATGTGCCTATAAAGGTTAAAACTGAATGTCCAATCATTTTTTTTTTTTTTTTAAATCTACTCAGACGCTTTTTTATTGTGGTTTTTAGGAATCGGCAGCTTTTATTATTACATGAAAAACCAAAAGAGTCCGAGAGGACTGGGTTCAATGTATATGGAATTGCTTTGCATTTATGGTGTCCGCTTTTGGTTGTTATTGGAGACTTTTACCTTTTATCAAAAGAGTCCGAGAGGATTGGGTTCAATGTGATGTAAAAACTCATGATTTTTTTTATAATATAATAATTTTTTCTACAGTAACGTACGGGCAAAAAAACTAGTTAGAATCTGTGGGAAACGTCCATGACGATGTGATTTGGGCGTTTTCTTATTGTTTCTGTTGTGAGACTCAGACAATAATGTCGATGTTATTGTTCTTCTTCTTTTTTTCTTTTTTTTTTTTTTCCCCTTTCTTTTTTGCTTGGTAATTTTCAATCATGGCATCAATATGAACAAAAGTGGAAAGACAATCAGTTTCAAGATGCTCTTCGGAAAGTGCATAAACAACAAGCAGATAACTATGAGCGAAAATTGATCAGACGATGGATTTTTGTTTTCTTGCAGCAAAAGGAAGAAAAAAAAGGGGGGGATTGAGAAGAAGAATAAGATTTGTTCTGTCTTACTACTCAATTATGAGTTTGAACTCGGAGAAGGATAAGTGGTGTCAAGACCTTAACCTTTATTCTTGTTATCTATAGAAAAGGACAATCAGTGGATATGCATTGGGTATATTTTCAAACAAACAGTATTTTGGACTTCACGTGATTAAAATTCCCGTCATTTTTAGGGTCGCAAATGATATTTAATCAATTTTATCACATTGTTGTCATTTAATTAACATAATTGTTAAAATACCAAAAAATTAGTTAAATTACATTTTATTTTTTTAAAAAAAAAATTACGTAATATAATACGATTATTTAGAGACCATTTAAGACAATAAAATTGCAGTGATCAAAATTGAAGAGAGAATCTAAAGTAGAACATCAGCCACCAAGAAATTATTACAATACACATTATCAAACTAAAACAAAGTAATAATAAAGTATACTTTGCCAGAAGGGTTAAGGAGATCAAAAACATAAAAAACAAAACCACAACACACGCAAGGCTTGCATCAGCGTGAAACGTCACCCAAGCTGCTGAGCAATTAAGTGGAATTTTCCTTTTTCTACCTTTTGAAAAATCACGCCCCTCCTTCCTTACATCTTCCATTGAGTTGCTCCTCCCTTTCCTCAAATTATGACCAAAGCTAGCCAAACCTCCTAGAAACCCTATCCTTTTTCATCATCTATCACTCTCATCCCATTATTCCAGACCTATATTTAAGAAACCCCAACACCCAATCTCTTTTCACAAACCTTTAAAAAAAAAAAAAAAAAAAAAAAAAAAAAAAAAATAGTAGTAGAAAGAAGTAGTCTTAGCATATTACTACTACAAAATAATAACCATTTTTTACGAAATGAGTACTAGTAATTGTAGTATGCTCGATGAGAATCTGTCCAAAAAGCTGATCGAAGAGCTCGTTCAAGGGCGGGATTTGGCGACCCAGCTGAAGAATCTTCTCAACAAGCCTTCTGGAGAACGTGGGTCGGTCTTATATTCGGCTGAATTAGAACTAGCCACCAAGATCTTGAAGTCTTTCACCAACCCTCTTTCTGTGCTTTTGAGCAGTAGTTCTTATAATAATCCACACAACAAAAACGACAATCCTGATGATATTGATATTGTTGGCGGCGAAATCAACGGCCCTGAGGCTTCCGTTGTGGATCACTCGCAATGCGGTGACCGGAGCTCCGAAGATTCCGGCGAGATTAGTACTAAGAAGAGACCGGCTTTGAAAGATCGGAGAGGCTGTTACAAAAGAAGGTAATTTATCATTATTTTTTCATCAATATTATTTCTTGTATATATATATATATGTTTTTTCAGATCCATATATAAGCGATGCCTTTTGATGAGATATTTTTTCCTTCTGTCAATTATTGCAACACTTTAGTTTTGTCATTTATAATGGTGAGATGATGATGATCAGTTGATCGATCATTGATGTTTTATTGTTTTGTCATTTCATGACGAGAAAAAGAAAAATAATATATAAAAAAAAAAAAAAAAAACCCCCCACTTTTGAGTGTGAATTAAAAGGACGTGAAGAAATGATTATCTGTATGTTTGGTGTTACTTTTTTTCTTTTCCTCATTTCTCTTGTATTAATTTGCAGAGAAACTGATGGAACATAGTCTGATTTTTCTTTGATTTGATTTGCAGAAAGAGTTCCCAATCATGGACTCAAATCACAGCCAACCTAGAAGATGGTCAGGCTTGGAGAAAGTACGGCCAAAAGGACATCCTCAATGCTCAATACCCAAGGTTAATTGTTTACCTTAAATTAACATTATTACTTTTTTCACTAATTAACTATCCAATTATTTGATTCTGATCAGTATGGTGCTGCTGAAAAAGCTTCAACGTGACATTAGAAAAAAAAAGGATAAGGAAATAATCTTTTGCATATTCAGTATAGCAATTGCAAAATGGAAAGAAGACAACACTGACATGTGTAAAGTTAAAAAGAAACTGAGGCCCCATATTCCAAAAGTGAAGGATATTGTAAAACGTACTAAAATTATTAAAAATTTGTTCAAGAATATTCATATATTGGGAGAAACCAAAACTTGTGGTAGCTAATTATAGATATTATTATTGCTTTTTGTAACAAAATGTTAATTCAGTTTTCACTGTGATTGGCAACAGGGCTTACTTTAGATGCACCCGCAAGTACGACCAAGGATGCCGAGCAACCAAACAAGTCCAACAAATCCAAGACAATCCAAAACTGTACAAAACAACCTATATCGGCCAACACACGTGCAGAAACCTTCAAAAGGCACCACAAATGATCATTTCTGATTTCCATGAATATCCTTGGGATATTTCCAATAGTAATTACAAGGCAACTATTGCGCCTTCTGATCACATTGATCACAGCCCAAGGAGCACCACAACTAGTAGTACTATTTTCCCAAACAATTTCTCAGTATCCACTACAGCCAAACTCATGGAACAAGATGATCAAGATCATGATCATGATGAAGTCAAGGAAGAAACACCAAATGATGATCATGATGACAACGCTTCATTGGACACTCATGATCACAACAGCCTGTGGCCTAACGAGTTTAAGGATCTCGAGCTATCCGTTGGTTTGCTGTCTCCGAAGAATATGAGGACGTCCGACAACGATCGGGACGTCGTCTCCGTCGTGTTCTCGTTTGAGGATCGGAAGGGAGCTGCGACTTCTGATAATGATTTGGACATGGACGACTTTGTAGTGAAGTGTATAGATTTTCGTGACTTTGATGAAACCGAGTTTCCTTTATAAAATATCAATGTGAAGATTGAAGAGAAGTGCTAGACGTAGTTTGTGTAATTTTTGACATCTTATGAATCATGTAAACTTTCCAACTTGTGATATAATGAGAATAACAAATGTTTATATATCTAAACAGTTTCCAATAATTAGTACCTTCTAAAGTTTTAAAGGTGTCAATGTACTTATATAGGAACTTTCAGTGATTGGCAAGGGCACAAAATCTATCAGTTCAATTCTTTAATTTTAACAAATTACCTTTAAATTTAATAAAGTATTATATAGTGCTTTTAAACAAACGATGAATGCTAAAATTTTAGACGAAAACGCTTCATAAACATAACGCATGAGCTTATTTAAGAAAGATACTAAAATTTCGAATGACCACATGAACTATTAATGTCACGTTCTAACATCATTCACCAATCTGTTGACGCTCTGAAATATTTTATTAAATTCAAGAGGTAATTTAGTGCGATTAAAAGTTTAGAAAACAACTTGATTATTCATTTAAAGTCGATTCTTCTGTTGCAATATAGGGAGAGAAAAGTGTCATAAGAACCAAAAGTGCATAAGAATTAAACATAAATATAAAAATAGTCTACGCTATCTACACATACTTTTTCGTTTGATGTAAAAACGCATCCAACGTAGTTGGCGCATGCGCTGATGAAAAAAATTATCAGTATTATTCGGGCCTGTTTAGTTCGTTGATTCGAGTTTTTAATTCGAATTGAGATGTAATTTTATATGAGAGCTTTTTACTATAATAAAAAAATTAGATGTGTTTGTTTGTGAGAGTTTTTTACTATAGCAGAACTCGAATTCTAAACTCGAATCAGCGAGGGCTGACATGATTATTGAAGTCGCACTACATCTGATATTTTCAGTTTTACATCTTATATTGTCCACAGGGACCACTGCAAGTTGCGTCCATTTTCCACAGCTAGCTTGATTAACAAAAGCTATTAAGTTTGAGTATTTTATGTGAGAGAAAACATTATAATAAATAAGTGAATTTAAATTTTTGTGAGAAAAAAATATTATAACAAATGAGTTTGAGTTAGTGATTTTCATTTGAGTTAGTGATTTAAATTGTGAAAAGAACGTGAGATGTGTTTTGTGATGTAGATGTGGCAGTCAGAAGATATAGCCAACTCAGGCTATGATTAATCTTGATCTTCATAAATAGGCCGTTTGCATGTAAAACACATGCTGTTTAAGAACTTGGCCACAAATTTCATCACGCACGCACACAAAGAGCTATTATGTGTCTAAATTAAGCAAACCATTAAGAAAAAGGGTCAAATCTATGAATAAAAGCTATTATGTGTTACATCCTCCTATAAATTTTTAACCTAAATACTCATATAACCAAACTGTTAAAAAGATTAATCTAACAATTTAAACATCATTCTCTATCTTTACCATAGAAATTCTCTCAAGGAAATAATTATAACTTGGATGCGGCTAGCTAGCTGAGCAATTAGTGGGACAGTTGTGTCGTCAAAAAGTGAAATCCCAAGGACAAATATACACAGCGAAATCTGAGGGAGAATTGACAAGACGGCTAACGTCTCATAGTAACAATGCATGTGAATTAGATTCTTATGAACAACAAAAACTAACGGCAAAGTAGGCCCAATCAATTCTATTGGTAGATATTTCAATGTTACGCTGATATTGTTGACTTAAAAAATTTATGATAATAATTAAATTTTTATTATGTTATGTTATTATATTTTTATATTTACTAATAATTACTGAAAAAAATATAATTATTAAAAACTCATCGATATATATTATTTTTCTAGTCATAAGAAAATAACAGATTGAGAAAGCCTAACACATCTTCTATGTATATTTTACACACTTTTGTGATGAGTCTACTATCAGAATCTAAAGTAATACTTGTCCAGTTTATTTCCATTTAGGAAAATAGTCAAGAACACAGCTGTATAGTTTCGATATTAACTATATAGCATCAACTGTCAACTAAGTGTGGTGGCTTAACACTAACAGAGTATCACCCCCACATACTTATCTTTACCACATTCGGTAAAATTAGAGTGACACGTTTTCTGTTCGAGTAATAAAATCCGCCTGTAGGACCTTTAACGAATTTCCTATCAATATATAGGGAGCTCCAATGATAATGCTAATAGGGGATATGCTGACGCCCTCATCCCTAGACTTCTTTTTTATTAAAAAAAAAAAAAAAAAAAAAAAAAAAAAAATATAGTGTCAACTTGCATGTCACATTACGAAAAATAGTACTTCTATATGTGGAAAAACTTCAAATTAATCGAGTCTCAAAATATAGATTATATAAGAAGGAGAATGAGCTTTCAAAATTTTTATACCTCAACATGATTGTATGTTTGCTTACATGTTTTATTTTTCGCTCTTCTTTAAAAAAAAATATTGTACGTTTAATTTTTTAATAAAAAAAATCAAATTTACATTTTAAAATAATTCTTTTCACATATTATTTTAATATTTTTCACACAATCATCTAAAATATAATTTTTCAAAATATGGTCTTGTGATTAATTACAGATAATTTCCATGCTTGGTTCTTTCTTTTTTTTTTTTTAAGTGTCCATTGTAAAATTTTATTAAAATATTTTTTCTAAGTTATCTTTTGGAACAATTTTTCTTAAATGTGTCCTTACTAAATATTATTTTCATGCATTCCACTTAAATATTTTTTTCAAATATGATCCTAATAAATATTGCTTTAACTAATTGCCTCACTAATCTATAATATGTAACTTATATAGAAATGAAAATGAGTTTTGTACTTCAACCCAAAGTTAAAGTAATCTAATGGTTAGAAATTACCATTTTTTTTTTTCATTTTAGATGCAATGGTTTAGATTAATACATATGGTTTATGCCTTCTTTCATACGTAAGATGTATTTTTACACCTCTAATTATACACAGTGAAATAAGTCAAGTTAATTGAAATTCTCTCTCTCTTTTCCCCTTAAATAACTTCAATTTCCATTTGTTCTTCAACAACTAATCAAATCCAACCGTTAATACTCTTTTTTTTTTTTTTTTTTTTTTTTAAGAACAAGCATAAATATTCTTCATGTGATAGAAGGAAAGAGGAGTCCTCAATCTTATTTTTCCTGGCTTTAAAATGCAGCAGAACTTTACTGATCATGTTTATAAAAAAATAATTCATAAAATTATCTACTGATTAAGATTTCACATTCATGTGTTATAACTATAAGAATATGAATTTTTTTTATCATTTTTTGTTTATTTTTGAACTAACAATTATTTGACTAGTTATCAATATAACAAGGTTTAATTAAAAAAACACTACCAATATAAGATAATTAAAGGAAAATTTCATTTTATTATCCTCTGTTATATATCAAAATTTGAGTTTGGTACCCTTCTATTTTTAAAAATTTTATGCTGGTGCTTCGATCTTTAGAATATCTTTTTTTGGTGCCTCATAGCCATTTTTTTGGGACATGAAAAGACAAAATTGTCTTTATTGTAAAAATTCACCTGTCCAGAATTTTGAAGGAAAAAAAATTTTAAAAATTATTATACCTATAATCAAACACCCAAAAACCCATTAAAAGAACCTGCTTCTTTCTTCAAAATTTTGACATTTGCGTTTTTTTTTTTTTTTTTTTTTTTTTTTTTCTTTTTCATTTGCTTCTTTCTTCAATAAGAACAATTTTATCTTTTTGTATCCCAAGAATGGCTCCAAGGTATCAAAAAAAAATTTTAAAAGGTCGAGATATCGGCACAAATTTTTTAAAAACAGATTTTCTTAAAGGTTGAGGTACCGACATGAAATTTTTAAAAATAGAGGATACAAAACTCAAATTTCAATATAACAAAGAGTTTCAAAATGAAATTTTCCCTAAATTAAAATATGAAGAAATCGGTACCATGTATCTCATTTCCTATAGCAGTCGAAAGACAAAAAAAAAAAAGTGTTGTCTAACTTTCAAAGAAAATTTAATGATTTAACATCTAATAATTTATGGCTTTTTTCTAATTATTATTTAATCTAGATGAAGCGTTGGTGTATGTGATCACATTCTTCAATAGTTATTGTGTTGCTGCGTTGAGTAAACTCTTCTCACTTTAGTTTCTATCACTGTGAGTCTCTTAATATATCAAATCTTTTTCACTTGTAATTACGTTTTTCTTTTGCATTCAACAATATAAAACATTCTCCTCTCATTTAAAAGTTACAAACCTAAAGCACGAAAGTCCAATATTAGTATTCTTAGAAACGTATATACTTATAATCCTTTTAACCTGTTACAAATTATAAGAACCAAATTAAAACCACATTAAATCTGTACTACTACAATTAGATAGTGCAGTCCAATTTTGACCAGTTCCTGTTACAAACACCTGCAGAAATTGAACTCCAGTTACACCTAATCTTTTTTTAACTTTTATTGTCCTTTTTTGGGGTTAATATAAAGAACAAGAAAAAAAAAATCAGTACATCAGTTTATTCAATGAGATGATCAATTAATTTAACTGTAAAATATCTAACACAATTAATCTTAATCAGACATTTTTCTTGTTCCCTTATTGTCGTTATTCTTTTCTTCGGCTGAAGGGAACAAAAAATCCATGCTGTTGCTAGTACTGCTGCTGCCAAAATTAAACATTACATCCGCCATATCCACCACAGGGAACTGATCATGACCCACTTGATCTTTATTGTACCGCCCGGTACTGGCACCGGTACCCGACGTGCATGCACTGGAACTAGTACCGGTTCCGTGGCCAAGTGCCGTGCTGAATTCCACGGAAAGCCATCTTCCTAGAGGAACGGAAGAAGTACTAGTGATATTGGACATTAGGGGTTCGGCAGAAGAAGTAGTAGTAACAGTACTACCAGCCACAGTACGTGTCATGTCTTGTGATATAATTACCGGCTGTGACGGTAACATGGACGGGGCCGTGGCCGACATGTGACACGTGTGATGACTGCGGTACATGACTTCGAAGGTGGACGGATCGTGATCTAGCCGCTGGACTTGTTTCTTGGCGGGGCAATCGTAGAGCTTCTGGTGGGTGCACCTATAGTAGCCCCTGGAAAATCACGGCCAAGATTAGGACAAAATTTAGGGCGTAATTTGTGTTTGTTAGAGGATTATCAAGTGGACTTTTTCGAAGTTTCTCTCGAGTCAATGTGTTCAAATCTCTATTGAAATTTCATAGCTGTGGCTTTGTGTTAGGGACATTTATTTCTCATTTGTTCTTTTTGACATTTCTAGTCAAGCATAATGTCGTTAAATTTGGTGATTTGGACTTGGTCAGGTCAAATGAGGGTCGCCTCTTGTAAGTTTGGTAAAGGCTACTGTGAAAAGATTATGATAGTAATTATAAAAAAAAAAAAAAAAAAAAAAAAGAAATTATGAGTATTGAACGGATTATTTATTAATGAGCTTCAAATTTTCTTTGGCTGGAATTAAACAGCAAATTTCTTGGACAATAACATGTGCACTAATTAGCGATCTTCATTGACTTGGTCAATATGGTTTTTAATGCATCAAAATAACCATGTATATTCTTCTATTTTGACGGTTATTGATTTCTTTTTCTTTCTTTTTTTTTTGGCTGGAAATTTCCTTGTGGAATAAGTGACAATTGACAAATGTCATCAACACAGTCGTACCTAGGGTACTTTGAGCCCATAATTTCCTTCTGGCCATATTTGCGCCAAGTGTACCCATCGTCCGGTGGGATTTCAGTATTTCCAATTTGAGGCGCAGCCATATTCACTATGCGAGTCTCAGCATCATCTTTCCTGTTTATTACACACGTATATAAATATATACATATATCTTATTAGTAATATAATAATTATTATAATAATATAATTATACTAAACAATATATATTTGAATCCAAGTATTAATAAAGCATTGCCAAAGCTAGCTAGTGGACAGAAAGTTACATTAATTACACTGGTATACTTTTTCTACGAAAGCTTGTAGTTATTGCTTTCTTGTTTCCATACATTTTCCAATACTTTATTATTAGAGGTTGACATCAACAGTCCTACTATGCCCCACAGCCATAGAACGACAAAAAAACATGTTAATAAGCTTAATACTACTTTACTTTAGTTTTTTCCTCGAACTATTTTATCTCTAAAAATGTGGTATCTTATCACAAGATTATCTTCTAGATACTTTGTTTGACAGAGCATAGAAAAATATCCAGATATGTGAAAAACTAAAGAACACGCAAACGGTCATAGACCAGTAAATAAAAAAAAAAAAAAATAAAAAAATAAAACAGAAACAAATTAATTAACTAGATACTAATAAACACCATCAATGCATCAAACAAAAGAGGCCGAATATCAACTAATAATCACGGTTTAATAAGAAGCACTAATCATCAATACTTCAAATTCCGTATGTATACCTATGTGTAAAACAAAAGAAGTAGAATACCAACTAATAATCATGGTTAACCTCAAAATCCACACACACACACACACACACACACACACACATATATATATACCTTCTTCGCTGTCTTTGTGATGAAGAGGATGATGAACTAGTAGTATTGCCTGCAACTGACACATCCATTGCCAATTGTCCAACACTTGAGACCAGAAACGGAACAGGACTGCCCATCTTATTTCCGGACATGTCTTGATGAGTAGTCATATCCATTGCTTGATCAGCGTAACAACTAGTAGACCTCATCAGCCATTCATGTAAATTGGCATCATGGACATTCATCTGCATCTGATCATCGCCTGCATGATCTTGATGATGATCATTACGCAGCCTTCCCCTCGCTTCATCGAGGACCTTCACGATCTCGTCGCAGAAGCTCGCGAGGGCGCTTGGCTCCCTCGCCGGGTTCTCGAGGTTCGACTCTAGCTCCTTAGCCAACTTACATCCTTGGAGGATCAAAGACAGTGCGGCGTTATAATTCTCCATGGTTTCGGGGTATTTTTGATTGTTTAGGTTTGTTGTCTTGGGTTTGAACATGGTTGGCGAAGGGAAATTTTAAAAGGGTGTACGTGAATATATATTAGCTTAATTAAATTTTTTTTTTTTTTATGATATGTTGCTCTTTAATTTGTTGTAGAAAGGCAAGAAAGAGAGAGAACTTTTCAAGGTGTATATAACTAAAAGGTTTTACACGGTAAAATCATGGAAGAAGAGGAAAGAGGACTTAGTCATAGTCCACTTGGGATTTCAACGTTCCTCCATTTCTTTTTGGTCTAGAGGAAGACCTCCCACGTAGAAATTAAACCATTTCATTTGGACCCTCATGAGAGTTTTCTTAGGTTTGAAGCTATGACCAAATATAATGAAAATCATTAATGTTTCTTCTACGTTCTGTTGAATATATATTTAGATTCTGCATTTATGAAATTCCTTTTTTTTTTTTTTTCTTGAGAATTTTTGGTAGGAGATGGTGCAAAAAACTTTTATTCATAAATCAAAGCGTCGAAAAATTAATCGAACAACTACAAAAGTCTTCATTACTAGTACTAAAAAAAAAAAAAAATGTTATAATAAAAAAGAAAATTTTCTTTTTTTTTTTTTTTTTTATGTTGAGCTATATGGGGTGTGAACCCTAACCCTACGTAAAGAGAATGTGAGCTGTGATCATTCTGGAATCTGGCCATCCCTTATGTGACATGAATTGGACTTAGCCAACCAAAACATGGTCAAGATTCTGTTGGTCCGATAGAAAGTTTGGTCACTTTGCCACAATCGTTCAGAATTGGATATGAGAAAGGGATGCTAGCTCTTTCTTCATTTTCTTTATTATTTTTTGATATTCACTTTTTAACATGTAAACTCCATTAACATTATATATTTTATTCAAACAGAAAATGAGATAGTAGAGTTCACGTGTTAAATAGTGAATGTAAAAAGTGAAAAAAATGAATGACAGAAATAGTAATGCTAACATTTTTAGACCAAAAATAAGGGCGGCAAAAATTAAAAAAAAAAAGTCACATTAATTTCTAGTTCCTGGCAATTCATAGCTCTCAAAAAGACAAGGAAAGGTGCTCTGTTTTGGTGATTAGCGTTTAAACTAATTAATCAAAGAAGACTATATATGTACTATTACTCTTTTACATCGTTATTTCCTTTTTTTTTTTCTCTTAAAATGGTTATTTCCAAGATCGAGAATTGGGTCATTTCAAGAAGTTAACAACCGCAACAGAATAATACCGCTTGAAAGTAGAAAGTCCTCGGTCTTTAATTCACTACTACACATGCACAGGTTTATGTTGATGACAATTGACAATGCATAATTACACTTTCTGGAAAACTTGTGCCGTGTAATTACATAACAAACATACTTTGACCCTAAATAGTTTTCCTAAGAATATGACCCTACATAGTTGGTTCTAAATGTGTACGTGTTCTTTTGTTTTGTTTTGTTTTTTGTTTTTTTTTTTTTTTTTTTTTTTTTTGTTTTTTTTTTTTTTTTTTTGGGATGGACTTGGTTCTAGACGTTGTGAACCACAATTCTTTTTCTTTCTTTTTTTTTTTGTTGTCGCTTTTTTTATATAAAAATAATAATAATAATTGGGAGCTGAATAGATAGACAGAACCACTCTCAGGTAATGTCTCTTAATTACTTTTAAGTCATCTTGAAAGTTAGAGCACTGATTTCCAAAGGAAAAAAGAATAATAAAAAGCGCACCCTATCTTTATGGAGAGGAAATAAGACGTTTTTATGCGCAAAAGGGGAAAAAAAGTTATAACGGAGATTTATGAAGCTATGAAATGTTTACTAAACGGGAATAGGACTGAAAAATCCCATATTTGAATGTGAAATAAGAGTGAGATCGTGGACTCCATACAAATTTGAAAATGAAAAATTAGATTCCTTTATATTTTCTTGGACTGGGACTCCACAATTCTTATCTCTGATTTACAACTGTCCTAATTTTTATTAACTTCATTCTACTAAATATACAATTTGTTTTTTTAATTAAAAGAATATACGTATACACATATATGTGTACATTAATTTTTATACTCTATTTTCATTTTTTATTTGTTTTGTTCACTTTTTCAAACTTTGTTTATTTTTTCAAAGCAATTACATGACGTACATTTGTGATTTTATTGGCCTAATATAATAATAATAATAATTACACATAAATAAACACACAGGGAAGACCTTTAGTTTCGTGTCATTCTAGTAAAACTTTGAGTTTGTTTGGTTCATAAATTAGAACTATTTTTAATTTACGTGTATTTTTTGTGTTAAAAAATACTGTAATGAATCACGAATTATAATTCAAATCAGAAAACGAATTCCTCTATTAAACATCACCTTAATGTATCTTAAGTTAATATCTAAATAGAGAAGTGGGCCTTGAATTACGGACTGGTGAGCTTTCGTCGACACCGGGAAAAAGAGACAAATTTAAACTGTATATGTCTACATTTTTACTAATTAAATAACTGTAGTAGTTAAAATGCTATTAATAAGAATAATAAATAAAAATTAAGATCAATATCAAGAATAATTCCAGTAATTATCTATTCTCCTCTCCTAATAAGCACAAAGAATTTTGCTGAACTTACGCTTAGATTATAATTTGAGCAAAATTACAATACGTGGCAAGTTGATAAGAACGTAGCTGAAAATATAACATTTATTTTTTTTTTGAAATATTCTATAAATAGCAAAAATTTAATTAGTTTAATGATATTCATTTTTATATTATAAAATGGCATAATAATTATTTTAATGATAATTCCTTTTTATGTTATAAAACAAAATAATAATTATTTTAATGATATTAATTTTTTCAACTGGTAAAATATTTTAATTTGTTTTTGTTATATTTCAGAGAAATTTTGATAAATACCCTTTAAAGTGCACGAGTCTTAATTTTATCCTTTACGTTTGCTTAATACCCTTCTTAGTTAAATAATTATATTAAAAAAAGGGTACTAACTAAGAAAAAAAAGGTAAAAATCTAGACCCATACAATTTTAAGGGTAAGTTTAACAATTTTCTTTATATTATTTTAAGGGATAATGTAGTAAATAGCAAATTTATGAAACTAAATGAAGTAAATAGCATATTTTAAAACTATTTAAAATAAATAGCAGTTTACGTAGTCATTGAATCATTTACCGCGTAAATAGTTCATTTATGATTAGTAAAAATATTTTTTTCATGTAAATTTTCTTTTGACAGCCTGTAAAAAGATTATTTTCCACGTAAATAAAGATGTTTTTACAGGTGAGCTATTTTTTATTAGTCGTAAATGAATCATTTACCAGTCATAAATTAATCATTTATCTGGTAAATTATTCATTTACTATATAAATTGCTATTTACCTCAAATAATTTTAAAAGATGTTATTCACTTAATTTAGTTTAAAAAATATTCTATTTACTACAATTTGTTTTTCTCCCTTTCAAGAAAAAATAGAGAATTTACTCTTAAAAGTACATGAGTCTAAACTTTTATCTTTACTATTAATAAATATTTTTTTATTAGTGTAATTATTTAACTAAAAAAATTATAAATTAAGAGTAAAATATAAAAATATAAAAATCTATGTCAGAAAGATATTTATCAAGATTATGTAAAAGAGAGAAAGAGGAAAATAGACTAAGACTTTAGATGAATTAAAATTAATAGGCCAATAGTTTACATAAGTTAATAAATAGGCTAAATTATTATTTTCGTCCATAACTTGTCTGGTTATAAACCATAACTTGACAAGTTATTGTTTATAATTGTCCATAATTTATCTAGCTATGAACTATAACTTGACAAGTTTATCCATAACTTAATAAGTTATGACCTATTAATTTTTATAACTAAAAATTAATTTATATACTTTCTTAAACTTTTCATATTAACCTATTTTTTACTATTTATCTGTGTAAAATAACCTCACCAGTCCTTCGTTCAAAGCCCAATGTACTGGTGTCTCAAGATGGGCTTAGGTTATTGGTCCAGTGATTCTCTCAACTTGGAACTTAAGCCAATGCAAGCTCATCAGTCCGTAGTTCAAAGCCCAATCCCAATTTAGTCGGGCTTCATTAACGCGCCATCGAACATCGAAGTTAGATAAAATGTCTAACTTTAAATTTTAAAATATCTACAATTATACCAAACAAAAAAAGTGTCTACTCATACTTATTAGGGTATTTTTTTATTCCGAATTTATCCTTTTTGTCTATTCTGTGCATGTTCTTTATTCCGGATTTACCCATTTGCCTCTGCTTTTCATGTTTTAAACAAACATCGTGGCTGGTTTTTATTTTGTTTAAGGGGAGGATGGTATGGGCGTTCACTTCGTTAATTTGAGTTTATAATTTTAGTTAAGATATAATTTTATGTGAGAGTTTTTTATGGTAATAAAAAAATTAGATGTGACTATTTCTGATAATTTTTTACTGTAGTTAAATTCAAATTTTAAAATCGAATCGGTGAAGTGAATGAGACCATTTTGTTTTTTTTTTTTTTTTTTTTTTTTTTTTTTTTGTCTTGTCCTCTTCTATGTCATAAGAATCAGGTTCTACATTTGCTTGCTGGGCGGAGGAGATATAGCATTTTGTTTGTTGTCTTGTTCTACAACTTTTGCGGTGCTTCAAGGTTTTTGCTGTGGTGGAATTCAAAATGGTTTGATTAGCGTTTTTTTTTTTTTTTTTTTTTTTTTTTTTTTTTCAATTTTTCCTATCTTAATTTTTAAAAAAATAATTTTGTTGGATTTTATTGTTCATTTTGTTAGTGTGATTGTTGTGTTTTTGTTTTTTTCTTCTATTCCTTCTGGTTGATTATGTTATTCCAGTTAAATAATGAATTTGTAAATTAATGGAATTGAAATTTATGTTATCCCTTCAAACCAGGATAGTAGCTGCGTCAAAATAATAAAAATGTCCATTGTGCAGTACCTTTTTTTTTTTTTTTTTTAATAACAAGTTTTGCTCGATAATGATTATATTAGTAAGTTAATGAAAATGAGCTTTTTTTTTACACTCTTAATGGAATTGTGGAACTGGCAAATTTGTACTTCTAATGATTTTTGTGTTTGTTCATGATAAATTATAATGAATTATTCTTTTCATATTGTGTTTATTCTGTATATTAATTTTGATATTTATATTTTAGTATACGGAATATATTTAGCGGCAATTACTCTTAATGAAATTGTCAAACTGAAAAAGTTGTGCTCGTAATGAATTTTGGTTTTATTTATGGTTAATTTATATTTACCATAATGAATTATTCTTTTCATTCTCTTGTTTATTTTGTATATTAACTATGATATTCATTTTAATAAATATCGTTAAGTGACAATTTCTGTATTTTGATGAAATGGAGGCATATGATGGCCGCCGAATATAGAGAACGATTTTAGGTTTTTTTGAATTGAAATTTCAAAAAATGGGTTGTTCAAAGTCTGAAAAAGGAAAAATGCTTATTTGTCTTTACTAAAACCGGTTTTTAGGGGTGCTTTTAATCCTTTTTTTTTTAAATAAAAAATTTTCCTTATACTAATTTATGGCAGGTTTCATAAAATTTTGTTTCATGATTGCAATTTAAGATTTTATTTTAAAAATTTGCCTTTCTTGTTGTTTCATTATTTCTGACCTTTTATTATTATTATTATACAAGGTTAAAAATGTCCTTCTATACATAACGGGGTAGTTTTGTAAATAAATGAAATAGTATGGATTTTTAGGCTCAGATACTTTAAATGGACATTTATGACTATGTGAGCATTTAAAATATTACAAAATAACAAAATTTTGATTTCACTAAAATATGTCTATATCATTATATAGTATAAAATTTGGCAAATTAATCACTGACAAAGTTAACCCTAAGTCAAATATGATTAATCACTATAAACTCAAATTAATCGAGTTAATCACTGATAAATTCCAATTTATCAGTGATAAACTCTAGTTAATCACTAATAAATTATCAATAACATCTAAATAAATAAAATTAATCATTAATAAACTTTAATAATATACTAAACACATAATAAATCATATATAATTTACAATAAACTCAAGTATATTAGAAATTTATTACACAAATACAAAACAATAAAAAAAAACACAAATCGAGGTACGTCATTCATCCGGGTAGTACCAAGATGTACCAGGACTTGAAGAGACAGTACTGGTGGAGAGGCATGAAAAGAGATGTTCATGAGTACGTCTCGGAATGCGTGACTTGCCTCCGAGTTAAAGCCGAGCACCGTGGCCAGCGGAGAGTTGCAACCTCTTCCCCCAGCCCCGGATGGAAATGGGAGCATATCACGATGGATTTCCGATGGGGCTACCGAGTCGAGCATAGGCACGATGCCATCCGGGTGGTGGTAGATCGGTTGACGAAGTCCGCGCACTTCATACCGCCCGCGCGACGTATTCTCGTAAGATTCTGTCCGAGTTGTACCGGAGCACATCGAGGTTACACGGGGTGCCACCGCCTATCACGCCCCGATCGTGACACGCGTTTCAATGCAAGGTATTGGAGAAGTTTCCAAGAAGCCATGGGAACAGAATTGAACTTCAAAGACGATTTCATCCTCGACGGGATGGACAATCCGAAAGAGTCATTCAGATTCTTCGAGGATATGCTTCGTGCTTGTATTCTGGATTTTGGCGGAACCGGAAGAAATACCGCATTTAGTTGAGTTTGCATACAATAACAAATATCAGGCTAGTATCGGTATGGCACCGCTTGAGGCGTTGTATGGTCATCCTTGTAGGTCACCTGTTTGTTGGTTGGAACCCGAGGATAGACTTACAATCGGACCGGATCTCATTCAAGAGAACAATGAGAAGATAGCCGTGATTCGAGAACGCCTGCTGATGTAAATCAAAGTCGCCAAGAGCTATCTTGACAGGAGGCGAGGCCTCTCTGGAATTCCAAGAAGGCGACTTTGTTCTGTTGAAGGTTTCTCCACGCAAGGGACTTACTCGGTTTGGTGTGAAAGGAAAACTCGCACCAAGGTATGTGGGACCATTCCCATCGTGCAACGAGTCGGAGTGGTGGCGTGTCGGTTGGCTTTACCGCTGAGCTATCTCACGTGTATGACGTGTTTCATGTCTCCATGCTTCCGAAATGTCACCGAGCCGGAAGCGATGTGCAGATGGTTTGACGCTTTGATACAAATGACGCTGCGTCTTACGAGGAGGCACCAGTTCAGATTCTTGACAGGAAGATGAAGAGTCTGCGTCATCGTGAGATTCCATTAGTGAAAGTGCTGTGGCAGCACCATGGTGTTGAGGAAGCAACATGGGAGCTTAAAACGACGATGCAAGAACATTATCCGCATCTGTTTGCACTTTGAGGTGAGTTTTAATTTCGAGGACGAAATTGCCTAAGGGGGGTGGAGCTGTAACACCCTGACGAATTAATTGAGATTAATTAAGGTAATTAAGATTATTAGTGTGCCTAATCTGATTTAATTAATTGAGTTTAAATGATTCCAAGGTATTTAAATTATTCACAGTACTTTATTTTAATCCAAAAGTGTGTATGGGCGTATTTCTGGACTGTTATATTTTCGCACATGTCATTTTTCTTTATTTTTCTTTTTCTTTTCTTTTCTTTTCTTTTTCCTTTCTTTCCTTTCCCTTTTTCTCCCGTGCGGCTCACTCTCTCTCTCTCTCTCTCTCTCATTTTCGTGCTCTCTCTCCCTCTCTCTCTTCCCTTTGTGTCTCAAATCAAGACCGGATTCGAACCAAGAGTGATTTCAAAGAGTTTTCAACATCAATAGAAGGATTCAAGGTAAGATTACTGAAAGAACCTCTCTTGGATTTCAAGTTTTCGGATTTAAAAACTTACTTTTGATTCAAAACGGATTTTGATGGATTTTGAGTGAAACTAGGGTAGAAATTGGAGATCTTGGGTTCTTTGGAATTGTTTTAGGACTTAGAACCCGGATCTAGTGGTTGTCCCTTGAGATTTTGTGATTTGCGACTGGATTTGCAGGTTTTTGAACTGATTTCCGTGAGTTTTCGCGAACTGGGGATCTCCACCGGTCGATCGATCTTGTTAGGGCCACCGGCCGACCGGATGCACACCACCGCCCGACTGGTGGTGATGCACTCCTCTGTCTCCGGTCGACCGGTGTACACGGGGTTCGACCCTAGTTGGCCTTAAATTGTTGTTTTGACCCCTGTTTTCGGGGAGAACCCAAATTAGCTTCATTTGGGGACTTGGGATGAAAGGATTAGCATCTTTAATCCCTGATTTGATATTTAAAACCCTTGGAATGGAATTTGAAACATGAAAATTGATTAGGGCACACTAATTGGAAAATCTTGGTATATGGTTGAGATTCGATTGCTTTAGGACTGAGAATTGATCCTAAAGTGGTGTTTTGTATCAGTGAACGCTGAGGATTCAGACTGAAGGGGCTTGAGGAAGCGGAAGCCGGACAAGGCAACGCTAGTCCTAGGTTTGATCGTGCGAGGTAGGATTTCTATCCCTCTTCTTTGTGAGCCTGTTTTCAAAAAGGATTTTGGCCTTGAAAAATGTTTTAAAGAAATGGATTGGTTTGCGAATGAAAAATGAATTAAAAACCATGGCTTGTTAGTTTATGAAAATCCTTGGCTTGTCCTGTCTATGGAATCCATAGCTTGTCTAGTCATGGAACCTCATGGCTTGTCCAGTCATGAGGCTCGCGACTTGAGTAGTTCGTGGGGTCTTATGAACGATTTCATAATGTTAAACGGATGATTTCTTAAGATAAGAGATCTTGTGAACTGGTAATAGAGTCTATTGCTGTAAGCCTAGATAGGATGCGGAGAGTGCATCCTCGGGGGCAGAACCCGAAACCGGTCCGGTAGGCGAGACACTTGGTGAGGTGAGTAATTTGTACTAATTACTTGCTGAAGCCTGTAATACGGTTAGTTTCAGTTATATTTCCTTTGAGAAAAAGGATGTGAGGTTCCGGCTGTTCTGTCGGGACTGAATGTCTCATTTTATTTATTTATTCATTTACGCACTCATTTATTTTAATTGTATTTAAATTATATCCTACTGGGCCTTTCGCTCATGTTTCAAATGTTTAAACCCCTCCTAGGAGATTCGAGGAGCGATGCATCGTAGCTGAGTTGTGCTACGGATCGAGCAAGTGATGATTGTGTTATCCTCTTGAGCAAATGTAAGGAATTTGAGAAATTCTGTAAACTTATTAACATTTGGATTTACTAGACTGTGGATGATGTCTGTTGTAATTGTTTATTTACATGAACATGTATGTATGATACTGTATGTCCTGTGGGGTGGAGCCCTGTGTGTCAGAGGCTCCTGGATTATGTAGATTATTTATATTTTAATGCAGCTAAGTGTGGGACCCGGTTGGGGATCTGCTTTATTAATCCCTAATCGAGCTCCACGTCACCCACCCCGTTTGGGGGGCGTGATAGAGACATAAACTTCTTCAGACCCAATCGTGATGGCGAGTGATGACGACTTTAATGGAGAACTGTCAGCTTTCTACCTGACAGTGAAAACCGTCATCGATCTCACTGCAGTTAGAAGGGTATGGAGCTTTTTTGTACAGATGCCCCTTAATTTTTTGAGTTTAGCAATTTGGTTCTTATTCTTTTTTTCTAGCAATTAACCTCTTTAGCTTAAATTTTTTTACAATTAAGGTTCAATCGAAAACGAAGTCCCCTTTTTTCACGATTTTGATCACTTATCCCGCATGTGAGCGTCTATTGAGGGTATTAAAGGCCACTTCTCACCTTTGGAACGTCTAAATAAGGCAATAACTTTTATTAATTGAGTTATTTATCATAAACTGATTATGTTTAAACACATTATATGATTATAATATTAATATAACTAAACAAATAGAGTGACCTCTCAACAAATATTCATGTGAGCATCATGTGATCATAATCGTCAAAAAAAAAAAAATGAAATTGTTTTTGATTGGGCCTTAATTATAACAATTTTTAAGTTAGAGTGACAAATTACGGAGGAAAAAAAAAACCAAACTGCCCAATTCAAAAAATTGAGATGTCTATACAAAAAAACCTTTTAAGAGTTGTTTGATACGTGCACTAAAAACTCAAACCATAATTATGCCATAATATATTCTTCTAAAAAAGAATAAATAAAAAAATTCTCGTCAATAATTTTTTTATAAAGAAATTAAATCAAAATTTAAATTATATTTTAATACACTTCCCAAACTCCAAACGGGCCCTTAGTACGGTAGTCCTCCGTCTTTTTCTACAGAAAAGCAGAGATTTTGGGTGAACGTGCACCACCTCATAGTGTAACATATATTGCCAGAGGATAAAGCTACATAGCAGCTGATTTTGATTTTTATGGGACCCATTATCATCTTAAAAGCTTATCAATTACGTGGGACCCACTATAATAAGCATCTCACTGTCAACTCTTCTCAACAAATTCCCGGTCGGCTTAGGAATAAAAAAGAAAAAAACAGAGCGAAGTTTTTTTTTTTTTTTTTAGAAGTTCAACTAGAGTTTTGATTATGTCGATTTTACTTTTATTCAAAGATGATTTTCTCTTTTTGAGAATGGATCTTGGGGTCCATAGATGGATTTATGCATGAGCCAGTGTTCTTCCTCTTTTTTTTTTTTTTTCGTGTCTCTTTTCTGAATATTAACTAGAAATAAAAACCCATAAACACCGATAAAGAAAACCCCATCACTACCGAGAGGCGATCGAGAAGAAACATGAAGTGAGCAAGAGACCAAAGAAAAAGAACCCAAATCAATTAATAAATAAAAGCACCGCTCCTTGATGGGTATTTTGGTAAGCAAAGGCTTTGAATGAGGATAATCTTTTAGACCTAAAAAGACGACAACAAAAGCAAATTGCAAGCTAAGCAAAATTTTTTCTGAAAATGAAAAAAAACGACAAATAAAGAATTAAAATTTCATTCATTTTGTTGATTTAATTTAAATTAAAATATAATATATTTTTTAAATTTTTTATTATAATAAAAAAATTAAATATAATAATTTTTAAAAAATTTTTACTCTAAAAATTAAAAATTAAAAATTTAAGTTAGTGAGATAAACGAGATTTAGATCTCACGCTCGTCGAAAAAGGTGGAGATGGCAGAGGTGATGCATGCGCGCTGGCCGGAGAGTTGCCGGCGTCGGGGAAAAGGCAAATATTAGGGGGAAAGGCCAAAGGCGAAAAAGGAAGGCTCGAGAAGCCTGGAAGAAAAATAGCCCCTTTTTTTAAAAAAAATAAAACTATTCAGCCTTTTTTACACCTGAAACAGCTCTCTACGTGGACTAAACAGGGACACAATTGAGCATTTACATTTTAAAGTTGCCATACTGATATTGTTCTCAATTACACACCAGGAATTTTAATCAAACTGTAATTAATCTCATTCATTTCATCAATTTAAATTTATAATTTTAATTTTATTATTGTGACGCCCCTAAGTGGGGGTTATGTAATAAAAAATACAAAAAAAATAAAATAGAATAAAACTCCTGAAATGAAAACAATGCCTGCCCATGGGCCTTTAAAACAAACTCTCCGTTAAAACTTAAATCCAAAAATAATGTAGCACCAATAAAATATTTAATAATACAATCATCATCAAATAATTCTGTCCAAAGTAATCCAATCAAGGTCTTACTCAAATTTAAGGAAAAGAAACCGAAAATGGTAGATCCTCTCACGAAAACTTAAATTTGACTACTAAAGGTTGCAAAATTGAGCATGGAATGCTCCTGATGAACTATTACTTACCTTTAATTTTATTTATTTTGCCGATTAAACCTGCATTTAGTAGTTTTTAAGTTTTAAAATAAGTCAAATCGATAACACTGAAAAACCCCGAAAGGCGCGGTTTAAAAAAGGATCACCCAGATCGTCCCTCCCAGATGAACTCACCAGTAACCAACGTAAAAGTTTTCTCAACCCGGAGAGCGTCATCACCTCCCCTCTTTTTTACGTTTTTGGGTTCAACCCAAATGGTAAACGAAAAAACACTATCTCACTATCGTTTTTTCCTAACCATGCCTTTGTGTCATATTCGAAAATTATGTCAAATCTCTAGGCCACGCTGTACATTACAGGACGGGCCCCTAGTGGTTTTGTTCAAGTCATATCGTGTAACAGTAATAAGTAAGTTTGATATACAATTCCAATCTTTTCAAATTTGACAAAATTAATTAAATTAAATAAAATTCCACCAAAGTTAAGTAATAGGACCCCTACCTCAAAACGGATCGTCAATCGAAAGTCGTAAAGCTGCGAAACGAAGGTTCGCCGGAATCCGGCCACCGGCGGCGGCGACGGCGGCGGAGGTAGGCGGCGAAGCTTTTTATCTCGCGGCGGACTTGAGTTCTATCCCCCTAAATCGATAGTTCTGAATCCAATGGCGATGTCAATTTCACCAAATTCGGCCTCTAACTTTTCGAGATCCTCAATTCCGGCCGAATTCCAAACCTTGAATCTTTGTTTTTCAGCCATGGATCTTCAAAATTGATTGGGGGCTTTCATTACCCGTGAGATTCTGAGCATTTTGACACCAAGATCACGAGGATCCAACGGCTAGATCGCCGGAACCATCCTCCCACTTTTCTCACGGCGGCGGCGGCTCGTTTTCCGGCAAGGCGGCGGCGGTGACCACGGCTGGTGGCCCAGAACGACTCACCGACTCCCTCTGAAGCTAATGGGCTGGGCGGTGTCGTTCACAGCGGTCGGAGGAAGGAGATCCGAAGGCGGCGGCGGCGAGGAATCCGGCCACCACGGGCGGCGGTGCTCCGGTCAGAATCAAGCCGTGCTGCTGGTACCGTTTTCTTTGTCTCTTCGCTCTGAGTCTATTGGGACCGGAATCACCTCGATCGGACACCGGACGGCGGAGATATCACGATCGGAAGTTTGGGTGTTTTTCAGAACTTTGGCCGGCGAGTGTGGCGTCGTCCGGCGGAGTTGGCGGCTGCAAGACACCAATCCGAACTCGGCTCGACGAGATCTTTCCAACGAGCCGGGCGGTGTCGAAAACGGACGCCGGAATCGCACCGGAGGTTGGTTGGCCGTGCGTGGAGAAAGAGAGAGAAAACGAAAGGAGAGAGAGAGAGAGAGAGAGAATGAGGGTTCTGAGTTGTGAGGGTGAGGGATACGCCCAAGTGGCACAAAATAACAGGTTAGGCATGCTGACTGTCAAAACTTTTATTTTTGACCCCCATATTTCTCTAAAATTCAAATTCTGGCACAGATTTCTAAAATTTTCACACTGAAGTCTTTAAAAATTACAAATTAACCCCATTTCAAATTTTAAGTTTTACAATTATAATAAAAAAATTTAAAAATAATTATATTTAATTTTTTATTATAATAAAAAATTCTCATATAAAATTATATCTCAACTCAAATTATAAACTTAAATAAACAAAATAAATGAACTTTAAAAATGCGTCCTCCTGATGAGTTCTCGTTTAGTTTTATCACCCAACAATGGGAAAAAAAGTAAAAGGTAACAGTAATTCTACAGTTATTTGGCACGTTTTTTTAATTAAAATTTCAAATAATAAATGGAAAAATAATCTCACTCTTTTTTTGGTACTAGGATTTTTTTTTTCTTTTTTGGTTTTTCAAAGAATTTTTCAGAAGAATCTATATGTCATATTGTACCTACAATTTTAAGTATTCATGATTCGTTTAATTTCTTAATTTAAATTAATATATAATTTTATATGAAAATTTTTTACTATAATAAAAAAATAAATATAACTGTTTTTTAAATTTTTTTACTTTAATAAAATTTAAATTATAAATTTAAATTGGTAAAATAAATAGAGCCTTAGTAATACTAAGGCCTCGTTCACTTCGCGGATTCGAGTTTTCAATTCGAACTGAGATGTGACATTTTCTGAGAGCTTTTTACTGTAGCAAAAAATTTTAATGTGATATTTTCTGAGAGCTTTTTACTGTAGAAACCTGAAACTAAAAACTCGAATCGGTGAAGTGAACGAGGCCTAAGTTTTTATCTCTTTCTTACCAATTTTATCACATGTTATGTTTGTGACATGTTGCACACACAATGCTCGTTTTGAAAATATGTCCGTACCAAACACACACCAAATGTTACATAATATCTCACTTACCAGAATCATATATTTCTTCAATTCCTATTTTTTGAAAAAAAAAAAAAAAAAAAAAAAAACTTGACATGAATTGAAGGGAAAAAACAAATAATGTTAAACTCTACTTTTCTAAAGAAGATTTTCAGTGAACAATAAATGGCAAGAGGTAAGTCGTGACCAATAATATTAAAAAGTACGGGTGATTTTTAACTCTAAATATACTGACAGACAAGGAGTATTTTATAGATAAAACATATGTAATACTTACCATAATTCACTAATAAAAAATAAATCCGACAATAGAATTTATAGTCTATTAGAAGAGTTACTTAATACTAGTAGTGCCTTCAAATATTTTTCTTTATTAATTATAGTGCTCAACACTAATAGTTTTTAAAGTGATTTTTTTTCAAGACAAAAAAATTAATCCCTATGACGATAAATCTCTATTACTCACACGGTAAAGGATCTTACTAAATTAGATTTCACCTACACATTTAGTAGGACCACTCTATATAAGTAGTGAGGTAAAAAATTAATCACTATGATGATAAATCTCTATTACTCAAGAGATGTATAGGATTGTCCTTTTAAAAACAAAAAAAAAAATAAATAAGTACTTTGGTATTTTATTATTTACAACCATGTGATGCTGGTCAGTTGTCACTTGTCACAAGGTCACAAGAATCACCATATTTGTTTCTAGGGATTAATAACCATGACCAATGGTTGATTACAACAAAAAAATGGTTGATTACAGCAATACCAGAAATGATTTCCACACCTTGGATCCTTTAGAAGAGAAAAATGTTTGAGTGCACCACCAGTGTTACGTACTGTCACTAATAAAATATAAATCCCACCTTATAAATTTTATGTTATAAGATTCATTTTTTTTTATTAATATATAGTATCGAGCACCATGCCCAATAACATTATTATTCAGAAAATGACTGGTTGAGAATTGGAAGCGTGGTTCTCTTCGTAACCTTAGCTCTCACCTAACCCCCAACACCCCACAAGCTTTCATTTACCATCCCACCTACGTACTGCTTTCTCACTCCATTCTTTATCCAATGAATCTCCCGCCGTCAAAATAAACGGCCGTCAAACTCCCTCACCTACTCCCTCCCACAAACCTCATTCACCTAACTCCTCCCCCAATCAGTATCACCACCAACACAATTGCCTCGTGTTTTTTTTTTTTTTTGCCTTGGTTTGGTAAATTTTGCCCCCCGCATTGAAAATGATGCAATTTTGAATCATTCAGTCCAAAATAATTGGCGCTTTTAGTCTTTAATTTGACGTTATTGGCACGTTTAGAACATGAGATCAGGTATTGTTACCTATCTAACTAATATTTTTGGTCGTGGGTTTAATCTTACAATAATTACACACCTAACTTTAATTTTGAGATCTAAAATTATTCAAATATCTAATTCTTAATTAAAACAAAAAAATATTAGGAACATTTGTACCAATTTAATTTGAGATATTACAGGCAAAAAAAAAAAAAAAATTAGCTTGAGATATTTGTACCGATAAAAAAAAAAAAAAAAAAATTTTATAATTAATGATGGTAAGATTACACCATGATTGTTGAGAAGTGTTATTCGACTCCATGGTAGATAAATAAAGAGTGAATCCCACCATGTATTTTTCGCACGGAGTTGTCCAGTGATAAACAATAATTTTGATAATTGGAGTATAAATACTTACTTCTTAAAGCCAAGAAATTCATTTATTTAATTTTGCATCATTTTCTTAGAGTTGCGCTCTTCTTGAATTATTTATAACCAGAGAAAATGAGAATAAAAATCTCACTATAAACAGTATTCCAATTTGGACCATGAGTCGCATCTCTAGGTCCCAAATAACAAACAACAATAAAATTAAAAATTCAGCATTTTAAAATATTCCAATAATCAATGCTTATTTTTATTCATAAACAAATAAATAAAGAGTAATATTGTCCAATAAAAGAAAAATGATGAACAGTCAAATTTCCCTCCTATTAAAAGCTTCTTAAACTCCCAACAAACACAAACACAAACACAACCACCGAACACCAAACACCACCATGGACCTCCTCTTCCTAGAGAAGCTCCTCCTCTCCCTCTTCTTCTCCTTCCTCCTCGCCATCCTCGTCTCGAGGCTCCGCGGCAAGCGCTTCAAGCTCCCCCCGGGCCCATTCCCCGTCCCTGTATTCGGCAATTGGCTGCAAGTAGGCGATGATCTCAACCACCGCAACCTCTCGGACCTAGCACGCAAGTTTGGTGACATCTTCCTCCTCCGCATGGGGCAGCGCAACCTCGTCGTCGTCTCGTCCCCCGACCTCGCCAAGCAAGTCCTCCACACGCAGGGCGTCGAGTTCGGCTCCCGCACGAGGAACGTCGTCTTCGACATCTTCACCGGCAAAGGGCAGGACATGGTGTTCACCGTCTACGGCGAGCACTGGCGCAAGATGCGGCGGATCATGACCGTCCCTTTCTTCACCAACAAGGTCGTCCAGCAGTACCGCCTCGGGTGGGAGGACGAGGCCGCCAGGGTCGTCGAGGATGTTAGGAACATTCCCGAAGCCTCCACTTCCGGAATTGTGCTGAGGAAGAGGCTGCAGCTCATGATGTACAACAACATGTACCGGATCATGTTCGACCGGCGGTTTGAGAGCGAGGAGGACCCGCTTTTCGTCCGCCTGAGGGCGCTCAACGGCGAGAGGAGCCGCCTCGCGCAGAGCTTTGAGTACAACTACGGCGATTTCATTCCGATTCTGAGGCCATTCTTGAGGGGATACTTGAAGATTTGCAAGGAAGTTAAGGAGAGAAGGTTGCAGCTCTTTAGGGACTATTTTCTTGAGGAGAGAAAGTAAGGATTATTATTTTTTTATTTAATTTAATCTGATCTTTTTTTTTTATTTGAAAAAAAAATTGATTAATTTGTTGTGGAAAATTGGATTTCAGGAAGCTGGCGAGTACGACAAGGAGTGATTACAATGCGTTGAAGTGTGCTATTGATCACATACTTGATGCTCAGCACAAGGGAGAGATTAACGAGGATAATGTTCTTTACATAGTCGAGAACATCAACGTTGCTGGTATGAATCGATTTTATTTATTTATTTATTTTATATATTGTTTATCGAATTGGTATTTAAGATATATGAAATGAAAACTTGTTATGATAGCAATTTATAGGATTTTGTTTCATCACTGTTAAAAGAAATAAAAGATACCAAACTTTTATTGTTTCTACTTGAAAGCCGTTTAATTAGATCTCTGGGGTTGGTCCTTAATTAGTTAATTTGAATCAAATGACGTGGTTTACTTTTGTTCAAAGAATGTGTTCTTCAGTTCCTAGGACTTTGGCATATCCTGTTCTGCTTAATGAAAATGGTCAATTCTGTCTGTCAAGAAAGTCAATTTCAGCCAACTATGTTAGCTTGAGGGCTAGCTGATTTTAAAATAAAATTTAGTTTGGTGAATAGAAGAAAGAGAAAACTAATGCTAATGGGACAAGCCAACCACCTTAATGGTGACTAGAATTTTCAATCGGATGGTCTTAAATATCCGCTTTATTTGAAATTTTGATTCACAAAAACCGTATGTTATTAGAGATTGTCAATTGGTGGTACTTGTCATTATCTCCAAACCATATAACAAAACAGCGTACATGGTTCTGCTTGAGCTATTTTGCTAGAATGATAAACAAACAAAGGTTTGATGTGAAAACAGAACTTAAAAAAACACTTTCATAACATGACCAAAACAAAAAAAAAAAAATCAATTGCAAGTCAATTAACTTGTTTTAACTATTGGCATCAATGCAGCAATTGAGACGACACTATGGTCGATCGAGTGGGGAATTGCTGAGCTAGTGAACCATCCAGAGATCCAACAAAAGCTTCGACACGAGCTCGACACGGTGCTCGGTCCTGGCGAGCAGATCACCGAGCCAGACACATACAAGCTGCCCTACCTGCAGGCAGTGATCAAGGAAACTCTGCGGCTGCGGATGGCTATCCCTCTGCTGGTGCCCCACATGAACCTCCACGACGCCAAGCTTGGGGGCTACGACATCCCCGCCGAGAGCAAGATCCTCGTCAACGCGTGGTGGCTGGCCAACAACCCGGCGCAGTGGAAGAACCCGGAGGAGTTCAGGCCGGAGAGGTTCTTGGAAGAGGAAGCTAAGGTTGAGGCCAATGGGAATGACTTTAGGTACCTTCCTTTTGGTGTTGGAAGGAGGAGTTGTCCCGGGATCATATTGGCTTTGCCCATTTTGGGAATCACTTTGGGGCGTTTGGTCCAGAATTTTGAGCTCTTGCCTCCTCCCGGACAACACAAGCTTGATACCTCGGAGAAAGGTGGGCAGTTCAGCTTGCACATTTTGAAACACTCCACTATTGTTGCCAAGCCAAGAGTGTTCTGATCACATTCTGTCATGTTTTGATCTTGGGGTTTTTCAAAATCCTAATGGGAAACGGATTTTTGATATGTATAAGGTGCAAATTGCTTAATTAATTTTAGTTTCAAACTCTGAATAACACTAGCGAAGTCCATTGTAATCTAGCATCTTCGTCAGTATAGAAAATTTGCCTGGGAGGGGAAAAATCAGTATAAAGTTTAATAATCTGCTTGACCCGGCATAAACGTAGTGAACTTTCTCAAGTTATCTTTGAAGTCTTTTATTAGTTGTTGGGACTAAGGTGCGAGCGTATAAATTAACTCAACGAGGCTTCTACCCAAAAAAAAAAAAAAAAACTCAATGAGGCTGCACTATACATACGGTATAGTGGAATGTTTGGTTCAATGTAAGAACCTCACATGGTTAAAAGAAAAAGAAAAAGAAAAAAAAAAACACATCCGCATTGAGCTATAACTATTTACGCTGTGAGATAAATGCTAACAGAGATTGAACCTAAAAAAAGTTGAAACATATTTGACAAATCCAGATTCACTTTTTCTTATTTCCTTAATGGTTATATTGATCATTTTTCGTCCATTGATGGATATTAATAAATAAAAATTACAAAAGATAGAAAATGTCTTACCTTCCTCCCAAATCAGCCAATCGAATGAAAAAAATAAAAAAATAAAAAAAATAGAGTGTAAAGATAGTGGATAAGAGGTGGGTGGGTAATATGCATTCATTTCTATTCTTATTTCTTCAAACCAATTTCAGAGGAAAAAGAACTAGTAAAAGTAAATGAAAACGAGAGCAATTGAATAGTCTTATGCTCAAATCATGACACAAATGCTGACATCAATATCCCACCAAGAATTGGAAAAATAATAATGAAAAAATTGTACATTTTTCTAAAGTTAGCAACTTTAATAATGAAAAGCCACATCTAATTCTAACAAAATGTTATAAAAAGTATAGGCAGAGTCTTAAATTTGGTTGGATTTAATTCGGTAAATAATATATTTCATATAGCTGTGTATTATCGTTAGTATGTGTGTAATTATAACACTCAATGCTAAATATATTAGATTATATGTATTAAATTTTACACTAAAATAAACGGAATGTCACACACATATGTTACATAGGCATTAAATAAATAAATAAATAAATAAAAACTAGACGTGCCTGACTACTACGCAAATGAAAATTCCAAAGAATATATATACAACCTCATTTATTTCGTTAATTTAAATTTAAAATTTAAATTTTATTATAATTAAAAATTCTCATAAATAATTATATCTAATTTTTTTATTATAATATAAAATTTTCATATAAAATTATATTTTAATTTAAATTAAAAATTTAATTTAACGAACGAAGTAAGCGGGAGTAAATTCTGACTTTTTAGATGTGACATGTGCCGTGGATGCGTGAAATAATTGAAGAACTCTCTAATAAAGAGACCATTTTATTCTCATAGTTCCCAACGGACCAGTCACATTGCAAGGAGATCTTTCAGTGTCGTTTTTCGCCATTTTCAACGTCCTGTAACGGAAGCTAATTTTGTCCGAGGAAAACTGAGAAAGAGACAAAGCAACCAAGGGAAATGAAATGATGGGTCAGAGAGAGATCCTTCGATACGATCTCTTCTCAAATGGGTTTATTTTTATAATCTTGTTTAGCTTCATTTTCCTCACTTTCTCACCAATCTTCCAAGTGGGTGCTTCGATCCACGAGTACCGCAACGAGGCCTTCATTCGTCGCTCCAATTCCTTCTTCTTCTATGGCGGCAGTGAGGGCCTCTACGCCTCCAAGCTCCACTCGCAAAACGACAAGGTCGTTTCTAAAGATAAGCCCCTCAATGGCAAGTCCTTCATCAGGTAACCCAAAGGAAAAAAAAAAAAGAAAGAAAGAAAGATACAGTTGTTATTTTGTTTGACTTAGTTTTGGACTAAACGCAAATGGGTATGTTTGATCTGTATGTTTTTCTGTTGAATGCCAAATGGATTCCGTGATAGTTGACTTTTTGAGCTGGCAATTACTATTTTTGGTTCGTTCTCTGTGTTTAGATACCTTTTTTTGATTGTTATATATTGGTGATTTAGATTATCAACAAGTAGTCAAGTAATGGCTCTCAGTATAAGCATCAAAGGATTGGGGTAACTTGTGTATGGATGATCAATGGGATTTTTTATTTTATTTTATGTTTTGTGGTTTTCATAGGCTTGTAGTGTGAATGAGAACAGTTGGAAAAATTAGAAGGTTTTGTTCCTTTTATGACGTGTGAATCCAGGTTCGAATCGGTCACTTTTCGAAGAACCAAAAAGTCCGCGGAGCAGAAGAATGAGATGCAGCAGAGGACTGGATTGGTTGAGGCTATAATACTTGATGTCAGAGACAGGGATAAGATTGGGGGTTCTTATTTGAACTCCATTGCAATATGCTGTACCCCAGAACTTGCAAAGGACGGTTCCTGCAAGGTTGGAGAGGTTATAATCCACCGAGACCTTGATAAGCCAAAGGGGCCACAAAGAATCCAGACTTTCTTTGAAGGGAAAAAAGAAGAGGCTTCAATGGTACTCCGCACAATTGAGATCAACAGTACTGGAATGTACTATCTGTATTTCATGTTTTGTGATCCGGAACTCGTGGGCACGGTGATCAGTGGGAGAACAGTTTGGAGGAACCCAGATGGTTACCTGCCGGGAAAGATGGCGCTTCTGATGACGTTTTCTGGCTTAATGTCATTAGCTTACCTTGTTCTAGGCCTTGTTTGGTTCCTCCGATTTGTGCAGTACTGGAAAGATATAATGCAGTTGCACTATCACATAACTGCTGTGATTGCTCTTGGAATGTGTGAGATGGCCCTCTGGTATTTTGAGTATGCAAATTTCAATTCCACTGGAAGCAGACCAATGGGAATCACCATATGGGCAGTGACCCTCACTGCGGTGAAAAAGACCATCTCCCGGCTGCTGCTTCTGGTGGTTTCTATGGGCTATGGAGTTGTGAGGCCAACTCTTGGAAGCGTAACCTCGAAAATACTTCTCCTTGGTGTGATGTACTTTGTCGCTTCAGAGGCACTTGAACTTGTTGAACATTTGGGGAATATCAATGATTTTTCTGGGAAAGCAAGGATTTTTCTGGTGCTACCCGTGGCTCTGCTAGATGCTTGTTTTATTCTGTGGATCTTCTCATCATTATCTAAAACTTTGGAGAAGCTTCAGGTATTTCTATTTTTTTATGCTCATATTCCAACAGCATCGAATAGATGGTTTATGCGCCTCACACGTGCCTTTTGAATCACAGTGTGTAGGTATATAACTAATAAATCATCCCAGGAAAAGAAAATCTCATCCGGCATATGAATTCTTTTCTAACTAGAGCTTGATCTAGTAGAATTTGATAAATAGCAGCCTATTCTATTCCTCATATCCTAGAAGCTTGATGTTGTATGAATTATAACGACTGATGAGATTTTTCGCAAGCGTACGAATCGAACAAGTAATATAATGAGTGAATAAGATATCGTTTCTACGGAGACTAGCTTAACAATTATTGAAATTAATATTTTTAACTTTATCTAGATAAATAAAATCTCTATAAAAGATTAAAACTGAAAAGAAAGTAAAATAAATTAACACAAATTATACGCAAAATAATTATGAAAAGAGATCAATGCAAAGAAAACACTAGAGCATAAAAATTTCACCAAGACAATTCCTATTTAATTCCAATTATTTGCTAACATCGCTTCCAATTCATGTAGTAGAATGAAAAACCCCAATTTATCTACTAGTCCTTCTGCGGATGCTATTAAAAATATTTTTAACATGTAAATTCACTATTGCTAGATGTGAATCCCACCATCCTAGAAATTCATTAAGTTCTTTGATTTTTCTAAAATTGCTCTCGCAAGTCGTATTACTATCTTTCGATGTCCTACGCACCTTACGGTTCCTTTTATTAGAAACTATTCCTAAAAATCTCCTTTTGAGGTTTCAATTTAGGTTTTCAAGTCAATTCAATAAGTGATCAGTTTGTTGAAAGCATTAAGAACAATAAAAGAAACACATTCATGAATGAAAAACTCTTAGTGAATAAACTTCATTGAAAGAGAATAAATGAAATCAAATATTCATGTCTTGGCTACACTTGTAGCCCTAGTTTAGAAATTTAGAACATAATTGAAAAAGAAAACATAATGATAATAATAATTAACATAAGAAATTCAGGAAAAAATAAAACTGTTTGGCAAATTCAAAGTTGAACTCCGTTCTTGAACGAATCCTCCTCTCCTTTGTAGAGTCATCTTCTCTCCTTCATTTCTTAGCCAAAAAATCCTAGAAAATAGCCCTAAAAATCCTATTTATAGTGTTTGGAATCGTAGTGGCATTTTTGTAAATTTTTGGAACTCAAATGAACTCAAGTCGGCAAAATTTTTGAAGTAGCGCCGCGGCCCTACAATTTGGGCACTGCGGTGCTAAGTTGAAAGCTACCAAATATACGCCTTGCTTCGAAGTAGCGCCGCGGCTCTGGTTTTGGGTGCCGCGGCGCTGAGCTGAGAGGTTCTTCACTACGTAAAATAGCGTCATGGCTCGACTACACAAAGCCTAGGCTCTCTTCTCTCGGGTTTTTGTACTTCAACTGGACTATTTCAGAGCTTAGGTGCCATCTTTCAAGGCCGAGGCTCTCCAATATCAATTTGGCTCCAAGAATTACTCCAACACTCGCCTACGAACTCCAAATGAGGTTAATCTGCAAAACCAATTAAAATCACATAAATTCGCTATTAAAATTACTCTAAAACCAACATAACACTCAATTAGAAGTATCCAAAGATAAGCATAAATCCAATATATCAAATACCCCCAAACTTGAGATTTTGCTAGTCCTCGAGCAAAAGAAAAGTAAATAAAAGAGAATAAAGAAATTAACCCTCAAAGCAATAAAAGAATCGAAGTACCAGTGACAACTTGTTGATGATTTGACAATCTTGCCTCAGAGATTCCAGATAGTTAGTAGCTCAAGAGAAGCTTCAGAAATCATATTCTATGTAGAATTTCAATCATAATGCCAATTTCTACCTCACTTAAGGCTCCATGAGTGTGTGTAAAGCTTTTCATTGTCAACCATCCGCACTCGGATTAGTTTATGTAACCCAAGTTCTTTAAAAATGGATCTCTTAGTTGAGAATGTTTAGAAATCTATAGGCTGGTTTTTCAAATCACTCTCCACAAATGTAAAACGAACACCATACCAAGGATCTTTAGGACTTTATTCGACTTGTAACGTGAGGCTTGGGTTCAAGGTAAGATGATGGATACTATTTTTGGCTTAAGTCACTCACGTGCACACAATCATTCCATGTTCTTCAATTCTCCTTAATCCTCCCAAACTTGCTTTCGAACCTCCATTTGTAACCCACTTTATTCATCATTTATTTATTTATTTTTTTTTTCACACCCCCAAACTTATGTCTTTACTTGAGCGCACAAAGTGGGGTGTCTAAGCTGTCATCCTTCAATTTCTTTTTTCTTCTTCCAAGCTCCTCCCATCCTCCCAAAATTGTAATGTAGCTCTAAATATTCTTCTCTAATGATCATATGCACACAAGTGAAGGGTCAAATGAGGGAGTATTAGTTAAAGCTAGGTCCAATTACAGGTGACAATAAAAAAGGTCAAAACAAGCTCAAAAGGGGTACTAGGGATATGTATTACGCACGGGTTGGCTTGAAAGGCTCAAACGATCCAAACATGGCCTAAATCCCTTTCCTAATATGGTGTGTCCTAGGATTTTGCCTCAAGTGACAATCAAACCGGTTCTAGAATTCTTGTGAGATCAAAGAGTTTGCTTAGGTCACATGATCTTTCTCCAAGTAAGCAAAATGATTAACACATTTAAGCTAGTGCTCAGAATGTTATAGAGTCCCAAGCAAAGCAAGAATTAACAAAGAGGATTAAGCACACACACAAAATACAATATTCATCAATTTCTCCCAAGCTAGAAGCAAGCAAAACCAAACTCATCATCAGCCCTGGTGTCATCACTTTTACTTTTTTTTTTTTTTTTAAGAAACAAAACAATTTTTTTAAAAATAAAAAAAACAAAACTAAACAATAAAATGAATGAATAAAACTTAAATAAAAATTGTCCCTCAAAAAAAAGAATAAAAAGGATGTGAAAAAACACTAAACCCGTCCAAATATGAGAATTATAATTTAAGATCTTCAAGAATTGATGGAAACCGCGATCCGTTGCTTAGCAAAGCAAGAACATTGGTATGGTTAAGATGTCACAAACGAGTATGGAAATTCCGTTTGATAAGTCAAGTTTGAACGCCACAAGGAAACCTTGATAAGTTCGGAATAGTTTCTTCAAGAACACAAGAAGAATATCTCACAATGTGAATAAAATATCAAAACCTTTTATTAAACTGAATTTCAGCCTTAAATAGTCGAAAACAAGATAAAGATAGTCAAAACTGTAAAATTCCTACTCTACCCTTAATGAGGTAGGCGCCTAAATGAAAATAAACACCTAAAGATAAGATAAAACACGCCTAAAGCTAATCCTAGGGAAGGAATCCGAATTTGAGCCTAAACCTTAAATATAAAAAGCCTGTCATTTATCGGCCTTGATCCCTTGTTGGAAATTACGCCTTCCCCTCAATGGACCATGCAATGGGCAATGGATGGAATCAACTTTAATGAGTAAAAATAAATGTGGTTTTCTTTAAATTTTTTGGACTTGATGCCTTGTCATCGGTTTAAAACCCCTTAAATTTGCCATAAAATAGATTGGCCTAGTGTGAAATATCTCAAGGGTCCAATGTCTTCGGGGTGACCTCGCTTCAACTTAAGGACTTGTCGATCGCCGGCCGTTCGCATCTTCCCAATTTTCCCTTCCATGACGCTCTTCTCAAAAGCAATGTCCGATTTACAAAAGCAAGTCCCGACATCACTAGGGAGAAAGGCCCCATGAAGTCAATGCCCCAAACATCAAATACTTCCACCTCTAAAATATTATTAAGAGGCATCTCATGTCTCTTTGAAATATTACCGGTCCTTTGGAATCGATCACATGCCACCATAAAGGAATGAGCATCCTTGAAAAGAGTTGGCCAATAAAATCCGCATCGAAGGATCTTAACCGCCGTTTTAGAGCCGCTGAAATGGCCTCCACACGCCAACTCATGACAATGCCTAAGAATGCTTCCCATTTCCTCTTCTGGAACACGTCTTCTAATTTGGTTGGGGCACAACTTATAAAGAAACGGATCATCCCAAAAATAATGTTTGACATCAGCTAAGAATTTCTTGCGTTGTTGATGGGTGAAATTAGCGGGCACTATGTTCCGAGCACGGTAGTTAGCACAGTCGGCATACCATGGTACACTAGATGATTGGATTGCTAGCAATTTCTCATCGGGAAAAGATTCATTAATGGGCACTTGATCATCCGGTCTTTCATCTTCTTGTTCCAACCGTGACAAATGGTCGGCAACCATGTTTTCCGCTCCCTTCTTTTCCTTGATCTCCAAATCAAATTCTTGCACCAACAATATCCACCAGATAAGTCTTGGCTTAGCATCTTTTTTAGCAAACAAATACTTGATAGCGGCATGATCCGTTTAGACAATCACCTTGGACCTAATCAAGTATGACCGGAATTTGTCAAAAACGAAGACAATGGCAAGTAACTCCTTTTCGGTTGTCACATAGTTCTCTTGAGCATCATTCAATGTGCGACTTGCACAATGAATCACATGAAGCAACTTGTTCTTCCTTTGCCCAAGAATCGCTCCTACGGCATAGTCACTCGCGTCACACATAATTTCGAATGGAAGATTCCAATCTGGTGTAGCAATTATAGGCGTTGAGATGAGCTTCCTCTTTAAAATATTAAAAGCTTCCAAACATGCATCCGTAAATTCAAACGGAACATCCTCCACCAAAAGGTCACACAAAGGCTTTGCGACCTTAGAGAAGTCTTTGATAAATCTCCTATAGAACCCTGCATGCCCAAGAAAACTCCTTATTGCTTTTATTGAGCTTGGGGGCGGAAGCTTTTCAATTACTTCTATCTTGGCACGATTTACCTCGATCCCTTTATTGGATATCTTGTGTCCCAAGACAATTCCCTCGGTCACCATTAAGTGACACTTCTCCCAATTGAGTACTAGATTTGTCTCCTCACACCGTTGCAACACCAACTTAAGATTTGTCAAGCAAAGATCAAAAGTATCACCAAATACAGAGAAGTCATCCATGAATATCTCTAAAGTCCTTTCCACCATATCCGAGAAAATAGCCATCATGCATCGTTGAAAAGTGGCGGGAGCATTACATAACCCAAATGGCATCCTCCGAAAAACAAAAGTACCATAGGGGCATGTAAATGTAGTCTTCTCTTGATCTTTAGGAGCAATGGCTATTTGATTGTATCCGGAGTAACCATCTAGAAAGCAATAGAATGCGTGGTTTGCAAGCCTATCCAACATTTGGTCAATGAAAGGAAGCGGAAAGTGGTCTTTTCGTGTGGCATCGTATAGTCTTCGGTAATCCATACACACCCTCCATCCTGTCACCATTCTTGTTGGAATTAGCTCATTGGCTTCATTCTTAACCATTGTCATCCCACCTTTCTTAGGAACACATTGTATAGGACTTACCCATGAGCTATCGGAAATTGGGTAGATAATCCCGGCATCTAACCATTTAAGCACCTCCTTCTTCACAACCTCCTTCATGTTAGGATTCAATTGCCGTTGAGGTTGAACAACTGTTTTGCAATTCTCTTCCATCAAAATTTTATGCATGCAAATCGACAGACTAATACCTTTTATGTCCGCCAACGACCATCCCAAAGTCATTTTATGAACTCGCAAAACTCGCAACAGTTTATCTTGCTCTTCTTGATTCAAGGAAGCATAAATAATAACCGGAAGAGTAGAAGATTCACCGAGATAAGCATACCTTAAATGCGATGGTAGAGGTTTAAGCTCCAGTGCAAGTGGCTTTTCAATAGAAGGAATCAACAGTGGTTTGCTTGGATTAATCTCTTCAAGGGGGAGTCTTCATAAAAGGATGTGGAGGTGATGCTACAAGAAACTTCACAAACTCATTGTCTTCCTCATCGTCTAACATTACCATAGTCAAAGATCGCACCAAACATGCTTCTTGATCATTATCTAATCCTTTTATCTTAATCATATCCCCAACAAGTTCTCCAATCACATCCATTCGAAAGCACCCCGCTGCCTCAGTCGGTAGTTTCATGGCTTTGAACACGTTGAACGTAACTTGCTCATCTTGCACCCTCATTGTGAGTTCTCCTCGTTGCACATCAATAAGCGTCCTTCTTGTTGCTAAAAAGGGTCTTCCAAGGATAATGGGAATGTTCACATCTTCCTCCATATCAAGTACAATGAAATCCGCTGGAAAGATGAATTTATCCACTTTTACCAAAACATCTTCAATAATACCCCGTGGGTATTTAACATAACATTCTGCCATTAGTAGTGAAACTATAGTAGCCTTCAGTTCTCCTAACCCCAACCTTCGAAAGACTGATAATGGCATAAGGTTTATGCTTGCTCAAAGATCAAATGATGCCTTTCCAAAGTAAGAGTTTCCAATAGTGCATGGTATAGTAAAACTACCCGGATCCTTCAGTTTCTGTGGCAGCTTCCTCTGAATGATGGCACTACATTCCTCAGTAAACGCTATTGTCTCAAAATTTTCCAACATCCTTCTAAGAATTTGGCAAATTGCTTATCCAAATTCTTCTTCTGCAATCTTTGCGGAAACAGAATTCTTGGCTCATGTGTTTCTACCGACAAATCTTTCTTTTCAATCTCCTATCCTACTTTCTCTTTTGTATCTTTGTCATAATGCAGTTGCTTCTTCTCTGTACTTGACTTCACTTGTGGATCCTGTAGTTGCAAACCATTCCTTGTAGAAATAGCCATGCATTGCTCTTTAGGATTAGGAATGGTATCACTTGGAAGGGAGCCTTGTTGCCTTGTTGAACTAGAACTTGCCAATTGCCCCATTTGCACTTCTAAGTTCCTGATTGTTGCTGCTTGACTACTCAACAAAGTGTCTGTCTTTGCTGTGTATTGCTTAGTATCATCCATATGTTGCTTAGTAGTCAACATGAATTGAGAAAACATATCTTCCAACGAAGTCTTCTTCTCTTGTTGCACAAACCCTGGAGGAGGGTTCAAGACATTCTGAGTGTTCCTGTAAGAGAAATTTGGATGATTCCTGGAACTGGGGTGATAGGTGTTTGAATTTGAGTTCCAATTGCTGCCTATTGAAATTCCCCATATAATTAGCTTACTCCGCCACAGACAAACAACTCCCATTTTCATGATTGGCTCCTCAATATTCACAACAAGAAGTTGGAATATGCACCGAATTCACCTCCCTATTGTCCAGCTTCTTCACTAAAGCAGCCACTTGGCTCGTCAGAGCCGTCAAAGTATCAACCTCAAGTACCCCTGCAGTTTTTCTCACCATAGTTCACTCCTTTGGATACTTGTAATCATTTGCAACCTTCTCATCTAGAAGATTAAAAGCCTCATCCACAGTCTTTCTCATCAATGCACCTCCTGTAGTAGCATCCACTAATTTTGCATTGCTCAAATCTAGACCATTGCGGCAGGTTAGACATGGCAGGCGTTTTGCTTATAGGGTAAACTTAGCCGGGAACTTTTTCAAGAGCCTCATCGACTATCAGCATGACAAGGGGAAAAAGCAACTGATTCCATAGGCACATCTTGAGACGATTCTTCCTCATCATAAGACTAAACCATGAAAGGAGAGGCCTCTGAGGATAGTCTCCCTACCGGAAGGCTCCTATATGAAAAAAGATATGTGACTGAATCTGCATCCATTTTTGCACCTTATGATGAGGACATCTCCTGCACAACTCTTGAAATCTCTCCCAAGCTTCTGATAAAGTCTCCCTATCATCTTGCACAAAATTAGTAATTTCATTTCTCATTTGAATGGTCTTGGATGGAGGAAAATACATAGCCAAGAACTTCTGAGCAAGTTCATTCCAAGTAGTGAAGTGATTTGAGGGATGAGAATAAAGCCAACTCCAAGCCTTGTCTTCGAGAGAAAAGCTAAACAGTCTCAATCTTATAGCATCCTCTAACACTCCATTGAACTTCATAGTATCGCACAATTGCAAGAAACGTGCGATATGAGCATTAGGATCTTCACTAGGCAAACCCCCAAACTGACAAGAGTTTTGAATCATGGAGATGATCTCCGGTTTCAATTCAAAGTTGTTGGCTTGAATAGCTGGAGTAGCAATGCTTGACGGTATCCCAGTAACATTGGGGGTAGAATAATCCCCACAGCCTTAGTGTCAGGTTCTCTTTCTGCCATATCAACGATCACAAGCTTTTCTTTCTTCTTTTCCCGCTTACGTCTTCTAAAAGTCCGCTCAATCTCAGGATCAAAGACTTCAAGACTTTTAGATCGTAGCATGCACTATAAGACACCTAGCAATTTGCAAGAAAATAAAATAACGTAAGAGTCTAAATTAAAATTAAAAATACTTGGTATCATTATTGTTAATGCCAGTCCCTGACAATGGCGCCAAAAACTTGTTGAGATTTTTGGCAAGCGTACGAATCGCATAAGTAATGTAATGAGTGAAAAAGATATCGTTCACACGGAGACTAGCTTAACAATTACAGAAATTGATATTTTTAACTTTATCTAGACAAATAAAATCTTTATAAAAGATTAAAACTGAAAAGAAAGAAAAATAAATTAACACAAATTATACGCAAAATAATTATTAAAAGAGATCAATGCAAAGAAAACGCTCGAGCATACAAGTTTCACCCAGATAATTCCTATTTAATTCTAATTATTTGCTAACATTGCTTCCCATTCATGTAGTAGAACGAAAAATCCTAATTTATCTAATAGCCCTTCTAAGGATGCTATTAAAAATATTCCTAACATGTAAATTCACTATCGCTAGATGTGAATCCCACCATCCTAGAAATTCATTAAGTTCTTTGATTTTTCTAAAATTGCTCTCACAAGTCGTATTACTATCTCTTGATGTCCTACGCGCCTTACGGTTCCTTTTATTAGAAGCTATTCTTAAAAATCTCCTTCTGGGGTTTCGATTTAGGTTTTCAATTCAATTCAATTAGTGATCAGTTTATTAAAGCATTAAGAACAATAAAAGAAACACATTCATGAATGGAAAACTCTTAGTGAATAAATTTCATTGAAAGAAAATAAATGAAATTAAATATTTATGTCTTGGCTACACTTATAGCCCTAGTCTAGAAATTTAGAACATAATTGAAAAAGAAAACATAATGATAATAATAATTAACATAAGAAATTTAGGAAAGAATAAAACTGCTTGGCAAATTCGAAGTTGAACTCCGTTCTTGAACGAATCCTCCTCCTTCGTAGAGTCGTCTTCTCTCCTTTTTTTTTAGCCAAAAGATCCTAAAAAATAACCCTAAAAATCCTATTTATAGTGTTTGGAATCGTAGTGGCATTTTTATAAATTTTTGAAACTCAAATGAACTCAAGTCGGCAAAATTTTCAAAGTAGCACCGTAGCACTACTATTTGGGCGCCGCGACGCTAAGCTGAAAGATGCCAAATATACGCCTTGCTTTGGAGTAGCGCTGCGGCGCTAAGCGGAGAAGTTCTTCACTGCGTAAAATAGCATCATAGCGCGACTGCACAAAGCCTAGGCTCTCTTCTCTCAGGTTTTTATACTGCAACTGGACTATTTCAGAGTCTAGGTGCCATCTTTCAAGGTCGCGGCTCTCCAACATCAATTTAGCTCCAAGAATTACTCCAACACTCGCATACGAACTCCAAATGATGCTAATCTGCAAAACCAATTAAAATCACATAAATTCGCTATTAAAATTACTCTAAAACCAATATAATACTCAATTAGAAATAGCCAAAGATAAGCATAAATCCAATATATCAACTAATAATAATTCATTCATTATGTAAACTAATATTATTGAATGAGTTCTTATATTAAGCTGTCTATTTTGCATATTCCATATTGTATCTTTTTCTTTTCCTGACTATTGAGCCCCCCTCCTCGCCTAACCATGTAAATTAGTAATCCTTTGTCTCTTTTGTCCACAGATTCGAAGAAGCATGGCCAAACTGGAGCTTTACAGGAAGTTTACCAATTTTCTTGCAGTATCAGTGTTGTTCTCTATTGTTTGGATTGGCTATGAGGTTATCCTTTTGTTTTCTTCCCAACTGACTTCTTTTGTATTGCAAGTAGTATATGACAAGTTGATAGACCCCCTGTGCGCGTCACTTATACTCGAAGGAAGAGGGGTGGGAAAACTGGTGCTACTCAAGTCAAGGAGCTGCCGAGGTTGCGGAGCCGGATTCAGATCAGGCTAATGTAGCGCTTGAGGAGCAGTAGTTGGATGATGTGTGGTTGGCCAGGAGATGATTGAGTTGGAAGGGAGTGCTGTGATGGATTCGGTACCGGTCTTGATTGAGAGGGGATAAGGTCAGCTAAGGTCAAGGACCTAGGAATTTGGGAGGATTCTGTTAGAGAGGTTGTTAGAAGAGCATGGAATAAAATGTGAGCCCGGGGGGAAATGGGCATCGATCATCTTAGCTAAAGGAATTTAGTGAGCAAGTCTCTAGGGAGTGTAATGGGTCTCTCGAAAACTCTCATATCTTGTGTACCTAATTTCTTTTAGTAATATCAATACAATTCCAATTATGATCGATCAATTTCCCTGTGTTTTCTAATTTTTATCTTTGATAATTGCTGGTTCTATCAAAGTAGTATCAGTGCACTGACCTGGATGGCGCCACCGAGGAAGGTTGTTGATGAGAAGACCGACGGGAATCGGAGTGATGAAGTCTGGGAAGAAGTCCAAAGGGAGATGGAAGCCTTCAAGGAGGATTTGCAGAAAATTCCCAAGTTGGAGAGAGGCTTGGAGCTGGTGTTGGGAAAGTTGGAGTTGCTACGGCAGAAGGCCGAACCAGAACAGGGCAAGACCTCGTCGATTACGGGGTCGCCGGCGGGTGGAACCTTCTCCATGGTTGAGGGAAAGGAGAGTAGCGGAGGCGGATGGGACGACGGACCGAGATCGGTCACGCAGACTTGCCGGATTGAGATGCGGACCTTTGATGGAACCAACCCCGATGGGTGGATCTTCCGGGTGGAGCGGTTATTTGCGATGAATCGAACTGGGGAAGCAAAGAAGCTGGAGGCCGCGGTGGTGAGTCTCGACAGCGACGCCCTCACTTGGTTCCAATGGGAGGATGGGACGCGAGCCATATGGAGTTAGGGGAAGCTGAAATCTCTGATCCTCGAGAGATTCCGCCAGACACAGGATGGAGACCTTTGCAAGAGATTTTTGGCACTCCGGCAAGTGATGACTATCTGTGAATATCGCCAACAATTTGAGGTACTGACCATGCTGCTTACGGACGTCTCTGAGCAGGTATTGGACAAGAATTTTGTGAATGGCCTGAAACCGGAGTTTCGACTGAGATCCAGATGATGCGGTCCAGCGGGCTTGGACGGATCATGGAGCTTGCCTAGCGAATTGAAGATTGCAATGCCCAACTGAGGCTGGCAAGAACTCCAAACTTGGGCCCAAGCTCTTTGGCCAAGCGCTCAATTCCAGGAAACCTAATTAGGGGGAAGGGAGCCTCAAGTCCTCAACACCCTTAGGTCGCAACATACCTTGCCTGACAAGCAGGTGGGAGGTGGGAACACTTCATTTCGAAAACTCACGGAGGCGGAGCTACAGAGCAAATGCGATAAAGGGCTTTATTACCGTTGTGATGAGAAATACACCGTCGGCCACCATTGCCCAAACCGGGAACTACAATTCCTCTTGTTTAACGATGAGGAGGAAGGGACTGACTGAGAGGATACCAAGGAGGACGAGGTTAGATGACATCAAGGTGGCAGAGTTATCCCTAAACTCAATAGTGGGTTTGACCTCGCTACGGACCATGAAGATGCACGGGTTGATTGGGCCACAAGAGATGGTTGTTTTGGTGGACAACGGAACGACTCACAACTTCATCGCGACCGATCTCGTCCTGAAGCTAGGTATCCTACTGGACAAAACCAAAGGCTATGGAGTGATCATGGGAACGGGGTTGACAGTGAAAGGAGAGGGGTTTGCCGCAGGGTGGTGTTGTCAATTCAATCAATTGAGGTGGTGGAGGACTTTAAACCGCTGGAACTAGGGAGCTCAAACGTGATATTGGGCATGAAGTGGCTCGAGATGTTGGGGGGGAACGAGCGTCAATTGGAAATTGCTGAAGATGAAGTTTAAATTAGTAGAGATGTAAGTGGTTTTGCAAGGAGAACCCAGTCTCAGTAGGTCGGCAGTATCCTTGAAAGCCATGTTGAAGGCCTTGAAGCAAGAAAGGCAAGGGGTATTAGTTGAACTAAACTGCACTGCACTCTGGTGAAGGTCCAAGCTCATGAAAGGGAACCCAAAGGGGCGCCGAAGGAATTGGAAGGCGTTTTGAAGCATTGGGTAGAGGTCTTTGCCATGCCAGCCACATTGCCCCCGCCACAGGTTCAGGATCATGCCATTATTCTCAAAGAAGGAACCTCTTCGATCAACGTCCAGCCGTATCGCTACCCCCAAACTCAAAAAGATGAAATCAAGAAGTTGGTAAGGGAGATGTTGGCAGTGGATCCAACCAAGTGTAAGTCCTTTTTTGAGCCCATTCTTTTAGTCAAGAAAAAAAGATGGTAGTTGGCGCTGCGCTTTTGTGTGGATTATAGGGCCTTAAACAGGGAGATTGTGCTGGATAGGTTCCCGATCCCCGTAATAGATGAGCTGCTCGATGAGTTGTATGGAGCAACGGTCTTTTCTAAGATAGATTTAAGGTCTGGTTATCACCAAATCCGTGTACATGGCAAGGATGTGCCGAAAACGGCTTTCCCGACACATGAAGGGCAATATGAGTTCTTCGTTATGCCCTTCAGTTTAACCAATGCTCCGGCGACATTTCAGGCTCTATTGAATGAGGTGTTCCGGCCCTATATTTCTGAGCTGCTCACACTGTATCATGATAGTGCGGTGGGTGGGTATTCCAGAGTTCTCAAGACTTATCAAAGGCTCGCGGCAAGGTACCTCTCTCAAACATAGCACGACATACCACCCTCAGTCCAATGGCCTAACGGAGATACTAAATCAGTGCATCGAAACTTACTTGCAATGTTTTGTTTAGGATAAACTAAGGCAATGGCACAAATAGTTGTCGTGGGCTGTATGTTGGTATAGCACCTCCTACCATTCGGCTATAAAAACCGCTCCATTCCGCATGCTCTATGAGCAGGATCCACCTCCTCTTGTCCGCTATGGGATCGGATCTTCCCCGGTGGCCTCGGTTGACAAGCAGCTTAAAGAGCGGGATGCCATGCTTGACATTATCAAGCAACACCTCCTCTGAGCTCAACATCGGATGAAAACCTATACGGATCAGCATCGCCGGAGTTGCAGTTTGCGGTGGGTGAATATGTGTACCTCAAGCTTCGCCCTATCACCGCACGACTATTGCTAAGTGTCCCAATGAGAAGTTGGCTCCTCAGTACTATGGCCCCCTTGAAGTCGAAGCCAAGGTTGGGGTGGTGGCTTACTGCTTGCGCCTGCCGCCTACCATTTCCATACACTCAGTTTTCCATGTCTGCTAACTCCGGCGAGCCATTGGGCATACTTAGGCCATTCCTACCCTACCACCGCAGTTGGACGCAGGTCGGTGGCCAAGTTGGAGGTGCTTATCCGCTGGGCCTTCTCTCCGCACATGATGATACATGGGAACTCTATGATGTCCTCAACATGTAGTTTCCTCACTTTCACCTTGAGGACAAGGTGAAACTCTGGGCGGGGGGCTATTGATAGACAATCTATGCGCTTCACTTGTGCTCAAAGGAAGAGGGGCGGGAAAACTGGTGTTGCTCAAGTTGAGGAGTTGCTGAGGGTTGCGGAGCCGGATTCGAATCAGGCTAATGGAGCGGTTGAGGAGCAGCAGTTGGACGATGTGGTAGGCCAGGAGATGGCTAAGTTGGAGGGGAGTGCTGTGATGGATTCAGGACTGGTCTTGTTTGAGATAGGATGAGATCCGCTGAGGTCAGGGACCTAGGAGTTTGGGAGAATTCTATTAAAGAGGTTGTTAGAAGAGTGTGGAACAAAACGTGAGCCCAGGGGAAATGGGCATAGATCATCTTAGTTATAGTAAATTAGTGAGCTAGTATCTGGGGAGTGCAAAGGGTCTCTCGAAAACCCCCATATCTTATATATAAAAAAAAAAAAGGCGGACCCCAGTGCCAAAGAGGCTCTCGTACTATGACGGGCTCCGGGAAAAACTCAATCTCATATGTACGCGGCCTTTCCCCCGGAAGGAGAGGCCGTTTCCAGGATTCAAACCTTGGACCTCAGGTGCAAACGTAAGCGCACCCCCCACGGTGCCAAGCCCGCCTTCATAATTTCATAATTTCTTTTAGTAATATCATAATTTCATAATTTCATTATATTCCTTCATAATTTCTTTTAGTAATATCAATACAATTCCAGTTTTGATCGATCAATTTCCTTGTTTTTTCTGATTTCTTTTTTTGTTAATTGCTGGTTCTATCATAAGTGCTTTCTATTATTGTGCATACTGTTTCTACCTTTGCTATCTCAATGTTCAAGAATCAAAACATAACCGTTATGAGAACTGCATGCTGCATATGTTTTTGAAAAATTCATACCTCTTGAACGATCTGACATGAAACATTACCATTGCACTATTGTATTATTACATTAGTCGTACAGTATCTGAGGTCTAAACTTTGATTTTCAGTTGTACTTCAATGCCACTGACCCACTGAGCGAACTCTGGCGAACGGCTTGGATCATTCCAGCTTTCTGGACGTTGCTCGCTTATATAATCTTAGTAGTGATATGCGTTCTCTGGGCTCCATCTCAGAACCCAACTGGGTACTCTCTAAATTCTTGCCTTGTTTCTTGATACTATTTTCCGTCTCTTTTCAATGTTTTGCTTCTCATGTGGCCATTTAAAGACTTAGAGCGCAATGTAGGATCAGAAAGTTGTATTCAATTGCTTAAGATAGTTTATCCACTGGCCTCTCTAGCAATTTTTTATGCTAGATGCACCTATCATCCCAAATGTCATCTCTATACACACATATTGAAAAAGATGATGTGGTGATTTATTGCAACTTGGAGACCAGCAGTTATAGGTTTTACAAGGACTTATTGGAATGTCAGCGAAGGAGGGCTTTTTGAAATTGTAGCCTCGATTTACAGTGTTGTTTTTTAGAGTTACGAAAAATACTAGCATCACTTTTTATGTTACTCTTTTTGTCACTTTCTACATTTATTATTTGACATGTGAACTTCACTATCTCATTTTTTGTTTAAATAATAATATTTCATGTCCACTATCTCATTTTCTGTTTAAATAATAATATTTCATGTTAGTGGAGTCCACGTGTCAAATAATGAATGCAGAAAGTGATAAACAAAGTGATAGAAAAAGTGATGCTAGCATTTCTCTCGAGTTTCATGTAGCACAACCACCTAAGCATCAAACTCACATGCATTTCCAAGAGGGTTAAAACGTAACATACTACAAGCCCTGAAACTTGGATATTCACTTTGGTGAGAAAAATTATTCCCCACCATCACAAAGCAGGCGTATGGAAAAATTTTTCTTCTCAAGATTTCAGTTGCGTTAAAAAATTCTAGTTGTATGTTGGATTTCATTATCCAGGATTCCTAAAGGCTTATGAATTCGATTTGAGCTTGTTTTGGTGCAGATATGCATACTCAGAGGAGATCGGAGATGACTTCGACGAAGAGGGTATCTCGCTTACTGCCAGTGGAGTTAAGGTGGCCGGAGATCTGGGAATCATTCTTGAAAGGAAGGAGAGGAAGGCATTCGCTGCAGGAGATCATCATGTGTTTGGACTTGGTGAAGATCTTGAAGAAGACAAGAGAGAATAATAAGCCCTCTTCCTCCTATATTTATCTTATATATCTCACATATGCATATATACATCACGCAGGAATGACTTTCTTCACAATCACATGGCTATTAGAGAAAAGAAAAAAGTGGGGTGCAAGGGTGAGAACAATGAGGGTAACTTCAACTATACTTTTGCTTAACCAAACCTTTAACTATATACGTTTCACCACCCATAATTTAAAAAGTTAAAATCAAAAATCAAAGCTATTATTTTTATGAAAGCGCTTAGGCACAAATTAGGGGCCGACTGGGATGATGCTGTCGCCTTTTTTTGGTATACTTGACTGAAAAGTAATTAAGTTTACTCTGAAAAAAAAAAAAAAAAAAAAAATGTGGTCTACTAATTCCTAAATCTGTTAACCCCTTAAGAATGCAGAAAGGGACAAGGGTGGGTGAGATTTGAAGTCATGGCTGTACAGAAAAGGAAAGATCTTCTTGTCTTCTTATCATTGTCTACGGGCAACATAACAAACATAACCATTTTCATTTGTTATTATAGCTGATCAAAAGCAAAGTGGAGTAGGTAGCGCGTGATAGGTGGGTTACACTTAAAACTTAATTTTACATAAATTATTAAAAGAGTCACTTTGCTAATGGAAAGCTAATCCCACAAATTTGATTTGATTTGATTTGATTCGTTGTGTCTCAGACCGTTTTTCTCAATAATCTATTGCAAAAGTGATGACTCATTTGTCTATCTTATTGACACGATTTAAAATCTTAAAAAGTCATTTTATAAATATTAATAGTTTATTTTATTCACGCGTTTAAGTCAATAATATTATTTTTGAATTTAAATTTTATGGTAGAATTATTAGTGATAATTTTTTTATTTAAATTTTTTGTGAAAAAAAATACTATGACAAAATTAGAATTATAATTTTAAACATGTGAAACAAATAAATTCTAAATATGGGAAGAATTTTCTCTGACTTACCTTCAATAGAGTTAGTTATAGACCGTTATGTCTATTTAAAATCATATTAGATTAAAAAATATTCTCACTATTAAAAATAAAGATCTTAAAAGTAAGGACCTATGGGCCAGAGAACTCTCAATATGGGAAGCAAAGCAAGAACAAGTGAAACGTTTATTAGAAGTTCCAAGCTCCATACATTGTATAGGTAAACTTTTTATAAGAGATTCTCATTCCTAAAGCATACGTATTCTTACTGGTTTTCCACAATCTACATAAACGCGCTTTGGTTAAACCAACCGAAGGAAAAAAAAAAAAAAAAACTCTTTTTTTGTTTTAAGAAAAAATTAAGAATTTATCCTTTAGAGTATATTAATCTAGATTTTTATACCTCTCTTAATAAATATTATTTTATTTATTTTTTTAGGGATAATAGTAAAAAAAATTGACAAATAAATCACTTTTACTGTTACTTTACAGAATCGTATATGAAATTTTCATTTCATACAACTACTCGTTCAATTTTTTTTAAAGTCATTAGATCCTTTTCTTCAAGAGTCATTAGATCATTTTCCTCAATCGAGAACCTTTTCCTTTCTTTCATTCTGTTCTAAAGAGTAATAGGACCACTTTCATTTAAAATTTGGACTCTTTTATTTTTTATTTACTTTACTAATTTTTTTATTATTTTTTCCTTTTTTTTATTTCTTTAATAAGTTATAAATTAAAAGTGAAGAATAACAATTGACATAAACAAGAGCAATCATTATCTAAGTTTTAAAGATAAAAAATTTATATATTTAAAATTATGATTTAAAATTATTTTTAATATCTGTATATTTTTTATGAAAAAAATATTATAATAAATTATAAATTATTATTTAAAATTGAACGGAAGGTGGGCTTTCACGTGAAAAAGGAAAAGCACTACATTACCTATATAACATTGTCCAACTTAAAGCATTAGCGAGACAAAACACCATAAACGAGACAAAGCACTAGACGTTTGTGAACCACATGTCTCGTCGTGACGTTGCCACGGCGAACACCGGTGCCGCCCATTAGAATAGAAAATTAAGGTCCGTTTGGTTGGGGGATTCGTCCCCTATTCGAATCATAATTTATGATTTGTTATAATAATTTTTTCAAAAAATACACATAAATCGAAAATAATTTAAATCACATAATTCGAGTCCCTAATCAAACGGACGCTTAGATAAAAGAGAGAGAAAACTCCTAAAAATTCTCTCTTTTCCATTTTCCCCAATCTGATCTGAGAAACGAAAAAAAAAAAAAACCCTAAATGGAGTTTTCGGAGGACATCTTGGTGGAGATTCTGAAACGGCTGCCGGCGAAGTGTCTGGTGCGATTCAGGTGCGTATCGAAGGCATGGCGGTCTCTGCTGACGAGTCGCGGCTTCGTCAGAGCGCATCTGAGGAGGATTCGATCGGAATCTCACCTAGGTATGGCTTCCAGCATAATCCTCGCCCGCTATGGCGATTCTCTTTTATCGATGGACCCACACAAGGAAGATTCTACTCAACAAGCGGCGGAGCTCGATTTCCCCATGCTTCCGTACTTCCCGTACTACGTCAAGGGCCACTGCGACGGCCTCCTCTGCGTCGTCATGAACGACGGCGCTCAGGGATTCCTTCTCCTCTACAACCCTTCCATCAACGAGTACAGGAAGATGCCTCTCCCTTCCAATTTCCGCAGCACCAGGGAGGTTTTCGGCCTGGGGTTCGATTCATCGACTCAGGACTACAAGATCGTGCGATTCCCTTCCATGTATTGCCGCATGAAGGTCCCGAATTTCATCCCCAAGATCGAGGTCTTCACTCTCAAGACCAATTGCTGGAGGAAGCTTCCGGACGAGGACAGGCCGCCGTACTTCGTCGAGCACGTCTTCCAGGCCACCCACGCCAATGGCGGCCTCTACTGGCTCGCCGAGGAGGGCGATTCGCTCCGCTGCGTGATCCTCCGATTCGATCTGGCATCGGAGAAGTTCAGCATCGTGCCGCCGCCGCCAGATGAGAACAACCGGAATATCTCCTGGATTGGATCCCTGAAGGAACAGCTCTGCATGCTCCACAGCCAGAGACTGAGCGTCGTCGATGTCTGGGTTACGAGTGACGACAAGAAATGGACAAAGCTAATCAGTATTCCGAGATCGCAGGGGCCGAGCCAGTCGGTGTACAGCTCACGGTACACGCCACTCTGTTTCACCAAGAAAGGTGAATTGCTTATGAGCGTTGGAGGAGAAGGGTTTCTTGTGTATGATCCGATGGAGAAAACTTTCAAGAACCTTGAGGTCAGAGGGGCCGAGCATCATCTGCAGGAGACGGTGATTTGTGAGAGCTTGGTTTCGCCATATTTCGGCATTCGCAATCGCAGTCGGAGTAATCAGTCGGCGTTTGATGACGAAGAAGGATGGCTGGCGGATCCCACATCCAATAGCAGCATCAGGCAGCTGATTATGGGACTCAGGCGGGGACTTGCTTTCAAGAGTAGCCGGAGTAAGCAACGATGAGGATGAAAGAACACTCTTTTTACCTCTTTAGCATGCGCTTGTTGTGATTCGAAAGGTATACATTTGTGATATATCTGACGCTTTTATAGAATCTGCTTGTTGCTTCGGTACTTGCCCTCGTAGAAGAAAGAATTTTTGTTGTTGTCGACTAACAGATTCGACTGAAAGAAACAGACTGTTGCAAACCGTTGTATATAATGTTTTCGTTTGACTTGTACAAACTTGTGTGTCTATATGATGAATACAAATACTTTCATGTTGCGTTTAAGTGATGTTTTTGAGCCTTGCTTTGCCTTGTGTTAATCATCTTGAATAATTGCATGTCTTGGGTTAGTGGTATTAAAAAGAAGTTAAAAATGAAAGTTATATCAGTTTTTAGTCATTGATCATTGATATGTGCGTTTCTTTGCCCCTACTGCTTATAGGTTTTTTGTTATATTTACTTACCTCAATAGGTCCAAAAAAGCTTATTAGGAAGTTGGGAGCAATTGGAAATGGCCTTCATTTGATATCTTTATTTATGTTTTTGCATTGATATGTGCCTCTTCCATCTTAGTAGTTAATTAATTTTCCTTTTAATTACCACAACAGGGTTTTAGAAACGTTGATCCGGATACTCAGATTTATAGGTCCACTCCCACAGCAAAGAATACTAGGCATATATTCCTTACACTAGCACTCAGCAACAATTTTCATGTAATTACCAGAAAATTAATTGAAATGCTCCTTTGTTTTATGAAAAAATTTGTTAAGTATTTCCATGAAATTGGAGGACAAAGGCATAGGATTGGAATTCGGACCTGTACTTTGTAAAACTATAATCCCCGAGTTGCAAAACTGTTCTCCTGGTCAAGTATTCGGAGAAGGGTAAATTAAAGAATAGACACTGAATGCAAAACACGTATGAAAAGAAATCTATGCAAAATGAATGGTTTGGTGAAGTTCCGAAGCCGAGTCCAATGACAATCGGGTATTCTTGCTGGAGTCTCGGACAAATCATACTTCTTCAACCTACGATTTGAAATATGAGAGACTTTTGAGAGCCACATAAAAGTAAAAACTTCAAATTACAGAGAAAAAAGAAAGTCATTACATGAGTTTCCTTGAATTTAACAGGGTTAAAAATAACCTGAGGGAGGCTCATCAACTCGAAAACAGCTTTCTTTGGTGTCAGTTCATTGTCAATAATCCGAGCAACTGCCGTTAGAACTGGCATCTTTACATTATATTTCTGGGCCAAAGCGACAACAGCTCCAGCTGTTGATACACCTTCTGCCACCTACTAAATATCATCAATTGAGTTACACTGAAATTAGCACAATCTCAACAATGAACAGGTAGGTCCAAACTTTTCAAGCACCTGACTCATGGAACTCAAGATGTCTTCCAGTTTCTCGCCGGATCCTAGACGGACTCCGACCATTCTGTTTCTTGAAAGATTCACAAAACATGTAAGCATGATGTCTCCAGTCCCTGATAGACCAGTAATCGTCGTCGGCTTTGCTCCCATCTTCAAGAAATAAGTAGGGGGGAAAAGTTTGTGAGAAAAGAGCAACTATGGAAAGGAAATGTTTGCAATAAGCAGCACCAATCATACCGAGAACATAAACCAAAGCCAAAAATGAGAACATTCTAGAGAAAACATGTTTTCTTTTTGTTACATTTTGGTTAGGGAAGGGGAAAAAAATTTAAGCGTGGAAGCTACCTTTGTTGCCAACCATCGTATTTCGGAACAACCTTGTGCAACGAGAGCCGCCATGGAATTGTTACCAAGATTCATCCCCTCCACAATTCCTGCAGCAATTGCAAGCACATTCTTAAGGGCACCTGCGATCTCCACCCCTGTGACATCACTGTGAGTTATCAGAGGTTACGAGCAGGACCAGTCGACTTAGATATATGCAGATGCTACTTTGGGCATTACATTCTAAACGAGCCATGACATAAAAGAATTAGAGTACACAATTGTGCTTCCTAAATTCGCAATTTTAGGACCAAAGTTATAGAACCAATACCTTGAAGTGCTGATTCTTAGATGGTCAGAAGCTAGTAGCTGCTGAACTGCGTTTGCCAGTTTCTTGTCTTTTGATGCCACCACCATTGCTGCAAAGGCCAAAAAAAAGTCAGAGAAGCTTGTTAAGTATCTGGAACAATGATTCGATCGGAGGCAGTGGATTCTACAATGGAAAAGCATAATGAAACAAATCTGATGATCACCTGTTGGCAATCTGTTCATTAGTTCTAGAGCAAAAGAAGGCCCTGATAATGCAATGAAAGGCTGGCGCTGATTCTTCAATGCATGGGGAATAATCTGAGACATCATCCTCAGTGTATTTAGCTCTAAGCCCTTGCTGAGGGATATGAATGGCAAACCAGGATCAACGTGTTCTGCAATTCCAGCAAGAAAAGAAGAGCTGAACTGCAATATAACATAGACATATTCAGGTATCTGCCTCTGATCTATGCAAAATATTGTATCAGCGGAAACAAACTAAATTAATTTTTTCCGCGACTTAAATGGTATTTCCCTCTTTAAGAAACAGGACTTAGATCAACATTTGACGTAACAAAAGATTCAAAATTTTGAGGCCAATCCGCCAAACCTGTACAGGGACGGCATGGAGGCAATAGTCGGCACCGAGCAAGGCAGCTTTAGCATCACTGGTTGCAACTACATTTTGGGGTAGCTTGTGTTTGGGGAAATATTTACTGAAAATGAAGAACATAAAAACAAGATTTAGAGGAAAAATTCAAATGCACATTAAGTCTATATTTTATGATAAGATTAGGAGCTTGTGTTCGTGTACCAATTACAATGGTTCTCATTGATAGACTGACAAACTTGAGGATCACGTACAAGCATGCTGACTTCCAATTCAGGCTTTCTGCCTGCAACATGGGCAGCCAATGCAGTACCAAAAGATCCACCTCCAAGCACAACAACCTAAAGAATCAAACTATTATCACTTAAAAAAAATCTAAAGTTACAAATTATACATCAAATGTTCAACAAAAGTAGTACACCCGTTTATGCATTCCAGTCCACCAAAGACAATGAACAAACAAGTCCAAATGGATAAAATGTCTAAAATGAACCTTTGTAAATTTTGCTGCAATAGGAAACGCATAAGATTGGCAAAAATACAAAACGTTTTTTTTTTTACGATCCAAAAAAAAAAAAAAGACCTGAAGAGGCTATTAATAATACCTTGTTAGTTTTCTCAAGAACGTCGGTTTTGGCCTTGGAGCGCCAGGACCTGGACCACCGAACGAGCTTCTCCCAGGCCAAGCGAACCGCCCTCCGGCGATCTCGTGTCCGTTCGGGGGAGGAGTCTGGCGCCGGTTCTTGATCTCCAAGAGAAGGGGGCGTGGCGGCGCAGCAAGGTGGGTCCGCCGAACGGGCCGGAGAGTGGAGGCGGAGAAGAATGGTTGGCGGTTTCTTAAAAACTCTGAGATCACGACGATATGGGTTAGAATTGGAAGGGAAGATTGGGTTTAGTGAAGATGAAGAGGGTTCCATCAAAACCGCCATTGCTGGGCACAGAGAGGGAGAGAGAGAGTGTGTGTGTGTTGGGCGTTGGATGTATATCGTCAAGTGATGAAGGTCGGGGCTTTGTTTTGTTTATCTTTACATTTTTCACACTTTAAGCTACTATGCGTATCTATTCGCGTCCTTCTCAATTTTCATTTTCCATCCATCGTTCACTCGTATCAGTTATCATTATTCTTCTCTCTCTCTCTCTCTCTCTCTCTCTCTCTCTCTCTCTCTCTCTCTCTCTGCCCTGTTTTTTTTTTTTTTTTTTTTTTGCTTGAGAGAATTAGGAAAAGAAATTCACTTATGTGTTTGGTGGAGAGATTCGTTTCCTAATTCTAATTATGATTCGTAATTTATTATAATATTTTTTTTTAAAAATATACATAAATTGAAAATAATTTAAATCACATAATTTGAATCATCCAATTAAACGTTAAATTAAAATTTTAAAATATTATAAAATAACAAAAATTTCATAAAATTAATGATATTAAATTTAGCTATTCCTAAAAAAAAAAAAAAAAAAAAAAAAAATTTGCTATATTACTGTTTTATTATTTAAATTTTCCAGTCTTTTTTTTTCGTCCTTTTCTTTGTTTTCCACAGTGGCCCATTGGGCTTTTGCCATCCTTTGGGGAGCTTCAAATATCACCCTTTTTCTTTTGTCATTTACTTCGTTTACACATTATTGCTAACAAGCTTCAAAGTGTGTAGTCTGTAGACGGTAGGAGGTCATGGACTTTTGTTTATTTGGTATTTGTAAAGTAGAAGTTGATTTTAGTGTTTAATAAATTTATTTAAAAGTATTTTTTAAAGAATTTTTTAAGAATTTATAGTTAAAATTAAAAGTAGTTTAAAGATAATTTTAGTTTTTAGATTATGTAAAAATCAACATAGTGTAGTTAATGAAATTTTATAATACCCCTAATAAAAGTTAAAGTTTACAATCTTTTTAATTTAAAATTTAAGTTCGTAATATAATATAATATAATATAATAGTAATATTGTAACAAATAATATCATAATTATATTAATAACTCTAATCTTATTATTTTATCATATAATATCATATTATAATAATATTATAATTATTTTAATAATATGATATTATAATTATATTATAATTATAATATGATATTGTAATTATTATTTTTAATATATTATATATTATATTGTATTGATATAATTATATTTATTATATTAACAATCTTACAACAATATTATTACATTATATTATATTGATATAATTATATTTATATTAATAATAATATAATAATTAATATAATTAAATATTAATATAATCTTATAATTCTAATATTATTATATATTACTGTGTATTACACACGTTATGGTTATATAATATATTAATTATAATATATTTGTTTAATATAATATAATAATGATTATATAATATAATATATTATAATATAATCTAATATAATAAAGTTTTAATTTTTAATTATATTATAACTGAATTTTTTATGTAATATTATAATATGTTTTATAATATTGATATTATATTAACCATTTTAATAATATTATTATATTCTATATCATAATATAATATATTATTTAATAATAATGTATTGTATTATATAAATATAATAATAAATATACATTATATTGTAATTATATATATTTTATTATATTTGTAATGACCGGAAAAAATTTAGGTCTAATCCGGACAGTCCAGTATTTGACTAAATTCTTTCCGGAATAGTAAGTAGTAGAATTTTAATGTAATCAAGAAAAAGTTATGTAAAAACTTTATGTACGGGATAAAATTTCCCAAAATATGTAAAGTTATAATATATGTATATATATATACATTATATATATAATTATTTCTAAGTACGTTTTATAAGACAAAAAATTAAGTTCAGTAATATATATATATATATATATATATATATATATATATATATTGATTATGTTAGGTACGGTTTTAAAAAAAAATAGAAATACGTTTCTTTAAAAAAAAAAAAAAAAAAAAAAAAAAAAAAAAGAAAAAAGATTATCTAAATATATATATATATATATATATATATATATATATATATACATTCTCGGTAATAATAGTGAGATATAAAAAAAAAAAAAAAAAAAAAAAAAAAAAAAAAGGTAAAAAGTAAAAAGAATTGTTGTTACGGTGAGGTGGAGGTGGATATATACCAACAACACCACCTGTCATTATGTACGCTTGGTTGGAGGATGACTCACGTTAAGCTTGATAACTCAAGTTGTAAAAAAAACAACACATAACTTACTAATGCCAACGTGAAGCATAACAGAGGAAAGCTTTAGAAAAAAAAAAAAAGAGAGTTACGAAGAAAGAAAAAAAAAAGAGCAGAGAGTGATTCGTAAAAAAAAAAGAAGAAGACAGAGAGTTGTGAAAATCAAGCAGTTTCACTGAAATTTCTTCCATTCAATCCGGTAGAAACGTAACCTGAGGCGTTCTAGCGGAAAAACCTCAACTTCTAGAGGTAAGATTTTAGAGTTTTTGTGAGAATTCTATATTTTCTCTATTTAGATGAATAGTAACCCATCTCAGAAAAACTTCCGTTTAAGTGAAAATTGAAACTGAGGTTTTGTAGAGTATCGTAATAAGAATTTAACGGTGTAAGTGTTAAGATAATTGAATAAAGTTTTAGTGGATTTCTATCGAAAATCCGTGAGTCTAGATTAAGAAAGAACATATGTTTTGTTCAATTTTATGTTGGAATCTGTGTTCAGGAATGTGAATCTTTACTCCAGGTACCAAAAACGGAAGTAGAACGAGTTATTAAAAACTCGGAAACGAGAAAAATAAAAAAACTCTGCGAAATTTAGTTTGAGTAATTTGAACTAAAACTGGATTTCAAGAGGAATATGGGATTAAAGTGTGAAAAGAAAGATGTTTCGATAATCGGTGATGGTTAGAAACCCAACACAATGAGAATTCACGTTTTAGACCAAAATTGAAAATTAGGCCCATGACTAAGTAATTTGCACGATTTTAGTGCAAATCGTTGAGATAGGAAATAGTTTGAGATTGAATACCAAACATAAGGATTGTAGACCTTTCCGAAGTAAATTTCAAAGTAATTATTGATCTTAGATTCTGAATCTAACGATCAAAAAATTTATGTAATAGGGCCGATTAACGGTTGAAGTTGGAAAGCGTTAAGGGAGACAAAGGACGCGTCGTTAGCGAAACTTTGGTAAGTACAATAGTTTTTCTATGGCTATATCATGAACAAGCTTGCTTTTCTATGTTGCACAAAGATTGTGCATATAGTAGAATTTTCAATGTTAGATACAATGTGAATGCTAGATACTATGTTAGGTAAGTATCTACAAGACTTACGTAATCGTAGAACTTTATTCTGCAAAAAGTATGTATCGATGTTAAGTCGAGATCAAACTAAGAGAAATGAAAGGTTAAACTTTAACGAAAAGTTAATCTCATGATAAAATGCACAAATTCATAAGATTTAACTACAATTACCGTTTCAATGAGAAAATTGATAAACGGTAAGAGACTAAACGTCCTATTTGTACCAGCCTTCGAAGGAAAGGTTATTATGAGACTATGAAAGATATGAAACCGTGGATCGAGTTGGATTGGTTAGCTACCCCACTCCTCACCTTATGCGCCGCTATGGTACAATAGGACAGGGGCCCCTAAGAAGTAAAAGACAAGAAAATGAAACACGGAAACCATTCCATATAACAAAGATGGTATCCGTAAACAAGAATGAAAAGAATGAAAAATACGTAATGAAAGTCGTTGAGAATTCTGTACTAGGCTATATGATATGAATGCATATATGGGTATGCATAATTATTGCATCTGTTATGACCTATTGATACTTGGCCGAGCAAAAAAAGCTCATTAAGTTTGTTCATGTTGTAGGAAGCACGGGTAAGGCAATCGGCTCTCTAAAACTTGATGTTTGGACATGCAGAGAGGGGTGTAGCAAAAAAATGTGGGCAAGTGGGTTGTGGATGCATCACGTGTTTTGGAAACGCTGCTGAACTTTATATGTAAAATAAAGTAGTGTTTTATGTATTTTGATGACTGATGTAATAGAATGTTGCCAGAATGCTACAGCATTTTAACGTACATGGTAAGAATGAAAAAAAAAATGGCTTGAAATTTTAAGAAATTATAACTAGCATCGTCATAGAGGTTAAGAAATGGTAAGTATGAGCATAGGATGGTGATCAAAAGTTAAGGTCGTCACAATATTAGATATAATAATCGTTATTTTTAATTGTTTCAGTTTATTATTTTAATAATATTATTATATTTTATGTAATTATATAATAATAGTTTTTTGCATTATATTAAATATAATAATAAATATATATTATATTGTAATTATATATATTATATTATAGTATAATATAATATAGTCGTAATTTTTAATTATCTACAGCAATTTAATCTCATAATTTATTAAACGTTATTACACTGATTTTAAAACCAACACAGCTACTATAATTATAGTTTACTAAACATTCAGCTGCTTATTGTAACAGTTATTTTTTCTTTCAGCACAGCTAAAAGTAATTTTTTCAAAATCTAGTTTTAGGCTTAGTTAGATTATATTAGCAATCACGATAGGCATCTTGTTTTTATATAATGGACATGAATGTTTGTTCTTTTTGTGTTTTTTTGTTGAGATATACTAGAGTGTTTGTCTTAACACTTATTTAGCTTCCCAGAAAACCAGTCATTTTTATTATTTATCCATTACTTATGCTAATTAAATAAGGTTGTGCGTATAACAAACATGCAATTTTTACACGACACAATCTTCTCGCTTTCTATAACATAAATAATGAACAGTGTCAGTACACTTGGTCCCTCATAGTAGCTTAGCCTCCAATTTCCCTGGAAACCTTTATTTTATTTTATTTTATTTTAGTGGGTCATTCATTTGTTGTTATGTTATAAAACGAGAAGTTGAGAACCTAACGCGCAAACGACACGGTGTCTTTACTTGAGGCAATTGGTCAAGTTCAGTCTCGCACAAACCTCCCTTCTTCTGACTCTTTGCTTCCTCTCTGCGAAACGCAGAAAGAGAAAGCCTATAAAAACGAATATTCTTTCTCTGCTTAACATCTTTCCTCGACCATTTTACAGCAATAAAAAAGCTGTACCAAGATTCGGAGATTCCCAATGGCCAAAACTCCATTGATTCTTCCCCAAATAAACATCAAATTTAATGACTTTAGAAATATTATGTGGTTGAGTTGAGCCTCCCTAGCGTCCACAAAGGAGACAAAATAGACAATAATCTCATCATTTTAAGGTAAGAAATCTCGACTTTTGAATTGTAATATTTTCCTCTAGATCACCATGTGGGTATTCCTAATTTTGGCATATGATTTCTGGGTTTTGGTTGGTTTAGGTGATTCTGCAGAGGAAGAGTTTGTTTACACATGGGCAAGCAACATCGCCATGGCCGCAAGAGAAAGGACAATCTTAATGGAAGAAAGACCAGCCGGGACGATAAAATCAGTTCCCATTGTTGTTGTCCTTGTTCTGTGGTCTCGTCAATGGTGAGAGGGATCGGAAGATGCATGTTTGTGACATGTTATCCTGTGATTCAATGCTTTGGATTGGATGACCATAGGCATCGTCACCATCACCATCACCATCATCACAAGCACTTCTTTTGACTTTTTTTTTTTTTTTTTCAGATATTTGTTATTGTTTTTAATTCTTGCTTTGACTTATTGGGTTCTTGATGTGTATTGTGTATACTATAGAAGTTTGGAGCTTTGCTTCAATTGGAATTTTGATTTGCTTTTGGAACTGTACCCAAAAGTTCAAAAAGAACAAGTTTGTCAGGAGAGATTATAATATAGAGGATCACGTTTGCTCTACATTTCATTTTTAGTTGTTGATATGTAGCTATAATTGGAAAAAAAAAAAAAAAATGAAAAAAGAGGTCACGTATTTGTAATCTTTGGTTCATTTTGTATTATTTTTTTTTTATTATTATTTTTTTTTTTTGCTGAAAACCAGTATTTTTTTTCCTTACGAAACAAAAGTTTAGTCACAAGAATCCATAGTTCCTTGTTGAAATTTACATTTGGGTAATTGTAACTTGTGCGAATTACCTATTTGCCAGTCTTTTTTTCCTTACGAAACAAAAGTTTAGTCACAAGAATCAAAAGTTCCTTGTTGAAATTTACATTTAGGTACTTGTAACTTGTACGCAACGATTACATTTGGGTGCATAATTTTCCAAATAAGCATGTGATTTGTGACAACCAAATGAGAAAATTCAACATTGGAAAAAAAATTAATATCATTAATTGAAACTAAATAGTGATATAATTTGCTTGCTACATGTAAGAATGTGAAGTTGGAGACTAACTAGCGTCTTAACAAAAACAGAATTAGCAGCCGAAGCAAATTCCTATGTCATCACAAATGTTAAAGCATTAAAATGGGGGTCTCCTCAAAAGATTTTCATCCCTCAGATTACTTCCATTTTAGCATGGAAAAATGTGTTCTTTTTAGCTTCTGGAGTTCATCAAATGGCATCTCAACCTCTTAATGTCAGATTGCTTTAGGGGCTTTATCATGAACATCTGAGCTCCTTCCTCTAAGCACCTGTTCAAAAGTTTGGAAACCTTAGAATGTCCAATTTAAGAATATTCTGTCAAAGGTACGAGAAAAATCTATAAATTTTTTTTTTTTTTTAAAGAAAAAGTGAGTGAGCCAAAATTGACTATTTACTCTTTTTTTTTTTCAAAAGAAAAAAATTGACTGTTTGTTTTTATTTTATTTTTTTCCTAATGAAGTTGACCATTTACTTGTTAATACGGGTTGGAACGTTTTCGGATGACATAATCACCACAGGGACCTCCTTCATGACTGATGATTCCTGCTTGCAAAGAGACAAAGTAATTTTCCAATTAAACCAAACAACCCTTCGGCCCTTTATTAACTAGAATAATAGTAAAGAATAAATAAGTTTATAAGAGTGGTTAATTCCTGAAAAATAAAACAATTGAAAAGGATAATACCTTGATTTTCTTAAGCAGGTCGTAGCCTGTCATTCCTGGCATACAATAATCTGTAATTATCAAGTTCACCTTTGACACCTACATGTAAAATACATAAAGGGTTATTTTCAAAATACGAAAAAATCTCAAGACAAAAGCTTTATTACCAAACATTTTCAAATAGGTTTTTTTTCCTCTTTTTTTTAAAAAATATTTTCCTAAATCAAAACAATTTGGTTTTTTACTTACATTGCCTTCCAAGGCATTGTGTCGATGATCTCCCAAGCCCAAAAACTCCAACGCCCTTGGCCCATTTTCTGCAGTTGTCACTGCACAGCCATTAACAGAACACATCAAAAGACAAAAATAAAAAATAAATAAAAAGAAAAAGAAAAAAGAAATAAAGAAAAAGAAAAAACTACAAAAAAAAAAAAAAAAAGAACCAAATTTTTTTTTTTTTTTTTTATTTACCTCTGCAAGAGGAATTTTTGAGGAGTTTTTCAACAAGTTTGCGATCAATGACATTGTCGTCCACAGCCAAAACATGAGGCTGGTCCACAATATTTTCCATTAAAACCTTTGAAGAAGAAGAAGAAGAAGAACCAGACTCCATATTTAAGAAGGAAAAAACCAACCACCCCAGTACAGAAAAAATAATCGAACTTCCTCTAGTTATAAATTACAAAGAGAGGAACAATAAAAGCTAATGACGTTACAGAAAAAAAGAACCCCAAAAGACGAGACAATAACAAAACGGCCTTTTGCCTACTTGCAATAAAAGAGCCGGTCACTGCACGAGGAATTAATTACACAAAAACGACGACCCAAGACCCCTTTTCTCTGACAAAAAATTTAAGCACAACACAAAAGAGAGCTCACATGAGACGTATGAGCCTTGTAATGTGGTCGTTTTTATAGAGAGAGAGAGTGTTTGATGGACTGGAAATTCTGAGAAAATTAGATAGATAGATAGAGAGAGAGATATAGAGAGAGAGAGAGAGAATCAGAAAGATAATAAATATCAAAGTCACAGATATTTCGTGATCCTTTTTGGGTTTCCCTTTCGATTTGATTCAGTCCCTTTCGTCATTTCCCACCGTGTCATATATAATTTTCATTCATTGTTGTCATATATTATCATATATCATATATCTATATGTGTGTAATATATACATTGTATATCTATTTTTCTTATTTGGCTTTTGTAGAGAATCAGTATCAGAATCTGAATTCCCACATCTGGCAATCCTTTCTGCTAGATATGCTCTACTTTTAGAAACCTCGTGACGCATTTAAACTCTTGCCATATACATGATCTAAAATATACCAATCATTTTATTACTTGAATTATTTTATTTTTTATTGGACGAGGAAAGCCAATAGAATTTTCGCATTCTATGTATGTGGCTTATTATTCGCCAAGAGTCAATACATTTCAATATAATTCAATAAAAATTATATATTTCAATATGAACATGATTTTTTTTTCTCTCTTTCCTTCTCTCTCTCTCTTTTTTTTTTTTTTTGGTTTGTGAAATTTTAATTAGCATTGGCAAGTGATTGACTTAATTTCTATATATGATTCTTCACAGTTGATATCGATAATATTATGTAAAGTTTTAATACTAGAAGTAGCATATTAGAAATATATATATATATATATATATTTAAAAAAGAATCCACAATATACGAGTATTTTGATAGGTAGGTAATAATATCAAAGATTTTGGCAGACAAAGAATCATTCTTAAACATATTTTCTTCCGGTTTTACTATATGATTACTGTGAAACGATATATGCACATTATTTGATTATGATATCACGTATATTTATTGTTTTGAAAGGATATATATGTGCTACATGTAACATTATTTGATTACGATACAACCTAAAAAAGGTACAATGTTAGATAGATACTCTCATTTAAACTGTTTTATTTTTGTAACATGGAAAATACCAGATAGTTTCCTATTAAAAAAAGTGTTACCATTTTTTATATATATGGTCGAGTTTTTAATTTTTATATTTTTATAATGGTTATACATCAAATATAAAAATTTAATAAGGTGACATCATAAAAATTTAATCTCATTAATTATCATTAAGTTTTTAATCAACTACTCAACTTATTACAACCCTCTCACATTGATTTCTTGTGTCTAAAGTTATAACTATTCATTAATAGATAATATTAAAGTAATTATTAGAACCACAAATATATATGTGTGTGTGTGTGTGTGTGTGTGTGTGTGAGAACACGTAATTTAAATGGAAGAACAAAGATCACGCACTTTTCATGTAAAGACCCCTTCTCTGTGTTTGATCTCCGATTATGGAAAGTAGGCATCAAATCAGAAGAAATCGTTTGATTAGCAAAAATAAATAAATAAATAAATAAATAAAAAATAAAATAATAATAAAAAGGAGCAATCGGAATAAGTCGACGATTAAAGATATGGGAAATTAATGATGTCATGGATCTCAGAGAGATAGAAACAAGAAACAGAAAGAAAAAGAAAATTTAAAAAGGTAATGGATAATATAGAGAGGGAAACAAACTGAGAGGTAGATTGTATGTCAGGTCAAACTTGTCATCCACTAGTTCCAACTTCCAACGCTGCCGAAGTCGAACCTCAAAACAAAAAAAAAAAAAAAAAAAAAAAAAAAGTATTATGCACATTTATTCCTGAATTTACAGAGTATTAACAACTTATTTTCTGAAATTTTGATTTTGATAATTTATCCCTCAAATTTCTAAAATCATTACAATGTTCTTTATATTGATGTGGTTTGTTAAATTTGTGATTAAAAAGCACATTCGATTAAAAAAAAAAAATCAAACAGACTAATCTCTCAATTCACTGAATCTCAATTCCATAAAGGGTATAATATATGACAAAAAAAATGAGAGGTGTATGGGGTAAGTTACCAAAATCCTATAAATTAAGGGAATAAATATGTAAAATATCCAAAAAATAAAAAAGAGAGAGACAGAAATACCAAACATTATTTCCTAGTAAGATATCGAGAATCTGACATTGTTTTACAATCTCTTGATCCAACTGTAACAGAATCTAGTAGATATGCCATCGTCACAATTTGGCCTCGTTGTTGGAAATTCGTCGGTGGGTCTAAGTAAGAATCCAAATCCTGCATGATGTGGGAGCCGATTGAAAGATTTGAAAACTCTCTGGCCGTCAAAACAGAGGTGCTTATCTTTGGCCAAAAATTAGCACGTCCATTCATTTGGATTTGGACTACGAAAATCAAGACATAAAAAAGTCAACGTTGGTTTCAGAATAATCTTAGAAAAACTAATGAGAATTGTTAAGAAAATTATGGTGTTTGCATCCAAATTTCATTGGATTTCATTATTAAAAGTTTACATTTTTTTTCCCTTGAATGCTTTTACGGGTGTAAGTGTTATTTTTTATGATAAGATTAAATTTTCAGCAGTTAGATTTACACAGAGAATAATTTCGTACAACACATTGTAAATTTTTAATATGAACATGTGTAAATTTAACCGTTAAAAATTTAATTCAACAGTAAAAAATGATGCTTCCACTGGTAGAAGCATTTTTGGAGTTCCAACATATAATTTATATTTTTGTGATAAAGTATAAAATATCTTGATGGGTGTTGTATCTTCATTATCAAATCATGCTAAAACTAAATTGAAATACAAAAATATACAAATTAACGAAAACAAATTAATATATGGTGGTGTAAAATAAAAGTGTACGAGAAATGTTAGAATCACTCTTTCTATCACACTTTGCATTTGTTATTTGACGCGTGAACTCTACTATCATATTTTTTATTTAAATAATAATATATTATGTTAATGGAATATCAAACTGTGAATGGAGAGAATAATATAAAAAGTATCCCTAATATCTGTTTTGTACATATCAAAAGTTTGACATTTAATAAATATAAGATGATTAGTGGATTTATAAGTCTCTATGTCCCCTTAGAAGCTGGGTGAGTTCTACATAATAGGTTAGTAGCAGCACTTAATAATGTATCAACGAGTTGTCTTAATTTCAATCCTGCCATAGAGGTGGTTAATTTCAAGATAGGTGTACTTCATTTAGTTCAAGATTTTCAGTCGTACTCTTTTAATTGGACGAGGAAGAGGAGCAATGCCATGGCGTATAATGGATATGTTTGGTAGTGATTTTTAGAGCCTAAAATTAATTATATAGTTATTCATAGTTGAAATTTGTGTTAGTAAAAACCATAATAAGTGATTCTTAAAGAATTTTTGAAGAATTTATAATCAAAATCAGAAGCAGCACAAAGGTAACTTTAACTTTTAGATTGTGTGAGAATCACTTTGAAGTATAATTAATGAAACTTTCATAATACCCCTAGAATTATTCATAATACCCCTAGAATTAATACTTGTATAATTATAGTTTACTAAACACCCAACTGTTTTTTATCATCGCGCTATCACTATTAATCTCCCTGCTTTCGGAGAGCTTATGGAAATCCCTAAGGATCATTGTGTTTAGTTATTTTCTTTAATGCTATGTTCTGTTTTTTGGCACTGGTGGGGCAGCGTCTCTTTGGGTTAGCACTTAGCAACTTCTTCCTGCTTGTTCTTTGTTCAATGATAGCTTTCTTACCAAAATAATAATAATAATGTTTAGTTAGGCCATCTATGATCCACACAAACACGCAAGACCACTAAATAATCAAGGACAGTACCACTTAGTAAGGCAGGCGTGCACCACTCAATTATCTCAAGGAAGTTCGGCCAAATTATTTCAACCCCACTTCAAAACTGGCCCCATATAAGCTTTTAGAAGCACGAAACTCCGTGCAGTTTATAACAAGTAAACAAAGGCCTAACCCTTTTGCTGTTCAACTAGCTTTAGGCATGAAACACAAGTAGCTAAGAGTGCCATAAAAGTTAAATACTATGAATCCTGATCCAGGTCACACATTTCGACTTGGACCAGTTGGAGTGTTAACACTGTTATATCCCACACCTGATTCATATCGACAGTAACGTTGTGTTAATTTTTTATTTATTTATTTTTTTTTTAAGGAAAACCACAAAATAACAGCATTCACGCATTTTGAACCGTCAAAAATGAAACTGCATTCTCATGGTTTATGTTGTCGTTAAAGTAGCAAATAATGCTAAAAACGTCCTCTAAAGAGTGAGTTACAATACTAGTTGTAGTTGTATGATGGAGCACTAATCTAAATGATCATTTGATGGTAGCCTTGGGAATGGAGGAAGTGCATGGCCCAGCAGATGTCATAAAGGGTATTCCTTTAAATGTGGCAACGCCCTTCTCGTCAGTAAAAAGATGCTACAACAATGAAACATCAAAACATAAGACACATCCAAAACAAAACATTAATATGGCCTGTTTGGTTCATGTGTTTCAAGTTAGTGATCACTGTGTTCTGAATTTAAATTTTGTAAAAGAACTATTGACGAGAACTTTTTTTATTCAAATTTTTTGTGATAAAAACGTACTATAACAAAATCAAAATCATTGTTTCAAATGCATGAAACAAACGGCCCGGGTAGCTCAATTGGGTAATGCCAAGAAAATGAAAGAAAAAAAAAAAAGTAAAATATAAACAAAAGTAAAGAAACATACAGGTGTTATCTTTTCCAACTGCTTCTTTTTTGGGTTAAGTACATCCTCCGGTTTCCCATCAATCCTAAATGAAAAATAAGTACATGTCAGATACATATAATTCTTTGTCAAAACGAAATTCAAAACAATTAAGAGGAAACAGAATTAATAAAATCTACTGATGAATATGTAAACGCCTGGTTTTACTTTTTAATGGTTAATTGATTTTATACTCGCATAATTGACCGTGTCTAGGAATAGATTTATAAATACAGCTTGAGGAAGTTTTTACAAACTTACCCAGAAAACGAAACACGCTCCCCTGGTTTGGCCCCTGCCGGAGGTAGCAAAGGCTCAACAACGGTATGATCTTCATTAGAGGCACATAACACCTGAATGCACGCATTCAAACCAACCTCGTTAATTTCATATTACTTGCCAAAAGATTTGATAAATCCTCTTGAAAATTTTACATCAATCTAAGCAGGTAAATGTAAAACTATCGAGTATACAATATAATAATAATATGACTAATAAGCCAAGGAACAAGTACCAGTCCTTCCGACAACACATCACGTAGCTTCCCAGGTTTTACGTTTGTAATAAGCACAACATGACGGTTCTACAAAGTACCAGAACAAACGATCACAAAGTAAGAATTCAGGTAAAAGAAAGACTTTGTGCAACAAAATACTTCAAATGTGAGCAAGAAGTCATGAAGATGCCATACTGTTAACTGCTCTGGACTGGAATACTTTGCTAAACCACTAACCACTTGCCGCAATTTAGCCTCTCCAACGTCTATCTCCTCCACAAGTAAGCTAAAATATTGTATAACAAAAAGTCTTAGCTTAAGTCTTATCTCTTCAAACAAGTAAAATTAAAAAACATAGTGAATTTTCCTCCTTCAGTAATATTATAAGATCCAGACGGTTCAGGAATTCAAGTCAAGCAAACATTTATGATCTTCTTGTCATTAGTTTAAGCTGTCAATAAGTATAGGCTCTTGAGGTAAAAGAAAGATGCGAGTTTTTTCGGAATACCTATCAGCAGATGGATGCTTCCATGCTTTGCGAATTAATCCAACCTGTATATTCAACAAACTGACACTAGCTTCTTTGTCTTTCTCGACATTTTCTGCTTCAGGTGCTTTTTTCTTTTCTTGAGTAGCTTCCTTATTTGTGGCAGGCTTTTTCTGTGAAGTTTAAATCATACCAAAAGAAAAAAGTAGTTGTCATTTTATAGGAATAGCTGCATGGGAACTTGACAGAAAATACATCTGCAAACCGTCAAAAGTCAAATGGGCTGCCTCATTCCTAAACCAACCAGCGAAAATCATAGAACTTTTCAAATTATAAAGAAAATCTAAGAAATTAAATTTATCAAATGAGTATACTACATTTATGCATAAATTTCAAACGAAACAAAAGCAGTAGTGTCAACTTTTCCAGTTTTTTCGCTTTGATGTTAGTAACCATTATTCCAACTTCACCGCTCAACATTTTAGTCTGTGTCGCGCTATATTTAGAGAATGCACATATGCATATTCGTTTGATATTTCCAATTTTCAAATTCCAACAAGTCACGGACCTTCAAATCTCACACAAAAAGTGAATCCAGCTACCCCTTTACTTGGTATATTAGATACTCGCACATAGCTATAAGCTATTTTATAACTTTTCCAAAGCAATTTTTTACATTATAATTTATAACACAAGATGAGACAACATACTTTCTTTGGTACCAAACCAAGGTTTAACAACAAATATCAAATTCTTCGAGAAATTTACCACAGTGTCACTTTTCTTTGTCTTCACCTCTGCTTCTGGCTTATCTGCAGGTTTTGTACTTTGCACAGTTTTCTTGGCATCTGATTCTACTTCCACCTTATCGGCAGCTTTAGCTCCCAGCAACTAAAATCAAGAGAAAAATATGGAAAATCCATCAGTGAGTACATATAGCAGACAAGTACTAAATCATTAACTTTTTTATGGGATCTAAAACTAGGCATGGTTATTCTGGTGTACTGCGCCATATTATTCTCAAGAAAGGTTATCTTTGTATTGAATAATCATTTTATTGCATCATTGTTTTAACAGAATTTGACTTTTACCAGAACTTTTAAAAACCTCAAGCCTCTTCCATTTTTATCATTACGACTCTAACTTCACATGGGCTAAATATGCGCACATGCTACAATATTCTCACTAGTATTTGCAACATCAAATATGTAAAGACTCTGAATTAAAATACAAAACAATAATGCAAAGCTTACACACTTGAGGCTCAAATTTAGCCTTCTCAACCAATATCTTCTCAAAAATATCCCCCAAATCCACCTTGTTCTGTGAAGAGAAAACGTAAAATAAAATGCAGGTCATAACCAAAAATTACTTAATTAGATCACTAGAAATGAAGGTTGTAACATGAAAAACTATGGTTTCTTAGAAGCACATATATCAAACAAGAGAAACGAGGCAGATACAAAAGACCTAATTTTATGTAAAAGGGTATGTAGATAACTACAGAGAAAGTTTCTTTCACGGAACGCCATGATGATGTGGACCTACCTGGATGTAATCCACCCATCTCATTACGTGTGGTAATTTTTCCCTTTCTGAGTTTGGAAGGCCAATCTGTCAAAAAGTAACACTCAAAGTCAAAAATTTTCAAGATGTGTTCTAAGGGCATCTTCATAAAATACCTTAGTGAAAACAACGGCAAAATGGCAAACTCCTGACACTTCAAAACTACTGTATCATCCAAGAGGCCTTTTTCCCTCTTAGAGTAAGCTCCGTGAATGGAGTTGTTAATAATCAAAGTTTCGATTTCCTTCAACATATATAAACAAGACTACTTTTGTAAAAGGTCAAAATGTTACCATAATTAAAATCCATAGTCTTGACAAAGAAAAAGAAGTTTCACTTGCAGCTTACCACAGAAGAATGTACCGCCGCAAACACGACAACATCAGCGTCAGATGGTTTAACCCCATCTCCCTTTAGCACAGATATTGTAGTCAGCTCCATATTTAATTCTTTAAGAGCTTTAAAGCAAGAGGCAGGATCTGTTGGAAATCTCTCTACAAATGCAACCCACTTCTTTGCCTAAACCAGAAAAACTGAATATTAACGAAAAGATCAAAAATCTAAATTCACTCACTGATACAACTGATCAGTAGACATCAAACTTCCCAAAACTAATTTTGTTTAGTTTATTACTGACATGCTCCTCACAGCTTGGCTACTCTAGTTAATTCTATATGAAATACACCTTTAAATCTAACATTCCTTAGTTTAGTAGCGTCCACCAAGGCAGTGCACTTTGTCAACCAAAAAAAAAAAAAAAAATTGCTAGTAATTAAGGGCTTGATCTAAAAAAAAAAAAAAAAAAAAAACCTCAAATTATCTCCGTACTACCTTATCGTCAAAGTTGTACAAGCTCTTGACATCATTCTCCGCAGCCTCAGCAGAAACATTATTCTGCAGGAACATATTGAAACTGATCAACAAAATCGCGAACCAACCACCAATAAAAGCATGATGAAATGTAAAGTTGAATTGGTACATTTCTCGGAGTCGGTGTATCACGTTCATTTCACAGAGAATATGTGTGTCAACATTAAACACTAAATTTTTGCATGGTGAGAAATCTACACTGAAAAAACAAAATAAACCCCAACAATAAATTTAAAAAAAAAAAAACGAGAAAATTCTACACTCAATTGAATTGAGAACGATCTCTCATAACATGTTTTGCCCATTTCATTTAAACACAGTGCCATCAAACTACATTTTGAAAATCTGATTTTACAAGCAAAGTAAAAGAGACCCACCTCATGAAATCGAAAGTAATGACCCAAAAACCCGAAATTATAAAGAAATCGGAAAGGAATCTCTTACGAGGAAAAATAAAACAAAAACTGAAAAAACCCAGTTTATAGAAAAGGTCACAAAACCAGAAGTAAAGAGAAATAACAGCTTACAGAATCCAAGGAAGCGAATTTGGAGATAGCTTTAATTAACAATTTTTGTCTGGTGCAAATTATGTCTTCTGTTGAAGCCATTTCTATCTCCAAATTTTTGTTCTCCTTGCTTGAGTTGAGATTCTCTCTTTCGCTCTTCACGCCGAGACGCGCGCACACAAAGCTCGCTGCTGACCAGTTGTGACTTCAGAGAACTCATAGGGCATTTTGCACTTTCTGGGTTTGTTTTGGGCTTTCTTCGGTAAGCCCATCAACTATTCTCATTTGACGGGTCGGGCCTCATCAGGCCTTAATGAAAGATTTGGGCCGGTGTCTATGAACCATTATCTACTTTTGCCATGTTTACATTTAGACCATTTCGTACTAATGCCAATTTTATATTTATGATATACTATGTTATTTTTATTTTTATTTTAATACATAATGTTATTTAAAATTTTAAATCTATTTTTTCTATAATTATTAAGTTTTGAAAGCTATAAAATTAAATGTTTATTTTTTAAAGTAATTAGAAAATGTAAAAGTTGTAATAATTACATGAAAATGTATACATTTTAACTAATAGCAATTAAATGTTAAATTTCTCATATATTATATTTGGTGAAAAATTTACCATAAAATATAACATATGAAAAATTTGGCACAACAAATAGTACTGCATTGGAGATTTTTTTTTGTTTTTGTTTTTTTTTATACTCAAATACTAATTTTGTAATTGACATATCAATTATAACATTTTATTAGAGATGCTCTTAGAGCACTAGTACCATAACTGATATAAAGTGGATCCTAATCGTGAGGCTAACGATGTTGTGAAGCACCAATGGCGTTAAGCATTATGTACTAATAGAGACGGGTCTCACAATATGGGTTCTACAAATAGAACCCACAGTGTCCTAAAACAGTTTTCTTGTGAGGGTCCTGTTGCATTCGGTAAACAAATAAGTTGTTGAAGTGAAAGGAAGCAAGCAAATAGTTGAAGTAAAAGTACAAGAATCTATAATCTTACGGATCTTATAGCTATAGATAAATTCTACTACACGTCCCTTTCTTTTATCAACGCCGTCCTTAGAACCTTAGCTATCCATTTACTTGACATTTTATCACCTGGTTTTCTTTTACATCAAACAATAGTCTAATGAATCGAGCCCAAGGACATTATACCGTTATGGTTTACAGTTGAAGCTTAATCACAAGTTGAACCATGAGCAAGGATATGTCAGAGTAAATCTATAATTGCTGTAAATATTCAACCCATCTCATGATCAACAGTCAAAACTTTACTGTGTTAAAATAGATCAAATACTTTGGACCTTGGATAGTCTAAAAAGAGAAGTTCTATTGTGCCAGTAGAAGTTTCAACATGAATACTGAAAGGTAAGATGGAAAAAAAAGGAGAATTTCTATAGTAATACTAAAAAAAATAAACAACTGACAGTTTTTTACTTTTCAATCGTTAAAATTATTTTAAAAATTGTATGTTATGCATACTTTTTAATCTAATGTGATTTTAATTAGTTTTAACAATCAAAAATTAACTCTACCAATAAAAAAACCTGCCCAAAAAAGTTTAAAAAAAGAGTTTAACAACACAATAATAAAATTTAGATGAATATGTGTAAGGAACGATATATTCACAAATTAAAATTGTAAAAACACTTAAAAAAAAAAGAACAAATTTTGATGAATGGGACTAAAAAAAATATCATCTTCAGATTCATGCTACAAATATAGTATTAGATTTATCCATACGAATAAATTATTTTAATATCAATAAAACGTGACATAAATCCAAACTTAAAAAAAGTTGTTACATTGATCTAAAATACTTATTAAGTTGTGACCTACGGATCAACACCCATGTAGCAAACCCTAATGGCCCATCTAAAAGTGTTACGAACCCTCCTCCTTTATTTCAATTTTGATTTATTTTTTATTTTTTATTTTTGGTGGGGGCGAAAAAGAAGATAGCCTAAAATTAGATAGGAACAAGGCTGGTCCCGAATTCCAAGCAATTTGCCTGATTAATTTTATAGTGCAACCTGTTTCTATGTTGCGGGTATATTGCTTGGAAATTCCTGTCTATCTGTACAATGGAATGCATTGGTTATTAGTTATTACTCTGCTTCGACCGTCAACACTGTCACAATAATAATTCCAGCATAACAGCAACCAGGTAAATGACAAGCCACGCATGGACGACGCCCTGTCCTTATACTGTCTTGAATTTTTTAGTTTTTTAATTTTTTTTTCTATTGGGAAGAGAGAATTTAAAATAAAATTTCTTTTTTTTTCTTCTTGTAAAAATATTAAAATAAAAAAATGAAAAATCAAAGTTTGAAAGTCAGAGGCTGTCAGAAAAGAATTGCGCACTAGCACAGTTCCCTAGCCTTTTTCTTTTAATTTAATTTTTTAAAAATTTGTAACTTTATTGAAGGAAGAAAAAAAAAAAAAAAAACCGGTGCGGTCAGTACCTTTTTTTTTTTTTTTTTTTTTTTTTTAAGACTCCGTTTGACAAAAACAATGGAGAATAAAAAAGACGAAAAATATGAAAGACAGAAAAATTATAAGTCTCGTTCACCGATTTAAATTTTCAGTTTTAAATTTTTACAGTAATTATTAAAAAATATTACATATAATTTTTTCTGTTACAGTAAAAAATTCTAAAAAAATGTCACATCTCAACTCAAATTAAAAATTCGAATCCACGAAGTGAACGGGACCATAATAATTCTTTTATGTTATTTAATAAAAAGGAGATAGTTGAATTGATAGATGAATGTGTAGTTGTTTAATTATTACGGTCCCGTTTATTTTGTGGATTTGAGTTTTTAATTTGAATTGTAATGTGGTATTTTTTGATAATACTGTAACAGAAAAAGTTAATGTGATATTTTTTTAGAGCTTTTTACTGTAAAAATTTAAAACTAAAAACTCGAATCGATAAAATGAACGAGACTTATATTACCATTTTTATTATTTTTCAATAGTTTTTTAGAGGACATAAAAGTCTTTTTAAACATAATTGGGATTCATCCCTTCATCTCTCTATTCCTTCCTTTTATCCTTCAAACTAAACAAGTGATTGTCCCTTTCTCTCCACTCCTCTCTATCCATCTATATTTCCCTTCAATTAAACACACTTTAAATCGAGAACTGAAAGTTCTTGCCTTTTTTTATTTCTCCACAGAAACAATTCATGTTCGAGTTGTAGTCATTGCAATCATTATTCCACATCTAACTACTTCAAAAACTCTCTTAATATAAAGCTTAGAAATCATTTTACAAGCTAATAGGATATGTTTAAGTTCTTCTATAATAACTCAAATGTGTAAAATATGGTCCAAACTTATTTTCTATTTTGGAACCACCAGTCTTATGATTGAAAATTATATTTGGGAGAGGTAGGATTAAAAAAAAATTACTAGTAGTTTTATATTTTCAACTGTTAAATATGTATCAAAACTGTTTGTTCTAAATACTTTTTCAATTTAATATAGATTTTGACTTAATTTAACAATTAAAAACTGACACACTGATAGGTCTAGCCTAGCTGAAAAACTCATGTTATATTTTGATACAAATATGAAGTTGTATTTGTTTGACAAAAGAAGAAAAACAAAACTGCCTTTGAGTTTTTGGGCGCGTTTAGAACTTCGTTTCAAAATAATTTATTTTTTGTATGAAAATGAAAATGAAAACGTTTTCAATCTCAAACATAAATCATTTTTAAAAATGTATTTGATAATTTTATCAAGAGATTGTATTCAGTATAAAAAAAGCTATTAATGTCTCTCTCTCTTTCTCCCTGCTCGAGAGAGGAGAAAACGAAAACAAAAAATAAAAAATGACTAAAAGTCATTTTTTATTTCTCTCTTATTTTATACTAAACTAAAAAATCATTTTCATTTATATTTTTTATTTTTATTGCGCCAAACGCCGTTTTGAAAATGTTTTTATTTTTTCTTTGTTCAAAAAAATTTAAAAAATAAAAATGAGATTAATTCTAAACTCAACCTTTATTTTAGGATGCATTTAGAAAATAGGCTATTGAAAAGGCATCTCAATATCTCATAATAATGGCTAGATGCGGTAAGACGCTTGATTTTTAAAACCATTTTTTACTTGAGATTATGACCTAAAATTCAAGTATTCATATTGCGTTTATCCAACCAAATGAGGTATAATTAAGAAATGATATGTCACTTTGCTTCCAATGCTTCCTTTTTATTATTATTTTTTAAAAAAGGGACTACTACAAGTGCTTTTGTTTTTTGGGGGCTATGAAAACTTTTTTTTTTTTTTTTTTCTGATTGAGTTATGAAAAGTGAAAACTTCCTACCAAAACACATATTTCTCTTGTAAAATTACATAAAATGATAACGGGAAAACCTCAACTAAAAGGTCACCAAAAAACCCAATTGTTTAGACTAGTCACATGTTATATGTTGTTATACGCATAAAAGCCAGCTCAACAAGAAACTTTACAGTCTAGAAAGTAAAATCTCAGTGGTGGGTTGGATTATTCAATATATTCTTGTGCTTGTATCTCTACAGTAAAGTTCCAAAACTTAGGAGAAGGTCAAATATGTACCTCCATGCATAAAGACAACTACCAAATGCTGCTTTAAGCTTTCACCATCTCAGCAGCTATAAAAAAAAAAAAAAAAAAAAAAAAAAAAAAGGGTTCAGTACCGATAAGGGCATGGTTCAAACAATTTTGATTGGTCAATAAAAATTAGAAAATTATTCAACATATTTTTAAGAGTGCAATGAGTATAATATAATTATTAATTAAAAGGTATTAATTAATAGTAAATAATAAAAATTTAGATTCATACACTCTAAGGGGTATTTGTCTCATTTTTTCATAAGAATTACTAGTCCAACCACAAAGATTTTCAAGTCATAGACTTAACTTAGTTTTAAGGTTAATATTACAAATGGTCTATAAGCTTTGCTTTGAATCTCACTTTAATGCTTAACTTTTAAAACGTCTCATATTTAATTCTCAATCTATCAGCTTGTCTTTTAGTTTTAGTTTTTCATTTTTAAAAATAAGTAAGATATGATATTATGTGATGCCGAAAGAAAATAACATTTAATTGGTATAACACAAAATATACACGTGATTATGACGAAAAAAAAGTGTAAATAACACTTTGTTAATTGAAATTATTCATATTTTGTTATGTTTTTAACACCACTGATAAAGAGAAGTAAAATTAATATAAACTAATAAATCAAAAATTAAGTTTAGAACTTTATAAAAGTAAAAAATTAAGGCCCCGTTCACTTTGCCGATTCGAGTTTTGCTATAGTAAAAAGTTCTCACAAACAATCACATCTAACTTTTTTGTTACAGTAAAAAGTTCTCACATAAAATTAAATCTCAACTCAAATTAAAAACTCGAATCAACGAACTAAATGGACCCTAAAATGAGATTTGACTGCAACATTTAGAGACTATTTATTGGGATTAACCCTTAGTTTTATCCTCTATTTGGTATGCTCTGTCCACATAACCAATCAAATTGATGCATAATTCAAAAATATGTACTTTAAACTCCAGCAACGTTATTTCCACCCAAAGAAGAAAAGTATGTTTTCACCACATTCTCTTCATTAAATCAGAAATTGATTATGAATTGACGAGATAATTAAATTACATTAATTGATTCTTGACATCAAATGCAAATATTAATGGTTCTTGACAACAAATACCAATAAGTGATGAAAGATCAATTTTTTCCCTGCCAATCACTTTTTTGTTACGCTAGATACATCACAACTAACGTTGATTACTAATTCATGACTATGATTTGGTTGAATTTCAACATTAATAGTAAATTGACATGATCATTATGAAGAAAATATGTACATGAGAGGAAAAAGAAAAGAGGAGGGTCCCAAAATTGAAAGCATTCTAGGAGTAGGAGGAAGCAGTGCTGCCAAAGGAGGTAAAAATGAAGGTCTCATTTTCACTGATTTGAATTTTTAATTTTAAGTTTTATAGTAAATTTTTTTTAAAAAATGTCACATTTAATTTTTTTATTACAGTGAAATTTTTTTAAAAATATCACATGTTAATTAAAATTAAAAATTTAAATTTATAAAGTGAATGAGACCTAAAAATAAAAAAGGCACATTTAAGAAAGGGAAAGTAATGTAGAAGAAGGGGAATTAGGTGGGGTAGCTTTCATATTGGATGGAATTTAAGAAAGCTTTAAAAGGCACTAATGTTCAGTCCCTATCCTAACCCCTGCATTCTGCCACCACTCCACCGCTTCCCCAACAGTACATCCCTTCTCTTCTATTTCTCTATCCCTTTCGTTTCTCTCTCTACTTTTTGCCCCTTTCTTAAAAAAATATTTTTTTAACACTTTAATCTTTGAATTTTTCCCAAATTGACAATATACTACAGGAATGTTTAGTTTTGAATGCTGAAAATTATCTACTAAATTTAATAAAGTATAGCAGAATGTGTCCCAAATCCATGATGACTATTAAGTATGAATATTAATAGAGCACTCATACATGTTAAGTAAGCTCATTGAAGGATGAATATTGATATATTAGACAATAATAGAGCACATTATTTCACATGTACAAGTATGTTTCCTTTAAGATTTTAACAACTATTCAACCATCATAGACCTCTTAAATTAACTAAATTTAAAACTGAAAGGACAAGTTATTAATTTACAAGAAAGAGAATCTCTAAGATAAGATCTCTTTAAAAAAAATTTACAGGTGAAAAGTTTTATTTTATCTGTTAAATTAAATTTTTAATAATTAAAATTTATAACGCGCGGTACAAAATTATTCTATTTACAAATTTAATTATAAAAAAAATAATTTAATAAAATTTAATTATTAAAAAAATAATTTAATAATTAAAATAAAGTATTCTATCCGTAGTTTTTTTTAAGAGGATCTCACCCTAAAAAAAAAACCTTACCAGAAATTGTGAATGCGCGAGGACGCAAAATGACAACATTTTTTTTTTTTGCCAAGAAAAAAAAAAAAAAACCTCTTTTATTACACTACCCACCTTAGCTACCTACTTGCCTTGGCCTTTATTTATTGCTTTTCCCTCTCTTTTCAGTGGCTTATCAGGGATCCAACCACCTCTCCCTCAACATGCCCCTCATTCTTTCCTCTATTTACCCATTTTGCCATTCTCCGTTACCACGAACGTCCGTTTTCAATCCACGTATAAGTTTTAATTTATCTTTATTTATTTATTTTTCCTGGTAGAATCCCATCTATTCGTTTCTTTGCATGGAATTCATGTGAAATATCATACAAAAAGCAACAGGCTAAAACATGCTTTTGGCGTTTGGTGCTCCTAAAATTGATACATCAAGCAACGACTTCTGTTAATTAACTAACTAATTGGGCATCTTTACTACAGGAAAATTAAAAGATAATTTTATTTTCGTAACAAGGCTTTCGAGACAAATTTTTATATCAACCAACAACTTGCATATGCTTATAAAGCAGCCCATGTGCTACTACTAGAAATAAACATGAAAATTATATAATCTATAGTATAGACCGTGGTCTTAAAAAAAACACAAATGTATTATACAATTTTGCTCATTCTCAAAAATCGCAACTCATAGAAAAAAAGTTGTTTAGACTGAGTGTTTTTACTAGACTTTAGGTCCGTTTAGTTCGATGATTCGAGTTTTTAATTTAAATTTAGATGTGACCTTATTTAAGAATTTTTTACTATAACAAAAAAATTAAATGTGACTGTTTCTGATAATTTTTTATTATAGTAAAATATGAATTCTAAACTTAAATTGATAAAATAAACGGATGTTTATTAATTTTTTTTTTGTATTTGCTGACACTGCAATTGAATAATAAAGACCACTTTCCTTAAAAAAAAAAAAAATCCCAACCCATTGAAGAAAATTTGATGTTTTTCTAGTAAAATGAGAAAATTAGAGCTTTTACAAAAATAAATAAATAAATAAATAAATTGAAGGGTATAATTAAAAAGACAAAACGTACCAAGTTCCCTTCTTTATATATCTCCAATATCAATCAAATTGATGATCTTTTTCACAATAATTAAAAAGAAAAAGAAAAGGTTAATTGATGATCTTCAAACCGTTGCCGATGTCGTCTCGGAAAGCACAAACCAGTCAAAGCTCTCGACTTCCACGCAAGGTGGTCCTTTTTCAACGACATTAATTACCCCTTTTTAACTCCCAATGTCACAACAGTAATTTCGTTGAACCTCAGGGGTGATTCCGAATTCTGTTCCCCACTCGCAATCCAAAAGCCCGGGCTTAAATACCGCCACTTTGATGTCCACGTCAAAAGCTCTCTGACAGGGTCCACGTATTTGCCACGTCAGACGATCATCTCCATAAAGATCACGCCACGTGTTCAATCTCCATTAAATGGAGTCCCAGCGACCTTCCTGGTCCCTCTTGCCGTTAATAAAGCGCTTTTAATTTAATTTCTTCAAACCAAACTCTACGCAGACAGAGAGAGGGAGAGAGAGAGAGTGTGAGTTAGAGAGAGAAACAGTGAGAGGAGAGAGAGAGAAAAGCTATTTCACTTCGCAGTACGGCGGTTCTACGTATACCGGCGAGTTTGCCGACGAGCATTCTTGTGGACGGAGCCTAGTTTCCTTTCCCAGGCGCGAAGCTCATTTGCTCTGTAGTCTGCACAGTCAGCTGGAGCTCCGGCGAAGAACAGTACTTCTCCGGCGATACTTTTCCGCTTTGGCATTTTTCCGATTCGAAGAATTGGGAGCTGTCGGAGTTTCTTTTTGTTGCTGGTTTCGAGTTTCGAAAACCTCGAGCTCGAAGTCTTTCCTTTCGGTAGAAGATTTCTAGGGTTTTGCACTTCGCACATTGTATTTCACCTTCTGAAAGAAAGCTGCCGTTTCGGACAGTTTCGGGTGTCTCATTTTGCTTTGGCGGCTGATTTTTTTTGGTTTAGTGTGTACTCTATTTGGTCCGTCTTGTTTTTTTAGCAACTCCGAATCTAGCCGTTGGAGAAAGTTGGCCTTTTTCTACTACTACCTTGTTTTCGCTACCTGTTTTCTTCTATAATTGGAGTTTTTGTCACCGTTTTCTTCGAGTTTTATGCCTTTCTTCTTTCGCTCTTGAAAAAGTTTGGGGCTTGGCTGCGATTTCTTATGGCTTTGCAGTGTTTTTGAGTCTTTTCAACAATGCGAGTGTTTCTGAACATGAAAAGGCTCCTGGGACTATTCACTTTGGTTGTCGTTTTAGCTCCGATTTACGTGAGATCTCTGAACCCGTCCCTGAACGACGACGTTCTGGGGCTGATTGTGTTCAAGGCCGATGTTCAAGATCCGAAGGGAAAGCTCGCGTCTTGGAACGAAGACGACAACAGCCCCTGTGGATGGATGGGCGTGAGATGCAACCCCAGATCCAAGAGAGTCACTGAGCTCAACCTCGACGGCTTCTCTCTTTCGGGTCGTTTGGGCAGAGGGCTTCTTCAGCTGCAGTTTCTCAGGAAGCTCTCCTTGGCTAGGAACAGTCTCAATGGAAGCATAAGCCCCAACATAGCACGAATCGACAACCTCCGAGTCCTCGATTTGAGAGACAACAGCTTCTCGGGGGCCATACCAGAAGATTTCTTCAGACAATGTGGGTCTCTCAGAGTACTCTCCCTGGCCAAGAACAAGTTTTCCGGGAAAATTCCCGATAGTTTGAGCTCGTGCTCGACTATTGCCTCGATTGACTTGTCGTCGAACCGTCTTTCCGGTTCGTTGCCTTCTGGGATTTGGTCCTTAAATGGGATTCGATCGTTGGATTTGTCTGATAATTTGTTGGAGGGTGAAATTCCTAAGGCGATTCAAGGGTTGAACAATCTGAGAACTATTAATCTTGGGAAGAATCGGCTTTCTGGGACGGTTCCTGATGGCATTGGAAGTTGTTTGCTTTTGAGGTTCATTGATCTGAGCGAGAATTCCTTCTCCGGAAGCTTACCAGAGACAATGCAGAAACTTTCACTTTGCAATTATCTAAATCTGCATGGGAATTTGTTCGCTGGTGAAGTTCCTCAGTGGATTGGAGAAATGAAGAACCTTGAGACCTTAGACCTTTCGGCTAATAAGTTTTCAGGTCAAGTTCCAAGCTCCCTAGGAAATCTTCAATCTCTAAAGGTGTTCAATTTTTATGCCAATGGTCTAACTGGAAGCTTGCCAACGTCTCTAGCTTCTTGCACAAATCTTCTGACGTTGGATTTCAGTCAGAATTTGATGACAGGTGATCTTCCTTTGTGGATTTTCAACTCGGGTTTACAGGAAGTTTCACTTTCAAGGGGAAAGCAAGGTGGAAGAATGGATATTCCTATGAAGTCATCTGTGGAGAATGGGCTTCAGAATCTTCAAGTCCTGGATTTGTCCCACAATTCATTTTCCGGTGAAATTTCATCAAACATTGGGGTTTTGAGCAGTTTGAAGTTCTTGAATTTGTCTAGGAACTCTCTTGTGGGTCCTATTCCCGTGACTTTTGAAGATTTGAAGTTGCTGGTTAATCTTGATTTGAGTCGGAATCAGCTAAATGGAAGCATCCCTGAAGAAATTGGAGGGGCTGTTTCTTTGAAGGAACTTAGACTAGAGGAAAACAAGCTTGAAGGCAAAATCCCAACTTCAATTGAGAATTGTTCATCATTAACAACTTTGTAAGTTGTCTATCTTCTACTTTATGTTTTGTTGTCTTGAACAAATATTATTTTGTATCAAATTTCCACCAAATGCAATTTGACAGGCTGTCCGTTTGCGGAAGCGTAAAGATATGGCTGTATATGTTTGTCCCTTTTCTTTTGTTAATTTTTCAATCTCACTAAACTGCAGACTTCTCTGCCGTTGATGCCTGATATAGTCTTTATATTGGCCTTGGTCAATATCTTTCAATTTTCATTATTTATGGGGGGTTTGTTTAGATATTTCGTTCTGGTTGAACTTTGCAGGGTACTATCACAGAACAAACTGAGTGGCCCAATACCTGCAGCAATAGCTAAACTTGTCAACCTGCAAAATGTGGACTTGTCTTTTAATAACCTCACTGGGGGCTTACCAAAGCAGTTGGCCAATCTTCCCAATCTCATATCCTTCAACATTTCTCACAACAACCTCCAGGGTGAACTACCTGCCGGCGGCTTTTTCAACACCATCTCCCCCTACTCTGTGTCCGGAAACCCGTCTCTTTGTGGCTCTGCAGTCAATAAGTCTTGTCCTGCAGTCCTTCCCAAACCAATTGTTCTCAATCCCAACTCGTCTTCTGATGCCACTTCAGGTTCATTACCTTCAAATGTTGGCCATAAAAGAATCATCCTCAGCATTTCTGCGCTCATTGCTATTGGTGCAGCTGCTGTCATAGTCATAGGTGTAATTGCTATTACTGTGCTTAACCTCCGTGTCCAGACTTTCGCATCTCGATCAGCAGCTGCCCTCACCTTCTCTGGAGGGGATGACTTCAGCCATTCTCCCACTACAGACACCAATTCTGGAAAGCTTGTGATGTTTTCGGGCGACCCTGATTTCAGCACAGGTGCACATGCTCTGCTCAACAAGGATTGCGAGCTTGGTCGTGGGGGGTTTGGAGCAGTGTATAGAACAGTTCTTCGAGATGGCCATCCTGTTGCAATCAAGAAGCTCACTGTTTCAAGTCTTGTCAAGTCCCAAGGAGAATTCGAAAGGGAAGTTAAGAAATTGGGCAAAGTCAGGCACCAAAATCTTGTAGCGCTTGAAGGTTACTATTGGACGCCATCATTGCAGCTCCTCATATATGAATTCGTCACTGGTGGTAGCTTGCATAAGCATCTCCATGAAGGATCAGGTGGAAACTTCCTCTCGTGGAATGAGAGGTTCAATATAATTCTGGGGACTGCAAAAAGCTTGGCTTACTTGCACCAGCATAACATTATCCACTACAACATAAAATCGAGCAATGTCCTAATTGACAGTTCAGGTGAACCCAAAGTGGGCGACTACGGCCTAGCGAGGTTGTTGCCAATGCTAGACCGTTATGTTTTGAGCAGCAAGATTCAAAGTGCACTTGGCTACATGGCACCAGAGTTTGCTTGCAAAACGGTGAAGATAACTGAAAAATGCGATGTCTATGGATTTGGGGTTTTGGTTTTGGAGGTGGTCACTGGAAAAATGCCTGTTGAGTACATGGAAGACGACGTCGTGGTGCTCTGCGACATGGTTAGAGGGGCGTTAGAAGAGGGTAGGGTTGAGGAATGTGTTGATGCAAGGCTGCATGGAAAATTCCCTGCTGAAGAGGCAATTCCCGCAATGAAATTAGGCTTGATCTGCACGTCACAAGTGCCCTCAAATCGACCAGACATGGGGGAGGTTGTTAACATACTAGAGCTGATCAGATGCCCTTCAGAAGATCAAGAGGAGTTGGGATCAAATTAGATAATCGCATCGACGGTTGAGAGAAGGGATTTACAATCAGGTTATCCGGTGAAGAAGAATCCGGTTTTGTTCATTAGATTAGAGAAGAGAAATCCTACAAATTTTCCTTTTTTCAATTCTTGTGCTCTCTTGTTTATTTTATTTTCATGCTGTGTTTTCTTCTCTGTATTACGATTAGGCCACCGGATTCCCCTTCACCAGGTTCCATTTTGTGTCCCTGTTGGATTTAATTTGCTACTAATCTTTTGTACTCTTCTAATTTCTATCCTGCTTATGTTATTCTATAAACCGATTCTACTGCAAACAGAGTGCAATCCCTCATAACCACAGAAAGTTTCGGGCATATGTAACAATTTTGGTTTATTTGGTAGCATTAAAAAGAACCGGTTGATTTGGGCATAAAGTACTATCTTATTTCGATCATATCTTGCGGACAAGGGTGTGATAGATTAGCTTTATGGTTGTAAAATGACAAATATTATGTTACAATTATCTGCCAAAAATTGCGAAAGCTGCAAGATAAAGAAGATGGGGGGTGGGGGGTGTTGTGTTCCAGCAAATGGTGAAGGCAATAAAATAAGGATTTTGCAAGTCAAAAGTGGCTCGAGAGCCAGTGCAGACCCTGAGAATCTTTGCCCCCACTTTGAAGCAAGTAGTCTATGAAACTTTGAGTAAAATAATGAAAAGTGATAAGTTGAATACCAAAAGTGATTCCTCCGATCATTTGTTTTTGAGTTTTAAGACTTTGTAGGTTTTTTTGGAGGTTGCATAATGAGTGGAGCATGACTCTTTCTTTGTTCATGAAAATGAATTTTTGTTTTTTTCAAGTGTATCGTAAAACTAATGAATGTGTCGATAAGCTTGTTAATTTTATAATTATTAATTGTAATAGGATGTGGTGGTCTTATTATCTTAATTTTTCAAAGTACTATATGTATGGAAGATTACATAGATTTACCATTTTAGAGATTTACTTAATTTTGAGATTGTTGTAGCTTTGTTACTCTTTTTTGTTCTTTAATAATATGAGCCTTATTTGAGGTTGTATTTTTTTTTTTTTTTTAAAAAACTAATGATATATTGATTCTTGAAGGCATGGAAATAGAATATTGCACACTGATTCTGTCGGAATAGAAGCACCCTTTGTTTAATATTTTGCCACCGTCTCTATGTTCCAATTTTCGAGTTTTTTAATGCCACCTTTCTTTGATTGCGGTGACTATGCATAGGGTTCTTGTCAAAAAATTGCTTAACAAATGTTTCTAACTCCAAAGAAATGAAGAGGCCTGACCATACTTTCACACCTTTTCACTCATACTAATGTGTTGTTAATCCATATCTTTTGAATTCCAATACCTTTATTGGATTGTGACAAATAGGCATGCCCATAATTAGAAGGGATTACTGGTGTTATCACGCTCAATGGGCTCAGTTTTTAATTATGTCATCACACACTTGAACATATTAGCTGAATAGAGGTCTTAAATTGAGGTTGTGGAATATAGAACCTAGACGCGTCTTAGGAGGATGAGCCAATTTAAGAGTTGAAGATGATTTCCATGGCCATGGCCATGTGCATAGATTGAGAGCAGTTAGGTTGTCCTCAATGTAGCCAGGCACTGGTTAAAACATTTTTGTTTGCGGCCCAAGAATGCCTAATAGTATCCTATCAATTTTGTTTTTTTTTAAAAGCAAGTCTAATAGTAGGTTGTTAACATTGTTATCATCAACTAGCACATGGATCTTTCATATAATAAAGTTTCTTTTGGGCATAGTAGAATATCTGAACCCTTTGGTCACTTGATTGACAGAAGGGGAAAATACCTACTTTTGTGATTGATTATAGCTTTGTGTTAGAATAGAACATCCATGTCATACCATTGTCTGGTCTATTTGTCTCGCAATTACCTCTTTCTTGGTTAAGCATCAATTTAGCTTCAGAAACTACAAAAAGGCCTTATAAAATGAGAATGTATATGTGGTGAAAAGATCAGATAAGCCATGTTTCTGAGAACTGCAGAAATGATATATAGAGACGGATTAAGATAAGCTGAATACATTATTATTATATAAAATAAGCAAAAGAAAGAGTAGAAAAAACTGTAAGTAGCACCAAACATAAAGAATTCTTGGCAAAAAAATATTAACAATAACAATAAAACATAAAGCATTTTGATCTGCCCTCTTTTCCTTCTGGTATCGAGTTATTATCAGTTATTATTAATATTTATTTTTTATAGGGACAAAATGATACCCACTAGAACTTTGATGACACGCAATAGAGCAGTTGAATCTTATGGTGTCGGATTGGTGGGTGGGGGGACGCCATGGCAATGCACAGTGCACCCCTTTTAACAAATTGCCCCCACTTGATTTGGCAATGATTATGATCATGCAAATTTAGTTGGAATTTAAAGCTTTTTGGCATCTTTATTCCAAGGATAACGCAAAAAAGTTGGGCATTCCAACGTGGAAAACCAGTATATCTCGCAGTGGAACCTGCGGCTAAACCTCGAAAGATGCTTTTAATTGATTTCTCAAGCTTTTCTTTCTATAAGCAACTTTAACTGTTGTAGAACATTTTTAAGCCTTAATTTTGATCCGAGTTATTATTATTTGTTCGGAGCAATAAAAAACAAATTATATAATGACAAATAATAAGTTGCAAAATAAAAATACAACGAATAAGATGCACATTTTCGCTTATAGTATAGCATATTCCGTAGCTTCTAATAGCAAAAAATAAATAAAAATCTCCTCTTTAATAATAATAAAAGACAACAACTGAAATAGTTGAAGTGTCATGTTCACTTCTGCTAGAAACTCATTTCAACTCCAGCATGACTACAATAAATCTCTAAACCACTCTAAATTCTAATTTGAAGATTTCCAAAAGTTTGTCCTTGAAGGAAAAAAAAAAAAAAAAAAAAAAAAAAATATTTTGAACGGAAAAAAAAAAAAAACTAAAAATTAGCCTGTAAATTTCAAATGGAAGAAAAAAAAAAAAGGAAAACTATACTAGTTCTACAGACCAAAATTGTTTTCTGATTCTATGATTCTAACATGAATTGACAAGCACGCGTATGAAATAATGAAAACTCCTCTTTCATTCCCATTCTGAAAACTTTTTCCGAATTTACCTATAAATTTTCTTGTTATTTGGTTTACCAGCGAACCCCTCTTTTTGGGAGGCAACATGAGAAGTTTCATCTTAATCATCCCAACCGTTTTCCCATCCATTTCTATCAGAAGACCTCGAAGAAATGCCATTCGTCGATGCATTCCCGTTTCGACGAGACCTTGGAGACCTAACTGCCTTCATTTCATCCCAATCATCATCCCAGCCTTGATCCCAACGCTCCGCTGTTTCCACATGGTCAACTGAGGGTGATTCGGGACGCCCCATCTCAAGTTCTTGATATGGGACTCCATCAACATGCCGTCCCTTTTTCCCTGCCATGCAACAAGCACACATCCCTCCAAAGATCAGAACACTCAAAATCAACATGTAGGCCCCATTTTGCGGCGTCGCATAGTCAGCATAGTAAGGGAAACCCTTAAAGAAGCTGTTGTCAGGTTTAGGTGATTCCAAGTGAATTATACACTCCCCATTTCCAGCATTTAGTACTACTGATGAACTTCTTCCATCTGAGACATTGACCTGAAACACGCATAGGAATTTCACCGATCAAAAGCTGAAGTTAGACCTCGACCAAGTCCTTCTGAGTAGAATGTGATCGCAATTAAAGTAAATATTGGGTTCCTATCATCCTTCCACACATTATGCCACTTGAAGTATCTTTAACCATTGTTTACTTCTTTGCAAAAGATCATATAAGTCTTCATTAAAAAAAAAAAAAAAGATATCATATAAAAAGTATTAACTGTGGAACAAAACCTTTTTGATTTGATGTTTAGACATTTCTATCTCCTGCGATGTGTTATTGTTTGTTGTAACATTCACTTCAAGATAACTCTCTCCATCATTTTGGACAAGAAGAAACAACTCCTCGTTGGCTGCAAACAAAGGGAAAAGAAATGTTGAGAAATGGTTTGACATGCCCAGAAAGCGATAAAAGAGGAAACAAGATCAGATGATAGAACTCATTTCAGGGCTTGAAAATACTTACCGTTTGGAAACAACGAGTTACACAACAAGATAAGATTTAAAATGCCAAAATAACAAATTTCTCTATCAATTTGGGATGAACTTGGTTCATATAGAACTATAACTACAGTACATATTTCTAATTCATAATTAACTGTCTGCTAAGCCACGGAAGAAAAGATAATTCACAGTTCACGCAAAATATTGCAATTATTTTCTGTTTAATTGTCAACCGAAAATAAGCTGTGAACTTCTGTTATCTCGAGAAGAAAATTAACACTCATTGTCCCAACCAACAATCTCCGAGATAGCAGTTAGCGCATGATTTCTGAAACACCCAAAAAGAAGGCTGAATAATTTGACATTACAGAATCAAATTATAGCACAAGTCCGTGAAGTTTGCAGTACAAAAGTAAACATCGGTTGAAAGAGAAAAGACCATAACCAACCTAAGCCAATGATAGCAATTATAGACAATGAAGTTGGGTACTAGAGATTATGAACCACAGATTCCACAAAATATATGACATTACTAAGAAAATTCTAAAATTGGAAACAAACTGCATTTTCAACCTCAATCTTTCCTGAACCTCCACCAAATATTTCTGCTATCAAATCAACGATGAATCAGGAACCATTTTCTCAAATTTCTAGAGGGAGCATGACAAGGACAAGTTCACTTTGTTTCTTAGTCATTACGGGTAATATATATATATATATATATATATATATTTTTATTTATTTATTTATTTATTTATTTGGTGCAGTTACTAACTAAATCAGTGATCACAGTCCTTATCACTCCCGCAAGTAAATGCTCGATGCTGAGTCACGTAACTCATTAGTCTTTAAATGATCTAAGATGTGGTAATCATATGTCTTCATAGATTAAAAAAAAGGGAGCAAAACAACAAAAATCTTAACAAAGAAGTCTAAAACACAACGAAGAACGATCCCTTAAAGTGAAAAATCAACTCTTGGACATTGAACGTTGAAAGGAAGAAAAAAGAAAAAGGGAACAAAAAAAAGAGAACAGGTATTTTGACCATCAAGAGTGAGAAGGTGTTTCCATTAATCCTAGACTCGTTCTTTCAATCACAATTCAAAAAGTTCCTGTAGAAACATACCAAAGAAAAAAAAAAAAAAAAAACCAAATTATGCATAAAACCAAAAATACATTACATATTACATGGAACTAAAAACACCATATCATTAGACTCAATACCATTTGATGAGGAAATTAAGCAGGCAGAGATATTAATCTGAGATTTATAATGGCAAGTCTTTAATGAGCTCTTGCACCTCCCAAAGCTCAGGCCATCAGTAGGTGGGTCCGGCGCAGAAGCAGCTGGGCCCGGAGCAGGAGAAGGAGAAATCTAAATCACAAAAGAGAAACCACCAACATCCAATTATACCAAAAAAAGTAATTCAAATCTCAAAAGGCCAAAACTTTTCTTCCAAAAAAAAAAAAAAAAAAAATTACCTGCTGAGAAAGCTTGTTCTTATTTGGGCCAGGAACTGCCGCAAGCTTCCGAAACTTGGCGAGCAAAGACGCATCGCAATCACGGGCAACCATCAAAAACATCAGAATCAACGAAAACCCAATTTGATTCCGATCCATGTTTCTCGTTTTTTTTTTCTTCTCTATTAATAAAGTTGTCAACTTGGTGTTGGGATCAAAATATGGTTATGAAGGAAATGAAACGAAACCGAACAAAAAGAAAGCATTGAATCAACGGCTAATCCGATGCCCAAGACAATGCCATTTTATTCCAATGCAGCGTCAAAGTCAATGGGATTGGAATGTAGAATCTGTCTCTACGTCTCCGTCTGTTACTTCCTCCTCATCTTCTTCTTCTTCGTAACTTCCGCTTGGGCCCGGAAATATTTCTAAATTTGATTTTAACCCCTCAACTCTTTGTGATACTTAATGGCCCATTGTCCTTTTCGTTTTCCAATTTTACTGCAGCTATACGGCACCGTTTTAAGAAGTCTAAAAATTTTTTTCTTTAATAAAATAAACATTTCTTTAAATTTTTTTTTAAATAAATAAGAACATCAAATTACTTAGTTTTTTAATTAATTATAGTTAGTAATTTGATCACTCTTTTCTTTTAAAAAAAATAGTTATTTTCTCACTCTAAAGTTCTTTCCTTTTTAAAAAAAAAAAAAAAAAAAATAACAATAAAAACATCTAAAAAAATTACTTAGAGCCGTTTTTTTGAGAAAATTTCTTATTATTCTATTAATTATAATCAGTATTGTTTGAGAAAATTATAATTAGTATTTTTGTTGAAACAAAATGGTTTCTTAGTATTTTCTTGGAATCATTTTGAGTAAATAATTAGTATTTTTGTTGAAAGATTAATTAAAGCATTTTCTACTGCTAATAATAATAATAAAGCGTTGTCTATTTGGTCTATCTAAGTCAAACAATTTCACGAAAACCCCTCGGAAAATTGAGAATCTAAATTTAGTACCTCCTGCACTATCTTTTCTTTTCTTTTCCCACAAAAAGAATGGGAGTTCTAAACCCTAATTCCACTCCCACAAACCCATTACAAACTTCAAAGCTCCATTTTCCCAATTCAGCAAGCCCCTAAATGATGCACGATTTCCTCAATTAGGTCCTATCCTTTTTCAATTTTCAATTTTGATCCCAAAATGTCGTCGGAGGACATGGGTCTGGTCCCCTCGCAGAACGGACTGAACTCGCACCTGGTCTTCCAAGACGATGCCTTGCGGTTCAACTGCGGCGCACCAGCTCAGCGCCGAGTCGGCGGCGGCGGGGGCGGCGACTCGGGCCCGAAGACCAGGGATCTCAGCGGCTTCATCGACGAGCGATTCTTCGCGCCTCAGGGCGCGGACTTTCGCCGGAGTATTTATGGCGATTCTCAGGACCGGAGGGACCCGCCGGAGGCGAGGAACTGGAACGGCAACGGCGCGGCGGCGACGCCGAGCGTCGACGGATCGGACGATGACGAGGACGACGATGAAGATGACGTCGACGACGATGATGACGACGTCGATGAAGGACTGGTGGGTGGGGATGACGACGGCAAGGGCAATAACGGTAATAATGCCGGTAATGGCGAGGACAAAATGGGAAATGGGAAAGCCAAGCACCAGAATCAGAATCAGAGCCAGCACCATTCCCCTTTTGGTAAGAAATTCTCTAAAAAGAATTAATTTTGAAGATTTTTTTGTCTGAAGGAAAATTTGAAGATTTTTGTTTGATTGTAAGTGAGTTTATATTTATTTATTTTGATTTATAAGTGGGTTTATATTAGGTGTGAATATGATGATAGGATCAAGTAGAGATGTAATAGTGAAAGAGAGTGGCATTGTGCAGCAAACGGTTAGTGGCAATGCGAAGGCTAGTCGGAGCGAAAATCATCTTCATCGCCACCATCATCATCATCATCATCATCACCCTCCTCATCATCATGATGAGCAAGGGAGGCTCGGGAATTATCAGAATGCGGTCACCGTGGCAGAAACTGACGGTGACGGCTATTATTCGCAGTATTTTCAAGGGCCTGAGGGCTCTGCTGCAGGGCAAAAGGATTTGGCTGGGGAAAATGGATGTGGTTTCAGTGGGAGAAAAGATGTTTTGTACTCGAACGAGTCCGGAGAGTCGTTGAGGATGATTCTTTCGGATCCTGTAACGTAAGTTTGCCTGATAAAATGTGGTAGTGTTGTGTAGGAAATTAGCAAACAAGATGCAAAATTTGCGTTTCTTTCACTCTGAGTTTGATTTATGTGTTACTTTATGGAAATTTAGAGGAGCTCTTATGGATGACGCAATGATATTACCTTGTGGGCATTCTTTTGGAGGTGGGGGAATACGGCATGTTATTAGAATGGTGAGCTCCTGTGAAACCATTTTGTTTATCTGGGACTTGATCGATTCTGTTTGAGTTGCTTGCTGTTTGAGTGTTATTTGATATCTGTATGTAAGATGTTGCTAAATTTGGTTTGATGAGATGTTTTTACTTTTTTTATTGAGTTTTTCTGGTTGTGGTTATTAACCTGAAGTTTCATTTTTTTTTTTTTTTTTTTTTTTCTCACAATTCCCTTTCAGAAAGCTTGCTACACTTGTTCTCAGTCAATTTCAGAAGACTCAATCGCTCCAAATCTCTGTAAGCAATTATCTTTTTTAATTGAGATGATTGCAATGCACTCTTAATTGTTCAATATATGGTTTATGAATCCTTTGGCGTAATTGCACAAGGATGCCTGTGAATGTCTCTGAGATTGTGGCCTATGGAATGATACTGATGTTTTCAGACAACAGGTCTTTTTGTTGAGGGAACTTGGTTTGTAAAATTTCCCCTTGGATGTGGATGCTATAACATAGAATTTTAAGCGCTTAAAAGGAAATGGATAAGCCAAGTGTTGGAGTAGGGTCGCCAAAGTTCAAGGCATAGTTTTAAACATCTCTTTCAAAAGTCCTAGCAGCAAAAAATAAATAGATAAATAAATAAAAATAAAATCCTTTCAGCAGCTGGCAAAGATCAATTTAAATGAAAGATTTTGTGATCACTCTTAAGAATATTGACAATTAACATGCAAATGGCAAGAATTAAGGTCAAAGCCAAATTAAATCGTTATGTGGTTATTGAACTCACTCTCATTTAAATTTTTTAAAATTTGCAGCTCTTAGAGCTGCTGTGCAGGCATTTCGACGGGAAGAAGAGTTGCAATTTCATCGCTCTTCCAAGAGGAGGAGGGAAAGATTTGATCAGGTATATCATTTTGGCGTTTGAAATTAGCTATTCCCAAAATTGGGAAGATAATATCAGAGGTATGCTAAACTTCAAAAAGAAAAAAGTTTCAGATCAGAATTAGCAGCATACAAGGAGTCAGGATATGTTCATTCCGGTGCCTTCAACTGGTTTAATTGTTAACGTTCCTTTTTAAAATTTTTCCTTTACTCTCTTGTAGGACAAGGGTGCTTGTGGTGACTCAAATCTGATGGAGTTGCCAAGAAGCAGAGGTGTTCAGTTTCCGTTTGCTGTGACAGACCGAGTCATCATAAAGGTTGGGCTAGCTCCAGGCTTGGTCTCTAATTCTTGTTCAATAGCTTGTTATAACTGATCATTGGAGTTAAAATGGTTCCAGGGGAACAAGAGGACGCCGCCGCGCTTTGTTGGGCGTGAGGCTGTTGTAACAACACAATGCTTAAATGGATGGTTAGTCATTTACAGTTCTCAGTTAATTGTGCTGGTTTGTAGATTGAAAAATTTTGATCAGAGCTGCTGCTCTGCCTCAACCATTTAAATCTGATTATCCATCATATTTTTTCACTTGAAAGTCTGGTTGCTATTTTTAATCCTAGAGTAGAAACTATAAACCGCAGACCATGAAGCGATCTTTGGGACTTTCTCATTGGTTTACACTCGACAATACTTTTTCTTGTCTTAAAAAATAGGTCATTTAACCCCCAAGGGTAGCTTAAGTGGCTCAGGACCTCACCTTACAAGTGGGAGGTCTTGGGTTTGATTCCCCTTGGGGTACCCCTCCCTCTGTTTGTCCTGGTGAGTTCGGATAGGAGGGTCTACATACACCCTTAATCCCTAGTCAGGTGCTTGCAGAGGCCTGGACACCCTAGGTTATCCAAAAAAAAAAAGTCATATAGTCGAGTTGCAACAAAAAGAGAACTCAAGCTCGCGTTTGTGCATTGTTAACATATATGCATAGGCATTATCATATAATACAGATTGTTTTTACTAATGATACAAACTGCATACACAGGTATGTGGTAAAGACATTGGATAATGCTGAGAGTGTCAAATTACAGTATCGATCACTAGCAAAGGTACCAGATGACCCCTTATCAAAACCGATGTCGAGCAAGATGGCACCTAACTGGCTCTAGGGAACTCTGCAGCTTACAAACGTGATAAAGATTGGGGCTTTCATCCTCAGCTGCAAGTATGCACCGTTTAAGTTGCTTTTCTACTAACTGTATTTCTAATAGGTTCTTATTCTTAGTGTTGCATTTCTTACAACGCAAACACGGTGATGAAGTACAGGGCCTTGTAAATTATAGAAGCCTTGTCATAGCTGCTTTGTGGAAACCTAGAATGAGAGTTAGGTAGGAACAAAGTCTGTAATCTATGATTATATCCGAGCAACATTGTATTTTGAGTATAGCTCGTGTAAAAAATTCAAATATATTACGTATTCATTTTTGGTGGAGCAGCTGGTGATGTTTATGAATCTTCTTTTTCCGGCTATACCAACCTACGAAGACCAAAAGTTGGTGTATGGCACAAATGCAACGAGGGGAAAAACTAAAAATATTTATTTATGCCACTCCATTCAAAAATAAACAATCACTGTTAATAAAGAAAAAATAAAAATTTATGATGGTGTTCAATTATTTAAAACGACATAAATAAAAGACATGCACAAAATCATAGCAAATCGTGTACTTTTCATGCAAAAATGATTGAAATTTGGAGCATTTTACGTTTTATTATCAAACAATATAACTAAATTGATTCTAATATTCTCAGTTTTAGTGACAGTTTATTAGGCAAGAAAAATGTACGAGTTGAAAGGACGAAAGAACTATCCCCTTTTTAAAAGTTAGACATTAAAATTTAGACCTCATTTATTTCACCGATTCGAATTTTATTATAGTAAAAAGCTTTTAAAAACAATCACATCTAAATTTTTTATTACAATAAAAAATTCTCACATAAAGTTAAATCTCTACTTAAATTAACAAACCAAACGGACCCTTAAAAAAGAGTAGATATAAACTAAAACCCAAACCTAATTAGCAAAAAAAAAAAAAAAAAACCAAGAAAGAAATGCAAATTGAAGAACTGAAAATACCTTTTTTTTTTTTTTGCTACATTATTTTCTCTCATAAAAATTTAAACATTTAAATTTCTATTTAAATTTTTTGTTTAAGCCTATAAACTAAACATACCAATAATACTGTTTATTCAATCAAAAGGAGTGGGAAAAAATAATCACCATTGATTCAACAGTTACATATCAAGAACAGTCGGCTATTCCAATAAAGGCTGCTGGCAAGTAAATTTGAAAATTTATAACTTTCAGTCTAATGGTACAAACAGTAATCAACAATGCCTTACCATTTGAGAAGCCTAATCAGCAATTTGCTCACTGTTAGTTAACAGGGGAGGGAAAAAAGCCCTCAATTAGACGGATTGAAAAGGAAGTCTAGGTAATGACAATCAGAAACAGGATATATTTTCAGTCAAAAGGAAGTTGCATGTTGAATAAATGGAAGCTGCAGCAGCCCTGACGGCCAATTCTCTTTCTGAGCTGTCCATTTTCTGTGATCTGCAAAACAAGATAATGTGTTGGTCTTGAATATATTATTCAAGAAATTTCTTTCCCTTTTACCCTACCTAAAAATATTAAAAATAAATACAAATAAAACACATTCTACATTATTAAAGGAAAAAAAAAAAAAACCCCCTCAAGTATGATTCTTTCACAAGCACCATGACTAAGACCAACATGAGTACATGAAGTTGTAATCACAGAACGTGAATGTCATGCCCCGAAGGACTAGCTTTACCTGAAGTCACTGTCAGACGTTCCCAAGTGTTGAATGCCAAACGGTGTATTCCAGTGGATGTGTTGCAAACCCTGCTCACAATGCATTTGCATCTCCTTTACTTGGTTCAACCAACTTTCCTGAAAATCAACACCAATGATTCCATCATGGACAAAATTTCTAGTGCTAAAATAAAGACAAAAAGAATCAAGAATCTTGGAAACTGTAAATGCTGTTTTGAGGTGCCTGAAAAAAACACGCGAGATAATGAAGCTTCCAGGAAGCCAAGATTTGAATTTAAAGGTGTGTTTGGAATTGATTTTTTTATTGTTTTTAAAAATGTTTTTACACATCTTTTAAGATATGAAAATAAAAAAGGTCCCTAAATCGTGTTTATTTAGTAAATATTTGAAAACGAAAATGAAAACAAAAAATAGTGAATATTTTTGTGAAGGAATTAGAAAAAAGTTAAAAGTTGTTTTTCCCTTTGTTTTTATTTTTTAGTACTTATCAACAATGTTATAATATATTAATTAGTAATCATAACCAAACACGATTTTATTTTTTTATTATACTCAAAATAATCTTTTAAAAAATGAACTAAACGCAATTTCAGAATTAGTTCAAGAATGATTCTCAAAACAATCTCATTTTCACTTTTGTATGAAAAACAAAATCATTTTAAAAACGTCCTTCGGGACTTGATGATACTCACCAGTTGTTTCTCTTCTTCAGAAAGTGATTTATCCATTTGATCAAACAGTCTGCTCCATCTTGCTCGATGCATTTCTGCAGTTGCATGGTTAGAAAACCCATCTGCTGAAGTTTTCATTGCATAGGGATCATTCTCCTGATCATATGCAAACTCCTTTGATAACAAGAAAGGCAACTCTGTACTGATTACTGCTCGAACTCTCTTCTTACTGCGTCGTAGCGCTGCAGTTACAGCATATAGCAAATTCCATCAAAGAGATGAGAGGATGTTTGTCCCTGAATAAAATAGTAATAAATCAGAAAAGAAGCTTTACCTGAAAGACGTCCTTTAATATCTTGTTGAAGAAGCTCCAACCATTGAGAAGCAACGGTAGCGGCTGAGAAACATAAAAAGTATTAACACCACTTATAGAGCTAAAGACAAAAATTCACTCCCATATCTTGAGCAAAAAGAAGACTTCACTCCTTTATTTGGTTCTATTACATAGTTTTATATCACAGAACTTAGCTCCTTGGTGTTCATTATTAAATCTAATGTGTCAGATTCCAAACATTGCCTTGAAAACTTTTCCACTCTGTTATTTTATAAGTCATAAACGAATTTGTTAAAGAAAGAACTGGGGAAGAAATAACGATACATAAGAACAGGAAATTGAACACTGACCCTTGACTGAAAGATATGATGCCGAATCCTCATTAGAGAGAGAGCTCTCGTTCTCAGACGTCTTAGTTGATGATGACAACTTCAATGCTAATGCATCTTCCTCATTTACAAGGGTGGATTCTGAAGCACCGGTTTTAAGCGAAAACCTTTCTGTTGTGGTTTGGTCAATTTCTACACCTTTTCCCTCAAGAATCATAGGACACTTAATTAGTGACGTAGGGTACCCTCTTACTTGCCTCACCCACGAGACTCTGTTTGGTGGCCTGTCTTCGTGAGACGAACTAACTCCCTGTAAAGCAGAATCATTCAAGTTCTCCTGGTCCTTGCGATTGCAAATTTCTGTAGTTCCACTTTTTGTATGGCTTGTTTGTTTGTTTCCCACTTGGTTGCTTTCGTGTCTCTCAGACCTTACAAGGGCCTCAATTATCGAATGTACCTGTTTTCTGTTCCTCACATGGTTGATAATCCCAGGATTCAACTCATTGAGCAGTCCACTTGGAGCAGCTATCTTTGTAAACCTGTCAACCTGCTCTCTCTTTGCAATCTCCATCTTTTTCTTGAGCGCATCACTTTTACTTTTCCTTCCACGTTGCTTTGGAATTGGTACGCCTCCATGCGTGGATGAGAGGAAACCATTTTGCTTCATCTCCTTCCAAACTCTCATCGGATCGTTCTCTTCCGGTGGGCCAGTCGAGCTCGCACACTCAGAGATGTCTCTTGGCTTCGACTGACTGTGACTTTTGTAAGGGAAAAATGGATCTTGGTTCATTGAACTGAAAACATCTTCTGAATTGAGATCGAGTCCAATACCCCTTGAAGTTACAAATTCAGTATCAGGTTCCCTTTTGTCGGAACTCTTTGAACATTCCTGGCTATCGTCACGAACCTTTTCTTTGGGAATGCACATTTCTGTGTTGAGATCCAGCGGTCTAGGGGGAGAATCAGCCACCCCTGGAAATGCCTTCTTTCCAATCTTTTCTGCATGGGAAGCATCTGAATCTAACCCTACACGGACTTCAGTAAGTTGAGACTTATCCTTTTGATCAAACTCATGTTCAGCACTACATTCTTTGTTCTTCATAGTTTTGAGTAAATGGGAGTTGGTTTCTGCGGCGCAACAGTGAAAGTAAAGCAATAAACTCAAAACCATTTGCTGATGAGAAAAAGGAAAATTTGTATAGTTTCAAAAGCCATATCTACAGCCATGAACCTCTCTCTTTGAGGGCTTAGGAAGCTAAAGTTACCCAAAAAAAAAAAAGAACATCGTGTTTCCTTTGGAGAGATTAGCACGCGGTAATTCCTTAATCTAGACTAATTTAGACCACTGTCAACCTTAATAGCTCGTCTCCAGTAATAAAGGGCATTAAATAGATTGGAAATGTGAAGTTACGCAATTTGTCATTATTGATTGCATATATAATCCACTTAGTTGTATTAAGCAAAATATGAACATTTTTACCTATCCATTTGAATCGTAGTGCAAAAACAAACAAGAAATTCATTGGCGTTAAGAGAAATACCGTCGGAGCGACACACGGATTCAAGATCTCGCATTTTGACTCGCTTCCGAGGACTATGCTGTTGTTCATATCCGGATTCTACGCTGCCCCGCTTCTCGCCCACCGTCTACCACAAACCCAAAAGAATTTTTTTTCAAAAGAAAAAGAAAAGATTTCTTCAGCACAAAATTGAATCAGAAACAAATCGTCAAAAAATTCTCTCAAAACCCTCAAGAAGCCACCTTATAATCGGATTTAGGCATCAGTACAGACCGGTCCAAATTGGCTTCCGATTCGCGTTGATTCTCCATTACGTAAAATCCTTCAAACCCAATTCGAAAAACAAGAACTTTTCAACTCTGACGCTTTTTCGAGAACCCGAAAATCCGGCTCATGGGCAGAATAGACGAGGACGGGAAAGGAAGAATCTTTGCACTAGAATGGAGAAAATGGCCGATGCGAAGAAGATTGGAAGGTTTTGGGGATAAGATCGAGAGGATTTGGGGACTAGGGTTCGGATGGGCCGCTAGATCTGCTCGGTTTTTGATTAAGAAATTGAAGAAATGATTTTGAATTTGGTGGAGATAGAAGAAATAGAGAAAAGCGCGCCTAGAAACGTTTGTCTGCTAACGTTTTGGCTCTAAACTACTATATAATTACTTTTAGATGAAGAATGGGGCGACTAACAACGTGGGACTTTTTAAATTCAAATGCTTTGGAGGGACATGTTTTATTGTATTGGGCCCTATTTTTCCCTCAACTCATTTGCCCCCAAGTTATCCGACGTGCCAAGCCAATGTCTCCATTTTTTATTTTTTATTTCGTAAAAATTACACGAAATATTGAAGAGTAGAGTAAACAAAGAGTAGAATTGAAATATTGCAATTTTTTTAAATAAGAATAATACGGCTATATTATTGTTACCAAAGGCATTTTTTATGTTTTGTTTTTAAAAATAAAAAACAAATGGTAGTTACCAAACACGTTTTTTTTTTTCAAAAAATGAAAAAAAACAGTAAAAATATATTTTTTTATTGTTTTTTTTTAAAAACAACAACAAAAACGTTACTAAACAGGTCATAGTTGTTATTAAGATTATTCTCACCAATTATAAGGTTTTTAATTTACGAAATTTTAGATTTGATTTTATGTGAGAATTGTTCTTTTCACTTTTATTATAATTTCTATTAAAATTGAACGGAAAAAATTAGATTGTGTTTGTGATTTGAGCATTTTTCTTGATTGAGATTAGAACCTTCGCAAAACTTCGAATTCTAAACTTCAAATCGGTGAATAATTTGAATCATGAAAAATATGAAAACGAGGCCTTAAAAAATTATTCTCATATAATGAAAAAAATAAAGTTGGAAAAAAATTATACAAAATACTTCTCCTGAACTATAAGGTCATTTTTAATTTACCCCTTAAATTTTAGAAATTATCATTTTGCGCTATTAGCTTTGGATTGTTCTCACTTAATCACTTTTATTATAATTTCTATTAAAATTGAACGGAAAAAGAGAAATTAAGTGTGATCATGAGGTTTTTATATGTTTCTTTTGAACAAAAATCTAAATAGAAAGACCACGTAACTGCGTTATTCTCATGTTTTTCTATCTATTTTTTATTAGAAATTGCAATAAAGGAGGTTATGTTGAAACAATTCAAAATTCATGAAGTAAAGTGAGAATTTTTAAAGTTCAGATGACAAATTGAGAATAATTTTAAAATTTAGAGGGCATCAGTGATAATAATTCTTGTTATTATTATAGTGATCACGTAACTATACTACAAAATTATATGGCCAATTGTTATAGTGAGATTGATTTTTGATATTCATAAACTATTTTAAATTTTTTATTATATTTAAACATAAGTAGTAAGGTTATACCATGTGTTTAAATATAGTCCTGAAATAACAAATTTTATCTCGTTTTGGTCCCTAAACGTTAAAACGCAACAAAACACACGTCTGATCCATCAAAAAGTATCATATTTGACCCCAGTGAGGAAGGGGAATAATTAGTGTAATCTAGTTTTGCATGTCATGAGGCACCTTAGGGCTTGTTCATTTGCATTTTTTGAGTTAAGATGACTTAAGTTCATATCTTAATTTGAGTTAAGGTATATTTGAGTATGGTTTCTTTAATTTGAGTTTGTGTTTTGATGTGCACATTTTGAGTTGTGGTTTGAATTGAGAATCTATTTAAATTTGTGTTTGAGTGAGTCAAAACTTAAATTTGTATTTAGATAGTATTTTAATAAAAACTCAATAGTACTGAAAAATTTTAATAGAGTATATGTGTGAGATTTTATTCGTCTATTCGTTGTGAACGCATAGAAAAAAAAATTATCACAATCGGAGTTAAAATAAAAAAGTTCTTTTTTGGAACTAAGTTTTGTGAATTAAAAGGAGAGGGATCAACTCAAAAAATGCTGCTGAACTCAAGCCTTCACTTGAGTCTTCACTCGAGTTTGTCCCTGATGAACACAAACTTGGGCTTAAAATGAAACTCAAATTGAAATTTCTTGAGTTTAGCACCCCAAACGAACAGCCCCTTAGTTATTCATTCTCTTGAGTGTAAGTTGTTAGTCTTTAATTACAAATATAGATATAATCACCATATTCATAAATTCTTAGAACCATCATGTTAAATTACCAAGATAATATTGAAGAAGCATACCTGAATCCATAGTAGCGACAATGAACAACTTAACGGAAAATCTGGGATGATTGACAAACCAATTATTATCTTTCTTAGTTAAATCACCAAAGTTCTTTAATAGGGTATTTCTCTCTAGATGGGGAAGAGAGAAAACGGCCAAATAATTTGACGTATTAGGAACTATAACCTATAAGTTCTTATATATTATCTAATAGGTTCTTATTAAATCTGATAGATAAGCATTAGGTATTCACTCATTTATCTCATATCCAATTAGAAGTCTTATGAGGCTTTCCTAAATAGACCACTTATAAAAACCCATTATAATTAAATAGTCTCAATATAATTATTATAAAATATGTGGCCTACAAATTCATAATTTCCTAACATAAGCTTCAGTCATGAAAATTGATTTATTATTAGGCTTTGTTTCTATCCCCTGTGTTGGTTGTGCTTATTGTGATTACAGTTTGCTACTTCATAATTTTTTTTTAATTTAAGAAATATATTATTTTTATTTGTGCTCTAATTTATAATGTTTAAGTTTTGAACGTTGTAAAAATAAAGTTTTAAATTTAAAATAATTTAAAAATGTAAAAGTTACAATGATTAATAAAAAGGTAAATATATCAACAAATAACGATCAAATGCCATATTTATCATATGTTATTCTTTGTGGTAAATAGAGCTATAAGTTTGAGTCAGATCAAACGGATCGGTTCAGAATCTGTCACTGTTAGCCCAGTATCGGTTCGAACCTCCAGTTGGGTTAGGGCAAATACACCTTCAAATGCATGGGTATAGATTTTTACCCTTCTTGTTAATTAATATTTTTTTAGACAAAAAATATATTAGTTAAAAGAGTATTAAAAGATATGTTTTTTACACAGGTGTTCCAGATAATGTTGTAACACTTTATGAAACATTGACGATTAATTGCGTCTTTTTAATGTAGAAATGTAAGTTAACCATGCAAAAAAATAATGCAGAATGTAAACAACACCAGAGGTTGGTATTGCAGTTCAGTTAAAGAACCTACATATGCGGAGCCACGCCCAGATAGTGAACAATTCACTAAGTTCTAAAGAATTACAGACACTAATCGGACTTATACGTTCAAAGACTCCCTCTTTGATGTTGTCGCCATTGTGTCGAATCTCATTAATAACCTTATCCAGCGAACACAACTTATCTTCAAATTTCACGATGAAATCCCTTCGGCTAACAGTGCGCTTCCTCCCGAAAATGTCTAATCCTTTTCCCAAAAGACAAACTCAATGACACTCAAAGATTCACTAACGCAGACATTGTCTCTGTAAAAACACACTTCATATGGGCAGCCTTAAATTGCTTTAAAACTTCAAAAGCATAAAAGCCTAAAGGGTTGTTCGACAGCCCTATTTTTGAGTCAAGAACTCAAATAAAAAGCAACTCGAGTTACAACTTTATTCAAATTCATGTTCTTTTAAGTTTGAACTCGAGTTTGGGACTAAAACTCGAGTTCAAGTTTCCCCTTCAACTTGAGTTCAGAAACTCGAACTCAAATTAATGAACAATATTTTTTTATTCTTAAAAATGTTATAACTTTTTCGTTTTAATTCTGATTCAGATGATTTTTTTTCTATGCGTTGACAACAAAAAGATGAATAAAACCCCACCCATATGCGCTATTAAAAATTTTCATCAGCATTGAGTTTTATTAAAATACTATGTAAAGACAAATTCAAGTTTTGACTCACCCAAACACAAACTTAAAAAGATTTTTATCTCAAATCATAACTCAAATGTACACAATCAAACACAAACTCAAGTTACAACTTTAACTCAAGTTATAACTCAAATTCAACTCAAATTCAACTCAAAATCTACACTCAAATCACCTAACTCAAAAAGGCAAAAGGACAGCCCCTAATATTCTCACTTCTAAGGCTCCAAACTTCATGTACACATATGCTACACATATAGCAATAGTTAGAATACCTTTTCACATTATTATACATATACTAAAGGAGAGGACATACTCACTGTTCATGCTACAGTGTTATGAACAGTGTCTTTCCTCTTTTACCCCTACAGATTTCTTTAGATGATTTATTTATTCCCGTTATGTCCTGCTTAATGTAAAGTTACTATATTGCCCTTTGTTTTAATTTAATTGTCTACTATTTCATTTCCTCCGTAGGTCAGTTAAAACATTTGGTGGGTTTGGTCAATTTGGGCTTAGGACATAACGATTTCTCTCTCTTCTTTTCCTGTTGTCTATTTCTTTACACCAAACCTTCTACCATCTCTTGCTCATGTTCTCTGTTCATTTCCTCAAAAGCTTCTACTATGTCTTGCTCCTGTACTCTGTTCATTTCCTCAAATATGTTTCTTCATTTTTTTTAGCTTTGTTCTTTTTTAATGTTTTGGGATTTGGTTAAAATTTAACCTTGCGATTTTATAATATATATATATATATTTTTTTTTTTTTGAATTCCTCTTTTTTTGATATATTTGGATTTCGTTTAGTTTTTTTTTTCTATTCCCGTTTTTCAGAGTATAATTTCTCTTCTTATATGTTTTATGGTTTTTGTAATTTTGTTGCTTTGTTCCTTTTTTGATGTTTTGGGAAAACTGGAATGAGATAAGAGTATATTTTCTCTTTTGTAGATGTTTTATGGTTTTTGTAAAAAAAAAAAAAAAAAAAAAAAAAATCCTCTTTTTGTTTCTTTTAATATTTTTTTTTATGTTCCTCTGTTCATCTTTGTACAAATTTTTTTTTCATTTTTAGTGTTTTGTTCATAAAATCCCTTTTTTTTTTGTGTTGTAATTTTAAGTATTAATTTTATTTTGCTTTATTTATTTTTGGATGATGCAAGTCTTCGTTCTTCTATTTTTTTTCCTAAACTTATTATTAAAGTTTCTTCTGTACGTTGTAAGAAAATTTTTTCTTATTTTTTTTTCATTTATTTATGTTTTAGGGCTTTTTTTTAAAAAAAATTTCTTGGGTAAAATTTTTCTTATTTTTTTGTTTCTTTCTCAGGAATTTTTTTGACTTTTTTATGTTTTATGTTTTTCTTTTTTTGATAAATTTTTGTTTCTTTTTTTCGTTTATTTGTTTACTATTTATGATTTATTTGTCTTAATTATTTTATTTCAGAATTTTTTTTATGCATATTTTCTTAAAAAAAAAAATTTCCTTATTTTCTTATTTCTCAATTTGATCAGTTTCCTGATGTTTTTCTTCACTTTATTTTTTGCAGGATTATTACTGACTTACCATGTTAATATTATATTTTGACATGTGTTTTCACATGCTGCAAATTCATATAACAGATAATTTTTGTGTCTGTTGCTTATTCGTTCCTTTTTGCGGTGAGTTGCATGCTTGAAGACACACGCGGTAAAAGAATTACTTATCTGATTCATCCCTCTTTGCTGGAATTTGTATAAGAGATTTAAAAATTTACTTTATGCGTATATATAATGTCTTTTCTGCCTTCTATCTTTGCGACACATGCGGTAAAAGAATTACTTATCTAATTCATCCCTCTTTGCTGGAATTTGTATCAGAGATTTAAAAATTTACTTTCTACGTATATATAATGCCTTTTCAGCCTTCTATTTTTGCTAACTCTTTAAAAAAACATCTTCATATTAGGCTTATGTTAGTATTGTTCCTGTTTTTTGAAAAATTGGTTTCTTTTTTTCCTTCGTCGGTTTTGGATATTGAGTTATTCTATCTGCCTCTGTTTGATTTTGAATCTTGGTTTTTCTGCTGGATCTATCATGTTCACTGTGTTTCTTCGACTGAGGTATTGTGCTTTTTTTCCTTACATTTATTTTTTTATTGTTAAAAACTATTTAGTTGTGATGTTGTTTTGATTTTTTATATAAAGTTATTCATATCTTCCTTTATCTCTTCACTTTATTTTGTGCTTATGCTGATGTTATTATTTGCTTTTGAGGAAATGAATTATTCTATTCACATATCTTCCTTTATCTCTTCACTTTAATCTGTTCACATAATGAATATGCTGATGTTTTTATGCATTTCTTCAAAACGTTGTGATATTGTTTTGCTCTTGTGTTTGTTTTCTAAAAGTTTTTTTTATGTTCTTTACTATTTCAGTTATTTAGATTATTGTTATTTACATATTTGTTAGGTTGGTATTTTTCCTTTTCTGTTTTTCTGTGAATAGTTTAAATTTTTTTTTTAAATCTTTATTCTTATTTAGTGATGATGTTGTTATTTTCTTTTATTGTTAATACATATAGGGTGACTGTTAATTAAAACATTGATGTTTTTGATGTTGCCCTTATTGTCTGGGGTTTATGCCCGTATTGTCTGGGATTTGTGCCCGTATTGTTTAGGGTTTATATCTGTATTGTCTGGAGTTTATGCTAATGTCTTATAATTTTTTTTTTCTTATGGTATTAATGTTATTTGATGAGTTAGTGTTTTTTAAACAATTACTACTTTTTTTATGTTCACATTACAAAAATTTGTTTATGTTTTAATTTAAATTACATTGGTCTTTATGTATAATAATTGTAATAATCTGTCTTCAGTATTTTACTTATTTATTTGTTCTTAAATGTGTCGTTTTATGTGTTTTTTAGATGTTTCTTCATTTTTTTTATTTTATGTAATTACTTTATAGTGTAATATAAAGCATTTTTTTCTGTAGACAGATTTAATGTATGAATGTGATATATTAGTGCAACTAAGTATATTCTAAAACTCATTTGATTTTTTTCCTTTCTTATATTTTGCTTTTTATATATTATATTCATTATGTGATAATGAATTATTTTCTGAATATAATACTGTATAATACATGTATATATATAAATATATTTTAAATATAACTATTATATAATATAATACTGTATTCTGCAGAAACGCGCATAATACAGGCTTGTGTAATCTAAAACAACCATATGATTATCTCTACAAAATATCTCCTCATTATTAACTGATTTTCTCTATCCGGATATACTCCACGATTTTCTCTTGGATTACCTTCACATTTATCTCCTCTCAAAAATTCTTGTGCTTGTTCTTCTCAAATATTCTGTCCAAAATCTCCACGTAAATAGAGTTTTAAAATTCAACACTCAAACTCTATGCAATCTGAATTTGCTCTTTTATTTTGCAAAGCACGTGCAAATCACTTTACATCTAAAAGCATATCCTACTTAGCACCAAGATAAATACCATTTACACTCTAAAAAATATATCTAAAATATCTCTTCAAATTGATTATGCAACAAATTCTTTTTAAATTCAAACTTGATCTCCACTTTTCCATATGAGTACATTATCTCTAACAAATCTACAAATCTCCTAATTTAAATATGACAATCAAATCATCTTTCAAAATCAACTCCATGAAATCCATATCCATTTTTTCCCCATAATATCTCTTTTCAAAGTCAACCAAATCCGCATAAGTCAATCCTTTCCATAATCAAGCCAATCAACATTTTCACTTCTTCATAACTCGATCCTTAAATCTGTATCATGATCACGTAGAACAAGTTTGACATCCAAGAAGATCTTTCATCAACATTGCCGAGGAGCACATCTGAATAAGACCCAAACTGTTTATCCGCTCTGTGGAAAGTCTAGAGATTTGGCACACATATGTGTAAATCTTAGGTAAACATATTTTATCTTGATTTCTTTCTTAATTTTTTGACATAATATAGTCTTTTCGTAATTGTCTAGACTGTAATATTTGATGATTCTACACTAGTAACTGAGAAAAATTATCACATAAGATTTTCTTTTGTTTTTTTTCTTTTTGATTTTCAAAAAATATTAACGTCAACGTCATATATGTTTTTTTATTTCCTTTAAATAATGTGACCTTCTATACTCTTTTTAAATGAAAGAAGTATTGACAATTATACCTCCCTATACGATGTGGTAGTCCCTTGGTACAACTCTTCTTTTCTTTTTCTCATTGATTTTTAAAAGCTGTAGCTGAATTGTGTTTATGAACTTGGTATTTGCCGGACGTTCATTTCCAACTCTAAAACCATCCGATGCTAAAAAGAACATGATAGAAATTCATATTGATTCTACAAATTCTTTCCATTAAATATTCGCCCATAATTATTAATTAATTTAAACAGTGATAATGATTATCATATGGATTGATTGCCAAATGTCGATACATATTTTAGATTCGCTATAAGCATGTTTTAATAATGAGATATCATGATCTAAAATTATTGATGAAGCCAGAGAGAAGGGAAAGGAAGATAGTAGAAGCCATTTAAAAAAACAAAAATGAAAAGTTGGGTCGTTTTTTTGAATTATAAGTAACTGAAAAGGGCCATGGCCATCCTAAATGTGCAAAAAAAGGAAATTAAATAATATAGTTTTAGTAATGTCCTTAATTTTGTTAAAATTAGTAAAACATTCGTGTATTGAAAATTGATAAACTAAACATGAGTTGATACCAATGATTAATCAATAATTAATGAGTAGTAAAATATATCAATCAATAAGATTAAAAGGTTGAAAATCACTTTGCACAAAAATCAATCCATTTTTTAAGCTATTTGTTGAAGTTAGTTTGTAGCTTTTATATTTTGTTTTCGCTTCTAACTTTTACTTTAAGAAAAGACTTTTTTTTTTTTTTTAATCTATAAAATCAAGGACATCTAGACTTTTGAAGGCCATTCACCGCAATTTTTTCTGAATGAATCTACAATGTTCATGGCTAACTTTATTGAGGGTCGACATCTTTAGTCAATTCCATGGAAGTGGACTCCTTCAGATGGCAATATATCGAACAAGTTCTTTAGGAGGCAAAATAAAGGAGAAAGGAAGAGAGAAGTTAGCAAAAAACGCTTTCGTGGTTAAATATATTAGAGATCACAATCTTTTCATCAAATATTTACTAGAATTGCTTAATAGAAAGTACACAACTTGACAAAGCAGAAGTTTATGTCTTGAAGAAAAACAAATTAACGACAAGAAAAAAAAAAAAAAAATATATATATATATATATATATATATAGACACACACACGCACACGCACACACATCAAGTGTGAATATACTATCTTCGCCATGTGTGAAATATATATGATTTGGTTGACATCCCTTGAAATTTAAAGCCAAGACTGATATAGAAGTATTATCCCCTAAGAATAAAGCAACCTCACCATGACTTTTTATCACAAACTCTCTTGTCTCAATGTTTTATTTGAAAATTTTGAATTTTTTGTCACACAAAACCCTTTATGAAAACGAAAAATCCTTTCAACTTGTAAAAGTTCTCCGTACTTCTACAAGATATCTTTTGCCTTGAACATCTGACAATTGAGGTGTTTAAAAGTTTACAAGTGAATCTATTGAGTCTGTAGTGTCAAAAAAGACAGTGCACCACTCCCACTTACAACATAAAATTGATTCTTATAATACAAAACATCATCAAATGGACCACAAGTTGTTTTGATTCTAGTCCATGTTGTGTCTTTAGGATATCCAATAAATGCCAACTCACAATATTCACCAAATTCACTACAATTGTGAATTCATTTCGGTTTGCTATCGGGTTAGTTTCTATTAATAAGGCTTTATGAATATGATACTCACAGGAGAGAATATAATCTCTTCTTCCTCAGAATCGTCTGAGTTAATTACTAAATAAGGATCTTCTTCTAGATGAGGAGAAAATTGAGTGGGAAGACAAATTTTTCTCGGTTCACTGTTTACTTCAAAATAAAATTTATAAAGTGTGATAGTGTAGTCTTTATTGACACTTATCAACCATCCATATGAAGAGTCATTGAAACGTTTACCATGTGGTATTGATAGCTTGAGCTCTAAGAATTTATTATTTATGGCATTGTATATTAGCCATGTATTTTCCTCTTTGCTAGGGACTATGGCTGACAATCTGAGCAACGACACGACGACACGATTTGAAACCCGCACAAAGTTAGTGGGTTTTGATTTATTATAAATGAGTTTGAGTCATAATCGAGTTAATATGATTATAAGTGATGAGCTTTTAAATTCTTAAATATTGCGTATAGAAATATTTATAAGCCAAACATATTCAGTAAAAAAAGTTGCATATCGAATCGCAAAGCATGAACTTTAACTAGAAAGCTTTGTAAGCCTAATATTTCCGCTAGATTTATAGAGCCTCCCTTGATAAGGAAAACGTGCTCATAAAATTGGTTATCCTCTATTATATAGAGTATCAATTCCCTCTCCAAGTGTGTGTTTGAGTCGAAATACACAATCAGAATCCTGTTCGAGTTCAAACACAAGTCTATATTCATTATCAAAAAAACAAAAAACAAGAAATAAATAAAAGACGATTAAAGAGTAGGACATACAAGTCTTATCACTATCAAAAATCCCTGTGAAATAGCACTCATATTTCTTTTTAGTCCGGCTGAATATTTCTACCGACTTTACACTTTTACTTTTCCTTTAACCTATATAATCGTGAATTATCTTGAATTTCCTGGATAGATATGATCAATGATCATTTGAATATTTTACTGATCATGGGGAAGAAGTGATCGCGAGTAGCCAATTTTTTATTAATCATGAGGATTACTTCACAAGGGCTAGTTCCTTAAGGCTTTTGATTTTATTTTTTAGATGGATTTTAATTTTTAACCAATAAATAGGAATATTGTAAATAGTTTGGTTGTTATCCTATGGAAATATTCTTTTCAGTCATACACACTCTAGTTTCAATGAGTCATTATTTGTCTTTTCTTTTTCTCATTGATTTTTTAAAATTTATGAGTGTATCTTTTATTAAAATAGAATTAAAATATTGTGTGATTCAATATTTTGAGTTCATTTTTTCTTTAAGATTTTCAAATTGATATCTTAATATTAAAATAAGTATAACAAACTTTAACGCGACAAAACTTTTTTGTCAAGAATAACAACTATGTCGTTGTTTAAATGTCGAGAAAAAGTTACTAGTTAGGGAATAGTTTAACTACACGTTTTATCCCCCGAATTATAGACATTGTCACAAAATGCCCTAAGAATTGCAATTTTAGCTTTTTTTCCTTGTACTTTAACAATTATGGTAAATTTTCCCTCTCAATTAAATTTTTTGTGGAAATGTCACATAAAATGTAAAAACTGCAAAAAAAAAAAAAAAAATCTTATGTTAAAACTTTTAACAGAATTAACACATATCACAAAAATAATGAGTGTCGTTAAACCCTTTTTAATATAAAATTACTCTGTTAGCTCCTCCTCATTTAGTCACCCAAAAGGATAATTATGCAGTAAGAGTTGTTATTTTTTAACTACACTAACTTTTTCTTATTTTACTTGATTCAAGAAATCTTGGAAGTTCATCAATGGCGGCTAACAGCAATAACAATAATAAAAATTTAAGAGTTGTTGAAGTTTGGAAAAAAAAAAAAAACTAAATTAAAATTTAGGAGACATTTTATGACAAAACTTATAGTTAGGGGAGAAATGTGTAATTTATCTAAGGGAAAATATCACTTTAGTATTGTGTGTTTTTTTAAATAATACTTTGATATCGTAATACTATTCATAAATTTAATCCTTACTTGTTTTAAGTCACTTACTAAGTCTGTATTTTCTCTACTACCTTTAAGAAAATAAATATATATTAAAAAAACTGAAAGAAATAAGTTTGGGCATAAACTTTATTTCAGGATTCGACTGATAGACTGTGTAAGCAATAAATCTGAGAGCCTAAGATTGAGAAAAGAGACATAAAAATTTAAATCCAATTTATCACCAGGAATCAAATTTTTTATACAAGGGTTTGATAATCCTATGTACATCCTTAAGGCAAGATCATCGAAACGAATCCAACATTAATGGATTGAGTAATGATGAATAAAGGAAAATATCAATCTACAATTCAATCACAGGCCATGGGCCTTATTACGGGCCTGGGCCTGCAGCAACCAACAATTCTTGAGCTGAGACTCGGCCGTCTCCCAGAACCCATTAACCCGGACCAAACAAAAATGAGTACATCCCAACCCGAGACCGAAACCCGACCCAGCCATGGCGGTGCTGGTTTTTAGCAAATAACACGCCGGCGGGCACTCCGCGCCCTTGCCCTGTATTACCACCCCCCACGCCCTCGTGACGCCGTCCGCTTCGGCTTCTTCGATGTCGTTTTCCTCCTCCTGCTGTTGTTCCGCGAGCTTCTCCACGAATATAAGCCCCTCCGGCATCGGCGAGTCGGCTGCCTCCCACTTCCCCATCGCCACATCCCAATCCTCCTCCGCCACCGCCTTCTGCACCACCATCCTCCCGGATAAGCCGTCGTTTTGGCCTCTCTCTTCCTTCTTTCCGTACAAGTGGACCATCAGCGGCGCCTCGCGGAGATTCTTGACGATATCCACCACCGACTCTCTCATCCACTCGTCAAGCTTCTCGTACGCCACCGCCTCCGCGCCTCCGCCGCTGCTTCTTCCGCTCTCCACATCACCCGATTCCAATGGAAACATCGGCGCTGGAGCGTTCCTCTTCCTCTCCATCGTCATCGTCGCCGAGATGATTCTTCCTCTTCTACATCCGGATGAATCGGCGCCGTTATTTCGGATCATCAAAGAACATGATCGAGCGCTCTGATTCGATGGATTCTGGACATTGCCGAGTCGGCGATCCAGGAGATTGCAATTGCCTCCGCAGCGAACGCTCGCCGACGACGCCATTAGAGCGTCAGACGGTTTTCTTGGTTTTTCTTTACCTTTATCCTGAAAACGGTTTTCGATTGAATTCTTGTTGGAATAATATATATACGAAGCTATGGAGTAGAAGAAAAGAAAATGATGAACTTTTTGGACGGTTGAGATTTTGGATTAGTGAGATGTTTCTTCTACTCCATAACCATGAAGGTTTCTTTTGCTGCGTAAATGGGATTTATATATTATTTGTATCTATATGTGATCTCACTTTTAAAGGGCGTGTGAAGTAGCTACAAGGAAATTCGGATCGAACTCTCTGCGGTTGGGAGGAACTATGATTTGTTGCAACCGCCACGTCAGCTAAAGATATTACTTTATACGGTGATTAATTAGTTAGTGAATAACAAAAACAAACCTCTTTTTTTTTTTAAAAAAAAAAAAGGAAAAACAAACTTATTTTTTTTGAATTTTGTTGTAAAAGAATAAGTTTTAAAATATTTTTTTTTACTCAAGTATTTTAGTTTTTTTTTTAACTGAAAATTATTTTGCTTTGAAGATAAACTTGATCATAAATATTAAATACTCCAAATTTTAAAATTTAAAGACGATAAATTTGGGAATTTCCACTTCTCAAACATTAATACTATCGTGTTTCATTTTCAAAAAACAAAAAGGTTTCGATTTTAAAACAATTATAATTATTTTTAAAATAAAAATCTGATTGTGAAATGGGGAGGCTACAAGCCAGCCACGTTAGTGGTTGAGAGGTTTATTTTGTCCAACGGTTTCACTAGTATCGGATACACAGAACGTGCCCAACGAGTTCTTGCACGAGCTTCACACGCGGGCTTGTCAAGCGCGTATAATTGAGTTGCTATTTTAATCCTAGCTGCCCATTCTGGTGACTTGACCAGATCAACGGTCAAAACTTTTAATCAAACTGTGGTCAACATCGAATAGCGCACACTTTTGATAAATTAGTTGTGACATATGTGTAAGTGGTCCCATTTGGCGACGGGAATTTTGTAGAAACAACAAAACGCGTGCAAACACATGGAAAGTGCATGCAATTCGTGAGCTACCACGGCCTAAGCCTCAGCTCTGCGTAAAGCCTGACCAATGAATTAAGAACCCGTTTACACGTCATCTGATTAATGCCACGTCAACGTGTTAATAAAAAATTCTGACATATGCCGTCCTTTCTGGTTCAGAATTTTCTTAAACGATTCGTAATTGCGTAAAAGCTAGTGCCACGTCAGCAAATGATGGTCCAGTCGTATCGGCGGCAAGTTGAACATAACGATTATTAATTATAATTTGGGCAAAAAAATTTAATGATTAAATTATGATTTTAATTATAAATTAAAAATTTAAATAAAAATTCTGGAAAATAATTTGTAAATGAAGAAAAAAAAAAACGAGTTTTATCAACAAATTTTGGTCCAGCCTTTAAAGATCAGTTGGATTTGAACAAATGATATTAAAGTAAAAAAGTAGGTTGAATAAACAATTTTTATACAAATTTAAAGGCTGAATAACATATACCTACTGATAATTCACTTTTATAAATCAAACCCTATAAACTTTTTTTTTTCTGCACTGATTTTACCTTTTACTTTTAAGTATTAGTAGTTATAGTGTTGCTATTAAATGATCGTGTTAAAGTACGACAGAGTTGGTTGAATAAACAATTTTTATATTCTTTAAATTGGCCAAATAACATTATTTAGATAATTCTTTTTCATAAATTTAAATCCTACAATTTTTTCATTTTTAATTTACGAAGTATTTTTGTTACTTAAAAAAATTATTAGTTAGAGATACCTATTAAGTGGATCGTGTTGTGACGACATTGGTCCACTATAATTAACTTTTTTAATTTTTATTATTCTGTCAATTGGTCTCTATCTATTTAACTTGACTTGTGTTTTGTTTTGTAAATTTATAAGTCTCAATCCATTTAAATTGTACTAACTCATTTTATGCTTATATTTGTCCATTAATTAAACTTTGGTATTAGTTTTTCACTGTTTTGAAAAAAAAAAAAAAAAAAAAAAACTGTTTGGATTTTTTATACGAGAATTATTTATATAATAAAAATAAAACATACATGAAAGTTGATTAAAAAAACTCAATATTATTGGAATATATTTGATTTTATTTTAAAATTGTTCTTTTTTTTTTGATGAGTAAATAACTCAATTTTCATGTATTTATATTATAAATTATCTATAAATTAAAAAAAAGTATAATTTGGTGTTAAATGTATTGTGCCCTAACGTGCCAATGTCTCATCTGTCATGCTCGTGGAATGAACAATACATTTTCTTCCCAATTCGGCCACATTTAGAAAGATAAAATTAAGTGGGTCTAGTTGCTTAAAAAACTCTCTTATTTTCTCTTCCTATTTTTCTTCCTTTTTCTATCAAATAACCACCAAAAGATTTCCGCTCTTTTTTCCTCTCTACCGTCTCTTCCTCCCAATAAATCTAACACACCACACCAGCTTTTAAGTTATAAAATCTTATTTATGTATTTCACATATAATCAAAATTTTGATAGTTCAAATTGATGCTCCGTTAGTAGGATTTTACCTAATTTTTTGAGATGATAGTTTTCAGTTAACTTTAATGAGAGAAGTCTTATACATGACTTGTCATTTTACATATATTATTGAGAAAAAAAAAAAAAAAAAAAAACGAAGATGGTTCTCAATGCTATTTAAAAGAAGTTTTTTTTTTCTGTATATTTTTTAGGAGTCCAAATTTTAAAGGATAATGTTGACAAATTCTAAATTTTAAAGGGTAATGTTACATGTATTATGATTTTACTCTTAATTCATATTTTACTCTTAATTCATAACATTTTTAATCAAATAATCTTGATTCATAACCTTGATAAAAGTTATTTATCACAAGTAATAAAGTCTATCTTATAACTTTTAAAAAAAATTATTTATCACGAGTAACTTTAAAAATAAGATAGAGACTCCAATTTTTTCAATTTTTTTAAATAGCAGTATCAGAAAAGAGAGGACCAAGATTTTCAAAACCCAATAAAATTTAAACTAGGTTTGGTGGGGTGCGCCAGGCCCATGCAGTAGTGCAAAGCATAGGCGACGCTCGAGGACCCCAATAGCAAGCTATTGTGGCGGGCCCTCCCCCTAAAAAAATTAATTTAATATCATGTGGACCAATGGCCCACGTATCAGATATTAAACTGATAAGAACAGATACTACACTTGATCTTAGCCAAAAGGCCGAGAAAGGTATGAGTTGCACTGATGAAAGACTTCATTTTTATACACCATTGTCTACTCCCCTTTCGCTTATTTGAGCGATGTGGGACGATCCGTTGCTTTAGAATTTCAAAGTCATAAGTGTATTTGTATGTGCATCTTGTGCCTCCTGAGAGAGTAGAAAGCCCTCCAGGCCTTCTATAATATTTTCAGATACGTAAAAAGGAATTCGTTATTCTGTGTTATGGATTAATGTTCAATGTAGTAGTCGTTACTCTCCATCATTTTCAGATGTATTGTGTTGTCTTGGGTCAAGTTTGTATTCAATAAATAATTAATGGGTGAGAGAGAAATGAGAACTACAAATTTTCTTTTGATCCTCAATTGTCTAACTTGACAATGTCACTATAATTTATAGCTAACCTTTTAGTTGGGTCAAAACACGAGTCATAAGACTTATCTAACTCATTTAACCAACTAGATTTTTAGCTGTGTTGTTCTTGGCAACTTAGTTCATCTAGATTATTCAAAATAATGATCAGAGAAATTGATGGCTATTGTTACCTTTCAACAATTGTCGTTGAAACTTATTGTTTGCTTTCACTCAAATGCTTAGAAAATACAAGAAGCAAATAAACAAGGAAGATTGGAATTTCTTCATTTTCCTTCCCTTTCTGCCAATAGCCAAAATGGTTAATCATTTTGACCATACAGTTCTTAAACAAAACAAAGATGTTGTGAATTTCAAATTTGTCCGACATGAAGAAATTTGAAAAGAAGAAGGAAAAAAAAAAAGGGCATAGATCCAAGCCTTCTATTGTAGTAACCAATCTATGTAGATAGGTGTAGAAAAGGAAAGGAAATCCCTCTATCTCCACTTGCAAGGTTTATTCATTTATTTTTTTTATGATTCTCTAGTATGTCTACGTACTGATATATTAGGTTTTTTTAATTATTAGATTTACGTACTTTTTAATTTTTACGTGATTTTATATAAATCTGACAAATAAAAAACTTAGCCTATCAATATGTTAGCATACTGGAGGAGGTCCCTACTTTTTAGGCTTTAGTCACTTTGGAGTTGAGATTACACTTGCTTTTAATTAGAGGCTGTTTTAAAATGGCATCTAAAATTGGGTTTCTAAGCATGACTATTGATTCCATCTCCCTAACTTCAAGTCATTGGACACAATCCTGACTAAACAACTAGAGTGAAAATGAACAAAAATTTTAATCTATTTTTAACTAATTAAACAGTCAATACCATAAAGCAGTTTTATTTGTATTGCAAAGTTGGCAAAAATCGAATTCTTGAATATATTACTAATTTTTGAAAAGGGCCATTCTCGGCCTAACATCAATCACATTGAGATAACCTGTGATCTTCGGAAGCAATTCGTGTGAACAACTATAGATAGTTATTTTGATGCTTAAAAGAGGTTTTGTGGAATACACCGATTATAGATTTGGGTCTTGTCTTTTCTCTTTATTCATTCTCATCTTCATCCAAAAATTTGACAAATTATACTCACCAGAGAGGGGATCCTCAGGAATTTAGAATTTGTTCGTTTTATTTTCTTCTATTTCGTAGTTTTGGAATTTCATGAATATGATATCTATCTAATATAGAATATATTGATGTAGATCTCACTCTATAACAGTGATATATTTTAGAACCTTTTTTAAAAATCTATAAATTTAATATTTGTTTGAGTGGAATGAAAATGGCATATTTAAGAAAGGTTCTTTTGATGCTTCAGTGCTCCTCTAAAAAGTTTAATTCTGATCATTTGCACCTTTAAAATTTGTGAATTTCTTTTTTTGTTTTCATTTTTGTCAAATCGAAAAATGCTTATTACGTTTTGGCATGTAACATGAGGCCAACAAGAAAAAAGACATGAACATTTGAGAATGACATTTCTTTTTTCTTTTTTTTTTTTTGGAAAGCAACAATGATAAAAATGACAGTCGATTTAAAACGACAAAGATTAATGAAAATATTGTCGTTTTAATCATTAATAACAGTAAAGAACAAGGAAGACAGGAACGACAAGAAACTTTGAAAACTGTAGAAAACGACAGAGGTTTTGAAAGAACAACAAATTCAACAACATAGATATGAAACATACGTCTATAAAGGGACATCGCCCTGAAAACGACGTGAAACGCAAAAACAAACAATAGCAACATTTGAAAACGACAAAGTTTTAAAGAAACGCAAAATAAATGACAATAGCAAAATTTGAAAATAACAAAGTTTTATTAAAGTTCTTTTACACAAAAACTCAAAAAAAAACAATTTATTCAGATGACAAGTTTTTTATACAAAATTTTACGACATTCAAAGTGTAACGAGAATAATAAAAAACATTCAAGACATTAACAACCCCTAAAATGCCATCAAGTCACCAACGTTTGAAAACGATTAGAACTTTAGAAAAGAACGATAAGAGGTGACAAAGGTTGATAAAAACATGAAAAAAAAAGGTAGACATCCTCAAAAAAATGAAAAATAAAAATTAATCCGCAAGTTATTTCAAACTATATTTTATGAATTTTTTTCTCTCTCTCTGTGGTTTTAATTAAAGGGATTCAGTAAAAGAAAAATGGACAATTTATTTCGAAGTTCGAATAAACTACACATTTTTTGAGCTTGTTCTCTTGTTTTTAGGGGATGGAGTTAATTAGGTTTTCTTTTTTCCTTTTGTTTTTTGAGGTTGCTTATTATTATCTATTTAAATCACATTGTTTTTCGATTTCTTTTTTCTAATTGAATGGTACTTAAAATTTAAATTGTGCTTTACCTTTGCTTAGTCTTACTAGTTTACTACGGAAACAAACTGAATTTAAAATCATACTTGCCTTTTCTTTTCCCAGGGATGACACAAACACAAATATTTTCAGGAAAATTCCGCATGAGCATACAACTCTGATTAGGTTTTCAACAAATTTCGTTAAATTATCATTCTATTTAATCTGATATGATTATGATTTTATTTGATGGTGTAGAACTGTGTTCAACCCATAAAAAATATATGCACATGTTCTACGACAGACTTATCTCTTTAAAACAAAACAAAAAAAAAAAAAAAAAAAAAAAAAAAAATCATCTCAATGCTAAAAAAATAGAGTTCCATTAGTTTCTATACGTGGTTGGAGGGATAAAGTATGATGGGTAGGCCCTTGGCAGGGAATGGAACTGGCTGACGAGTGATGGGCTCATCAGGAATCATTTGTTTCCATCTATACTTCGTGATCATGTAATGGATCACCAGAAGAATCTCGACCCGAGCAAACTCAGCACCGGGGCAGATTCTTGGGCCTGCTCCGAACGGAATGTAGGTGTACGGAGGGTATGAACTCGTCGGACTCTCGAACCGTGAAGGATCAAACTTGAATGCATCATCAAAAATGTTGTTGTCCATATGTGTCCCAGAAGTAGCCCAAAAGACCTGTTGTGACCAACACCATCGGAAAGGTTTTAATCCCAAAACCATAATCAAGTCGTGAGATGCACTAAAATATTATATAGAAAAAAGATTAAAATAAGTTTGCACAAAAACATAAAATAACTTGACCAGAACTTTGAATGATATGTTGTGAAATGTGTGTAGCATTGTCTTTTATGTGTTGCAATTAAGCCAAAAAAGATGGGCTTTGTTGATTATAAATGATGCATAATATAATACAGTTAACACAAGGAATGATAGTAAGGGGAAAAAAAATTGATTACCCTCAGAAAAAGTTAAAAGAGGTTTTCACCTAAATTATGTCGGTATATATTATAGGATAAGAAATTCTTTATTTTTGCAATCTAATTGCTCTTTACATTTTTTTTTTTAAGAATCCTTTATCTATATACCTCCATAACATACTGAAGATTGAAATAGCTATCATAGAACATTCATGGGATAGATCTACATTGATATATATATATATATATATATATATATATGTGTGTGTGTGTGTGTGTGTGTGTGTGTATATATATACTTTTGAGGAGGAAATTAGTGTTTGATATTTAATAAGAGAGGACTGTAAATGATATTCACCTGCCAGCCTTTGGGAATATCATAATCATCAAACTTAATGTCCCTAACAGCAAGTCTAAAGTTGCCAAAAACTGGTGGATCAAGCCTCATGAGCTCTTGAGCCACTCTCCATGTATACTTCATCATCTGGATTTCATTCCAATTGAGCTTCTCCCCCCCTCTTGCCCTTTTGGCATTATCAACTTCCTTGTGCTCTGTGAGAACCATCACCACCACGCTTTTAATTTAAGAGTACAAACTTACATCATATATGTGTAATCTTGTTCATCAATCAATTCTAACTATCCAATTTTACTAGCAAGAAGTTACGTTACATGCTTATATGTGTATATATTAATGACGTTGAAAAGGTGTAATATCAAGAAATCTAGCTATCTCTGACCAGTGTTACATCTTTTCTACGTCAATGTTATATGTCAAATAAATGTTATGGGAAAATATGGTCCCTCTGATGGAACCATCACAAACGCCTCTATCTATGTTCTTATTTTTAATTACCTTCAAGAACCTTTTCGAATATTTCGGCATCCTTAGCAAGCTGTCGTACGAAGAGACCGAGGACAACAGCGACGGTGTCGTGGCTAGCAATGATCAAAGCCAGTGAAAGGTCAAGAATCTCAGCTTCAAACAAAGGCTCGCCATTTTCGTCTCTGAGAATCAGAAAGCTTGTGATGACATCGTCATGAGGTGTCCCTTCTTCAATTTGCCTCCTTCTAATCCCAATCAGATTCGACAGTTTCTTACACAATCTTTCTCGTGCTGTTAATGCTCTGTGGAACACTGTTCCTGGAAAATCCACTGGAACAGTCCACATCCCTTTTACAGTCGTTGAAAAATCTTTCAAGAGTTCATCTCTTTCGTCGTCGTCTGGAAATCCAAAAAATACACCGCAAATGACATTAAACGCGATCTTCTTCATCAATGGCACGGCATATACCACGTCCTTACCATCAAGTTCCTGTAAGATACGCATAGAAGTACTAAAAATTGCAATAATATTAAATAAACAAGAAAACAATACAAGAATACATTATACATCAATCATAAGATAAGATCAAGATATTAATTGTGAATTCGAATCCAACACAATAATAGAAAGTTCTAAGTTGTTCCGTCTTACTTTGTATTCAAGTTTTATTAGACAAAAAGTCCGAAAGTCCTAAAGTATGTTTGGGTTTACTACTCAATTGAAAATGATATCTTATCATTTGGAATAAACCCAATGTAAAAGATTAGTTTTAACCGCGTTTTAAATCTCAGATACCAATGAGACAGGATATAGATACAGAACTAATTTTGAAAAATAAAAATAGTCAAATAATATCAAATAAATAAAAAATTATACACCAATACGAAATACAACAACATTCCTAAGGGCTCATAGAATTAATTGTGAATCCAGTAAAACAATAGAAAGACATGAGTTACTCGAAAAGTTTGAGAGTCCTTCTACTCGCCTCAGAATAATACCTTATGATCACTAGGCCATAGCCAATTAAAAAAAAAAAAAAAAAAAAAAAAAAAAGGAGAGAAAAATTTAACCACGTTTTAACATGCTTTTGGGATAAACAATCTTGTCCCTAGACGTCAAATACAGGAACAATCAAGTACCTTGAAGAGTTTTTGCTGGATTACAGATTCCATATCTCCCAAGTATCTTTGAATACTTTCGGGTTTTACAAACGCAGCTACGGCACCCCTAATGAGCTTATGCCTAGACCCTGTGATCTCAAAGAGGCTGTACTTTCCAAGTATTTTGGTCACAGATTTCGGTTGGTTTAGCGAAAGAGCGCCATCGCCGCCGTTGAACACAAACCGGTTACCAGCTTGTCCGGTCAGGATCACCACTTTTGAGCCCAAAATTGAGGTTTTGAACACCGGTCCATGCTTGTTGACACGGTCTTGAATCCATTGAACAGTCTTGTTCAGCTTCTGTGCCCTCACAAAGCTTATGGACTCTCCTATCAGTGGAAGGCCGTAGGACCCCGGCGGGAGTTTCTTGCCTCGAGAAGGCGATGACCCTTTGAATTTGAAGTTCAAGTATGCAAAGACAAGGGCTAGTAGTGTTACAAGAAGAACAGTAGTTTCAGATAAGATCTCCATTATCAGATTACAATGGGAAGAAAGAGGATGTTTGACAAATATGTAGGGGAAAAGGAATAAGAGTTCCAATCTGTCAAAGTAAAGAATTATAAACTAATAAGGAAGGATAATCCAACAAATTTATCTATTTTTATATGTTCATTGACTAGGTGGCTGCGCTCAATTCTAGCCAGTAGAGATAAAAATCTTTGTCATGAAAATGACAAGTTCCTTATCTATATTTGAGACAATAGATAAAACAAAACGACTAGACAACTGCTATAACACGGTGGGAATTAGTATAGTGCCTTTTGCCAAATTAAGGAGAGATGTCGGATGAACTTCATATAAGGAATTTCATTTTTGCCTCAAAGTGAGACTCTAGCTCTTGAGAACATCTCAAGCAATAAAAGTTAAAAAAAATTGCCACTTTAGCATTCTGGTGAAGATATATAATAGTCCAAGTCGAGCTTATTCTGAAAAATTCTCAAAATTATTAGATGCTTGAAAGTTACTAGTATTGGTTGAGCTAGACAACAAGCTCTAAGCATAAAAAAATTCATATCAGACGAGGCTCTCACAAGTTAGGTATGCCTAACCATACCTTGAGAATGCTTTAGTTGGATTTGTTATCATCTTGTCAATGCATCATGTTGCCAAAATGTGATGGCAAATATCATCAATGGTGATCAATATTATTTAGCTGTTCACCCAATCATGAATTATCATGTAAAACTATGTCGGAGATGTCATGTGTACACACTAATATGCGAAACTTAAAAGTTAAATTAAATTCTATTGTTAAAAATTAGTCGTGAATCGTGATATAAACAAATAGTTGTACATAAACAAGCATGTGTACCGTTGACTAGTGACTGAGCCATTTCTTGTAGCTCATGCGCCTTCCCTTTTCTTAAAAAAAGCACTGTTGGGCTTTTAAAAGACTTCCAAGAAAGTACCCAGAGCAAATTAGAGAATCTAAACTCTTTGACTATCCGCTTAGATTTAAATATCTTTTTAACTTTTAATACCCTTTAGATTTTTGCCATTCCACTATGGAATTAAGTTTATTAGTGAAGTACCACTAATTTTCAATGCCCGTATCACACGGCTTTCGTCATTCTTTTTCAACACCGAACTCTCACAAGATCAAAGAAGGTTTATGCATGTAAGCCTTGTCGGCTTTGCCCATCGGGCGCGGCATGTGCTACTAGTGGTCTTCTCGTGACGGCGAGATTTATGATTTTTTATTTTTTATTTTTATGGCCAACACGGTGGGTGGCACGTAGTGGCACACTGAGTGACTCCGATAACCAACACAAATCTTCAAAGGTCATCAATCACTAGGTGAATAGTCACACACTAGTGATCACTGAATTCTGGCGACATGGATCGATGGATGACAAACAATCATCCATCAAGTAACTCAGTTGACCAGCATCAACGGATGACTAATGGTCACTCCTTGACTTGGAGATGGCTAATGGTCACTCACAAACTCCGATAACCGACAAGAGCAGATGACCAATGGTCAGCTGCTGAGTGATTCCGGCCACCAACTGGTTCCAGCCAACTGCGATAAGCGTACTATTACTATCATAGAAAAGAAAAAGTAATGAAATATAATAGTATCACAAATCTTTCATGGATGTCAGTAGCAGGGTACTACTGAACTAAGTAAGTTTTCTTTTTTGGAAAGGGAAAAAAAATGAAATAAATACCTTTTAAAATATATAAATTTTAGAGCGCGTTTGAAACTCGTTTTAAATGATTTTATTTTTTGTATGAAAATGAAAATAAAAACGTTTTCAATCTTAGTCAAAAATCATTTTTAAAAAAGTGTTTGGTAGTTTTATCAAAAGATTATTTTCAGTGTAAAAAAACCAAATAATGTCTCTCTTTCTCTCTATGTTCGAGAGAGGAGAAAATAAAAAAAAGAATAAAAATCGTTTTTTATTTCTCTCTCATTTTACACTAAATTAAAAAATTATTTTCATTTTTATTTTTTGTCGTTATTGCACCAAACATCGTTATAAAAATGTTTTTATTTTTTATTTTTTAAAAAATATAAAAAATAAAAACATGATTAATTCTAAACACAATTTTAAATTTTTATATATTACTTTTAATTAATACCCTTTAATCAAAGAATTATATTAATAAAAAAAGTCTTAATCAACAATAAAATGTAAAAGTGCTTGTGAACTCTGAAAAGGTTTTGACACACTTGGGCATTGAGGAGTGTCAGCCCACAACGCACCAGCCCAAGATCTTGACCCACATTGAACCCTGCGGTACTTCTGATCCTGAATCCCAAAACCAATATAAAGCAGAATGACAGATTGACAAATTTGTCCTGTTTTGTTGACTATAAACAATAATGGGAATGGCTATTAAGTAGATATACCCCAAGCTAACAACCGGGGTAGGTAGGTAAAACGAGCGGCTGCCACACAAACGGGAACGTGGGTGGATGAAGTCCTTTTAACAAGTTCAAACTAAAATTCAACCTAATTACGGCCAAAATCTTCACTTCTTTGTCATTAATGCCCTTGAAACTAATTTCCAAGTAGCTCAAAAGCCTCGATTTATTCTTTTTTTTTTTTTTTTTTTTTTTTGTGATGGAAACACTAATATTAAGTTAGAATGTCAGATGACCTTAAACCTATAGAAAATCACAACCGTAATAGATAATTCATTCTGTTTGTAAATTTGAATGAAACACATGAGGAGAGTTATACTATTGATTATTGAATCATGTTTCCTGTATGTTTTTCACCTAAGCATTTTATATATATATATATATATATATATTTTAAAGAAATATACTCAAAATAAACTTATTGTAGGACACTTGAATTGACCAACACGTCGTGATAAGCGGGTAAGGATAGCGGAGACCACTAGGAAAGGACATTGAATCAAACTGAATGAGAAAAACGACAATCTTGGTGTGAATGTAACGCCAAAACTTAAAAAGAGCGTGAGCCGTTTATAGTTGAGAATTGTAGAGGCCAAAACATGAGAATTTGAAGGACAGTTGGGGGGCTATTTTTGGAATTTCAACGTTACATACCAGTCAAAGAGGAAGAAAGTGAGATGAACTCACAAATGATGAAAAATATTGTCAAATTTCACCAACCACAATGCCAACTGGAAGATAGATTTAAAAAAAAAAAAAAAAAAAGTAAACAACTGCACTCAAAAGAGACACTTATTATTATTATTATTAAATATCAGCTAAATCCTTCATTTTCTATCAAAATCCTCCACATTTTTTCTGCTATATTCTTCTACATTCCTCTCCTTTTGATCAAAAGATACAATCAACTCCTCACCGGCCACATAAACAAGAAGTACGGCCTTCATCTCTCTCTTGTTTTTGCTTAGCTATGGAACTTTTTTATATTATAACATGATTTATAAGTTTTTTTATGTCATCTTTCCTTTATCTTTTTCTGATTTTTCTTTATCCATCACAGTGGGTTCTGAAGTCGTGATCGTTGATGAAATCCCTTTTCCTAAAGAGATCACGACCACCAAGCCATTAGCTCTTTTGGGTCATGGTAATTCCACTTGTGCTTTTCCTAATTCATTACAAATACATATATATATATATATATATATGTGTGTGTGTGTGTGTGTGTATATATATATATATATATATATATATATATATATATTTGCAAATAATAACTGGAGTGCAAAATTACATATGAAACAGGTATCACAGACATTGAGGTACACTTTCTTCAAATCAAATTCACGGCCATCGGAGTCTACTTGGACTCCGAGGCTGTGAATCATTTAGAGCAGTGGAAGGGCAAGACGGGAAATGAGCTCGCGAAAGACGATGACTTCTTTACAGCTCTCATTTCAGGTAATTAATACCGCGAGTTCGTTTCATAGGTTCAACCACAATTTAATTTTTTAATCGAACATATGAAGCAATATATATATATATATATATATATAATTCTAAAATTTTCATGTATAAATTTTTTATGGAAAAGCTATATTAACTGATTTACATTTGTAAACAAAAAAACAGCTCCTGTGGAGAAGTTGGTAAGAATTGTGGTGATCAAGGAGATCAAAGGCGCGCAATATGGAGTTCAGATCGAGAGCGCTTTGAGGGACCGATTGGCGGCAGATGACAAGTATGAGGAAGAGGAAGAAGAGGCTTTGGAGAAAATCGTTGACTTTTTTCAGTCCAAATATCTTAAGAAACACTCTGTCATCACTTACCATTTCCCAGCAACTTCAACTACTGCTGAGGTAAATTACTAAGAGGCCATTTGTATGGTATATTTAAACTCAAATCATTGATTCTATTGTATTTAAAAAAGAAAACTTTCAAAAAGGCCTTAAGATAAATGGTCCTTTTTGTTTTTGGTTTTTAACCTCTATGTTCCCTCAATTTCTCCTGCTTCCATTTTCAACTTTTTTTATTTTTTTAACAGTTTAGTCCTTAAATTTAGAAAATGGTAGCAATCAACTCCAATTGTTAACACAAGTTAAATTTTGAACAGAATCATATAGTAACTTTTTTTAGCATTTTTGCTCCCAAAGCGGGTTAAACTGCTCATTCTTTGACATTTTAGACCCTTAAATAAGACAATATTTCACTAAATTTAACTCCAAATAGGAATTGATTGCCCCAATTTTAAAAGACGAAAGATACTAGATCACTAAAATATTAGGGGGCACAAGTACTAATCCCCTTTCTCCCTCTTAAAATGTCAAAACTAACACATTGTTTTGACTTCGTTTCCTCAGATTGTAGTCACAACGGAGGGGAAGGAAGAGTCGAAGTATATAGTGGAGAATGCAAATGTGGTGGAGACGATCAAGAAGTGGCTTCTTGGTGGGACTTCAGCATTGTCTGAGGCAACCATTTCAAACTTAGCTGATACCCTCTCTGCCAAGTTATCTTAATTAGCTTTTCTTTTCTATTGTTTAATGATTATGGAATTTGTTGCTCGAGATCTGTTCTGTTCTGTATTGGTTATTTTCAAAGATTTGCCTATATAATAAACTGAATGAGATGTAATGAGGGCCAAATGGCGACTCTTGGAATCTTTATTGGTGATGATATCTCTCTTTCCTTGTTTCTTTTTTACTTATATCCCCTGTCTAGGGAACTATAACAACCTTGTGGAATGCGATATAAACTCTGTAGTTTTCATAACGACACGTAATTTAGCTCAAGTAAAATGGAAATTATATGTATTTTTCTTCGCTCAAACCTCTGCAACCGAAGGCTGAAACCTTCAAGTTTGGTTTCTCATGGTTCATAACTGGCCGCAATCTCTTGGAGGGGTCTCTAAGGATCATCGTCTTCCTTTAATGGCAAATGCTATGGCAACTTCTGCATGTGTATCAATAGGGTGGCCAAACTAGCTAGTAACAAGAAGCTAAAAATAATGCTTCAAAAGAAAATCACTTTCAATCTCTTCAGACATCAGTATCCAAATAGAGTTCACCCAAAAGAGTGTTTTAGAACTCATGAACAGCAATGTCTACAGATCCAGTTGAATGGACATCTCGATTTTTTCAAAAGAAAAAATAAGTTAAAACACAGATTTCCTCTGAGCAAAGTTTTGATACTTCAGATAAAGAAGAACATTGTTGGAGATATTTTAAGGAACTGATTTATGTTCTCAGCAGGGTAGCTTGGACGCGTAGATTCCCTGAGCTTGATCCTTCAAACTCACTTTTTTGTCAACAAAAACTCTTGGCAAAAACCGAGACACATAATTAGTCCATATATTGCCCCTTGATGAAGAAACCGCATCCACTCGGCCATAGCAACATGATACTCAAGGCAGCAACAAAGAGGGTGGGGCTGACTTTAGCTCATTATGGAGACACTTTATCTTGTGTAGCATCTCCTCGATGCCATGCTCATGCTCGAATATTTAACTGCGTTGTCCATCTACCAACAAAATGAAAATTAGCAGACATTGTAAGATAAATCAAAGAGAAAATATCATAAAGATCCTCAAAGGCCTTAAAATGCGGCCACTTCTAGAAAATTCAAGAATAAACGATTCGAGATGGTACAACTTCAGATGTTTTAAATTACAAATATGCAGGTAAAATTTAGACACCTTCACCTCCACAGAGTTTGGAGTAGGTGCCATTCAGGCATATTGGTTGATAGTACGCGTAACAAATTCATTAAATTCAACAATAATCAAAGAGTTCAAAGACAGTGCCAAAAGGTTTTCAAATTGATCATGTGCACTGTGATATAAGAAAGCATGACAAGTTTGATGCACCCTTTGGCAAAATAAATAAGGTTCATATACAAGGAAAGTCTGAAACTAGGCAACAAAATACTAATATACCATTCTAAAAGCATTTTATAGAGACTTAAATTTCTTCATAAAAGTCTTTACTTATGACGTAACGATCATTTTTTAATTTTGCAGAGGTACTCCTTTCCAGGTGAAATATTTTTGCTAAAATCAACAAGCATAATTATTGACGCACCCTGCCGATGATTCAAACCGATATAAACGATATTAGAATACGATTGAAAACCTAAGAGTTTGCAAAAATTGTAGTCGAAGTTACGTAATTCATCGATTATTGAGAGCCGACGTAGTAGTGACCATTCATAGATATCTGTAAGCACCCAGATACAGAGGCAGAATTCCTCGTTGAAAGCCATAAATTTAATCTGATCTTTGCTCAGTCCAACACATCCTTTTGCGCATTTCTTAGCAACTTTAGGCAGATCAATAACCCACGCCTGATCCCTCAAACTCAATTATCTGTCAACCACAAACCTCAACAAATGTCCAGACATAGATAGTCTATATATCGCCCCTAAAACACATATTCCTCAATCCACTCAGCCATAACAACATGATATTCGAGTCGGAATGTAAGTTTTTTCCAGCTCCTATTCTCCGAATTATAAACGCTTAAACATCTAAAACCTTGAAACTGAACAATTCTAAAGAAACAAGAAGCAGAAGCGTCATAAGCAATCGCAGCATAGGTTTGATCAAGAGAGGTTACACAAGGTGAAGCAACAACCACATGTTGGTAGGTGACGAGGTTGAGAACATAATAGGAATCCGAGGTCTCCGATCGACTATTATCCTCCGCTGCCGCAACATTCTAGCAGCAAAAGAGATGCAGCCCGTTGCAGGAACTCAGAGTGTACCGCACACGATATCCCGGACACTTAAAAGCTTCGTCGAGTGCAGAACCCCACTCCCAATATGTGCAGACGTTGACGCCATCAGCGACTTTGCATAATGTGAATGGCATTTGGACGGGGCGGGGCGAGGGAGGTGCTTCCAGCTGGCGGAGCATGATTCCGCCATAGGGAAGCCCAGAGGTGATCATCTTAGGAAAGCAAAAAAATTGTGATTAAGCGAAACCATGATTTGGAAACATAAGCAAGATCTGCAACAATATTTGTTGGTATTCTGCATAAAATTTCGATCTTTAGCTCGTCAGGCAATTCGTCAAACGGTTTTCGGACTGCATCAGTGCTGCCATTGTTTTTCTTCTTCCTCCTCTCGTAAATCTTCTGATCATAACCCATGAATACGTGAAAACCCTAAAGAGTGGTTCCAATTCAAATAAAAATTCAAATACGGATAAAAATAACATGCTTTTTGGGGGCCAGGTGAATATATAGAAAATTCTAGGGCTTTCTTTTTCCAGTTTCACTTCACGATCTCTCTCGTCTCTCCTCTTCATCTTTCAATTGTTCAAAGAGTATCTAGACTCACATGGATAACACGAATATAAAAAATACAGAGAATAAAACGTATTCGTAAATGAGTTGTAAAACGTATCATAAGTTTTCTAGTCCTATTAAACATGATATATCAATGTACACGGATATTATATGACAAAATTCCTTGCTACATAATAAATGCATTAGAATTTTTATACCAATTTGATCTTCAAGGAGAGAGGAAGGGAGGGAGAGATTTATTGATATATAATTTATATGTAGAATTCCATTGTACAGCATTGTTTATTGTTATACCAAAAGGGTATTTGTTAAACAAGGTACTAAATTTGGCAATCTATGTTAATTATCCAGGAAATTTTGAAAATTGTCTTTCTAGCAAAAGAGAATTAAGGATTATGTACTTTCTGAAGTACTACATGAGTTCATACTTCACTTTCTCCCTTTACATGCTAACTTAAGAAGAATAGGAAGGTCATTATAAGTAGACACGTTCTCTAATTTTCTTAATTGTCGTTCATCAGTCATGGCTAGTGTTGGAACTTCTTTGCATTTAGATTTTACTAGACTTTATTTATATCTCAAGCCCACGTGGGAACTTCATAACATATGTCCGAATAGATACGTTAAGGCCTCTTCGTTCTAAATTCTATGGCCCAAAAGAGTCGTTTATTTTACTTTCGTAGAAAAAAAGGGCTAAAGAAGCCTAAACAAACCATAAATTTTAATACTAGGCTTTGCTCTCAATTAAACAGACCTTACCTATATATGGGGTTGCAGCCTAGAAATCGAATTGTGAGTACTATAAATTCTTTTGTACTAGAAATTAATAATGAAGTAACAAATTCTCTTCAAAATAATGTAATAACCACATTATGAAAACGTCAAGACATGGGAAAGAAAGGGCATCTTTTTATTTGAAAATAGCAATCATCTTGCTTATTTTACTTCATTGAGATCCACAAGTTAATGCATAAAAATTATAGCCACATCTTGTAGGCACAAATCTTGCTTAATAAATAAGAGAATCCAGTGAACGAAATTCGACTCGATTTTACTCTTGACTAAAAAAGTCTTTCCAAACCCAACTCCTTGTCCATATGGCACACTTTGTACCACAACATGCAACATTCCATGTCCTTGTAGTATAATGCAGATGTTGCATAATGTAGATGTTGCTAACTATATACTATACAGTTAAGAACAATTGAAAAATGTCTTCATCTTCATCCTAGTTTATCTCCAGAACTAGAACGAAAAGAATTTCTCTGTCGCAATATTTGGAATCGAAGAAAATTATTTGCTAGAAGGATGATGATCAATCAGGTATGGATGGCACAGAGGGGTTGCCCATTATGTATGATGCTAAAGAGAATTTTGTAAATAATAATAAAAGATAAAAGGCTTAAGAAACTGTTTTTTTTTTTTCTTTTTTTTTGATAATTAAGAAACTATCGTTGTCAATACCACAGGTATCCTCATTACAAAGACAACGTTCTGAGGTCGTGCATGAATGATTTTTTGTTGAGTGTGGGCCTGTGAGGCCCACAAAAGTGATAAGAGGAGAAGAAAAATGGGGGCAAAAGAGCTTTCAGATTCCATTCTGTGATCAACAACTTGATGATTCCTTGTGCTCCTTATGCTTCTTCTCCTAATAATGTCAATCAAATCAAACAGGGAAAAGAGAAAGCATAGCATAGATTTCGAATTTAATTGATCTTCGTCTTTTAATGAACCTCTTGAGGCACAAATGGGTTTCCTTAAGCTTTTCATTTTCTCTCCTCCAACTTTATTAATTTTCCATTACAATTTTCTTAAGAGACCGAAAGTGCCCATGTCAAATATTTTTTGAGTGAACAAAGTTCCCATGGTATGAGGAAGCAAAAGACAGAAAAAGAACTCGGGACTTTTGTGAGTGGAAGGTAGAATAACTTTGTTGTTGTCATAGGCTTTTCACTTTTCTCCAAGTGCCAAGTGACCTGAAAACTCCTTCCTCTTACTTGGAAAATATGGCATGTCCCAGACGGAAAATTGATGCTTAACAACCATAGTTGTCTCCTGTAACTTTATTACTCTAAATCTGACCATATTTCTTCCATTAGCAAGATTGGTACATAATATTAAAGACCAAAAACTTCTATAACCACATTTATCAACAAACTTAAAAAAATGAGTCAAAAGCAAATCACACTTCAACAGTTGGTCTTTTCCTTGGTCTTTCCTAGATGCCCATCTTTCTTTCCGGTTAATACAGCCCCATTGGATTTTTTGTTCACAATTTGACCGACAAACATCATTAAACTCAAGTTTTCTCCAACTGGCAATGTACATTACAGAATTGCCTCAAACTCCCCTCTCATAGATCTACACCATCTACCAAATAAACTAACTATAAGCAATTTAAAAAAAAAAAAAAAAAAAAAAAAAAAAAAAAAAAAAAAAAGGTTTAGAAAAACACAAGAAGAAAGTAGTTTTGTTTTTCATCCATCATTATTTCCAAATTCCCCTATTAGCTAGCCTCATCCAAACTAATTACCACGTCACCATGTCCTCCTCCGGCCCCTGCAGCACTCCCGCCGCCGTGATGCCGAACCCCGACACCCACCTCCCCGGCCTCCACCGTATCTGAGCTGCCTTGCTGCTCAACCAACGACTGCCTGCAAGTGGGGCAGGACGAGTGCGACACGAGCCACGGATCAATGCACCTAACGTGGAATCCATGGCTGCATCTCGGCAAAACCCTGACTTTGTCACCTTCTTCGAACTCTCCGAGACAAATAGTGCAATCCGTGTCGAGGGTCTTAATCCCGGAAGCCGAGCCGTACGCGGTGACGGGGATCTTCCGCAAAGCGCTCTTCTTCAGGCCCGTGGCCGCCAGCCTTGCCGCAGCCTCATCCGGCGTCTCAAACGCGAATCTCCTTGTGCACCGCAGCGCGCACCGCACGATCGAGTTCAGCCCCAGCGCGCATATCAGCGCGCAAAGCAAGGCTGCAAGGATGATTACCATATTGGTATCGAAGTTCGCCTCGCTCGCGAAAGTCCCGCGAGAATTGGCGCTATCACCAGTACTACTACTACTATTACTATTAGAACTTCCATTGTTGTGTTGCGGTGGACTTGATTCCGTGCCTTCGAGAAGTATCAGACGGTGGTGAAGAGTTGTTGTACCCATTGCTAAGATCACAAAGAGAGAGATATAGTACTGTGACGATGGTGGTGATGATGATGATGATGATGTTGATGATGAAGAGTACTAGTACTACTTCAAGTTTATGAAAATTGGCCAGCGAGTCCGTTGTTCCAAGGCTTTTCAGCGACAAATCGGACCACGAAGGAGATCGAGAGGAGGGGATTCATTCTCAGTGGTTGGTCTTTTGTGGCTTGATCCACTCTTTCTGATGTTTTGGATTTGCTTGTAACTTTGGGAAATAGAGAGATTTGTTGGGGTTGGTTTTAAAGGCTAGAGCTAGAAGAGTAGTAGAGTAGTTATTAGCCAGAAGTGAATAAAAAAAAATAAAAAAAAAAAAGTTGTGGGTTTCTCACTTTCTCTCACTTTAGGTTCCCCAAAGAAAGTGATATGGTTTTTTTTTTTTTTTTTTTTTTTTTTTTTTTGGGTGTGGTTTATGTCTGTAGGGATTCCAACTAGATAAAGACTTTGAAAGAAAGATTGAAAAAAGGAAGCATCTTGATGGTCGCTTGGGATAAGAAAAGAGGTGATTAATAGTATAATATATATATATATATATATGTTTGAGGTCTCGAGTTCACTTCTTCACACACATCAATGCCTATGCCTTCACGAATCTCGACCGCACAGTTATTAATCCAACCAAAAACCCCTTTTTATTTCCTCCTCAAAACAGAGCGAAAACATGAGCTGACAAGATTGGAAGATGAAAAAAGGCTTATGAAGCTTAGCCTTACCATATGTAACTGAAATTGATGCAGTTAAAATCTAGCTTCTGAAAAGTTTTTTCTTTCTTTCAGTCATGAAATGAGAGAGAGAGAGAGAGAGAGAGAGGGATGGTTTGTGTTCTTTGGGAGTCTGTGTTAATGAGAGGCTTGATGTATTCAAGGGAAAGTGGGATATCAGATGGAAGGATAAAAACAAACGGGAGAATTTTTTTTATTTTTTTTATTTTTTTGCTGAATAAAGGAGATAAATTATTTGTTGCGGTGTCTTTTCGATTCATAAATCATGAATTTTTGACAGAAATGACAACTAGATAGGTGGCTCAAACTAATCAAGTATAGGAAAAATAGAAAAAAAAAAAAAAAAAAAAAAAAAAAAAAAAAAAAAAAGAAGAAGAAGAAAAGTTCCACTGATCATTTTGATTAAGGTACCTGATCCCACTAAATCGTAGTTAGATTTTTTTAAAAAAGAAAAAAAAAAAAAAAAAAAATGCTTATTCTCGGCAAAGCACCGAATCCTTTTCCCCACTAACTCAATCAACTTACTATTTCTTGTACTAAAAGGTCAAGTAAACATTTACTCAAATTCAGCCATTGCCTATCGTTAGTTCAACTACTTTCACACTGTAGCTTTATTTATTTATTTATTTATTTATTTTTTTTTCAATAGCTTTAATTAAAAACGGTCAAGTGTAAACAATTGATACCCACGGTAACAGAATTAGCACACGACACCCTGCCACACAAATATGTGAACAAGAACAACTAGGGATAACTTTTTGCTGGCTTTTGGGCAAAAATAACTAAAAATGAACCGAAAAAGAAAAAAGGAATCGGTTAGTAATACTTATATCCAAGATTTCCTTTAGCAAATGTAAGCCAATCTAACTTTTCGGCCCAAAAAAAGGAGTTTCTATGATAAAATTAAGGTCCCGTTCATTTCGTTTATTTGAGTTTAAAATTTAAATTTTATTATAGTAAAAAACTCTCACAAACAATCACATTTAACTTTTTTATTATAATAAAAAGCTCTCATATAAAATTAAATCTCAACTCAAATTAAAAACTCAAATCAGCGAAGTGAACGAGAAATAAATTATTAATAAATTTGTATTTTCCAACAGTTTATCTATAATAGATATTATATGTTTTATACATTTTTTAATTTAATATAATTTTAATTAAATACAACGATAAAAAATAATTTTATAAATAGACTAGTAAAAAAAAAAAATTTTAAAAAAATCTTTCTTTATAAGGTTAAACATTTTTTATTGTTAAATCACGTTAAATCACATTAAAAAAACATATATTTAATACTCGTTTGATGGTGAAAGAGCAACTTATTGATATTTTATTTTCGTAAAATTCTCCAGAAGAAAAGTGATTCATAATTGTTCCTTCTTTTTTAATGTCATCTCAAACATGTTTATCTTGTTAAGTTGATAGTATTTATGAGTTTGGTTAGCTCTGTGTGGCGTGTGAAGAAAAGACGTGTGAGTGTAGCTGAGGCGGCTGGCCCACCCAGAATAGGGCCACATATGTCTATTGTAGTTTCATTGCTATGTAGCTATTGTACGTAAGCCCACTGGGCCCTCTAACACTTGTCCGGTTTGTACCTGGACTGGACTAACCATACAAGCTTCGACACATGTTAATGCTAATGTTCTCCACCTACTTTCCTAACTCCTCTCCTAAAATATCAACATCTTTAATAGTAGAAAAGCAAGACAAGAAGCAGCGAACCAAACCCAACTTTGGAGTTTGTGGTATAACTTTTTAATTAGAATTCCTAACATGATTCGGTTGTTTAAGACCCGTTTAGTTAATTTAAATTTAGATATAATTTTATGTGAGAATTTTTTATTATAATTAAAAAATTAAATATATTTATTTTTTAAAATTTTTTATTATAATAAAACTTAAATTTTAAATTCGAATCGATAAAATGAATGAGACTTTAAACTAAATTTTTAATGCAATTTGGTAGAGAAGGTAGAAGAGGAACAATTCTAAAATTGATAATTTTTCTTTTTAATTTGTCAATTCAATTAGCATATCCAATAGTGGGACAGCTATAAATTTGTTGATTTATTGAGGTTACCATAAAAATAATTATCAATTACTCGTTGGCTTTATTAGAATATTGTTGGTTTTATTAGAATATTGAGAGAATGGAAATATAGATGCTCCGAGAACTCAAAGCTTATATTTTCCACCATATTAATATAAGAGAATAATTCATTCTTATTCTTTTCACAACTTAAAATTTTTTATTATAGTATTTTTTTTACAAAAATTTAACTTTAATTTTTTTTTCTTTTTTTTTATTCTCTCACACTAAAAAAAAATTTAAATTATAATTTGAGTGGTTAAAAAAACACACTTAAGAGTGACCATTTACTTTAAAAATTATTAATAGAAGGCGGGTGGGTCTTACACCAAAAATTCTACGGATGAAGTTCACTTTTTATTAATTGACATACTTTTTATGTGGGCGGCAAAGCTGTAAGTTTTCCTCCACGTGCTTCACAAATTAAGATTCTTCAATCAAACTTAACGAAAAATCAAGCTCAAGGCTACTAATTCTTTCGCCTCTCTTTGGTTCATTTTGTTACCGGTAATTAGAGTGACAGATTAATAAGGTTTCAAAACCAGAGGAACCCACAGACCACGGTGGCAGTTTTGTGCCGGGTGGCCGGTAGTTACCGGTTTCACAATAAATGAAAGAAAATGAGGCTCATCTTTGTCTTGTCAGCAGAGATGGCACGGATTTTCCCTACACCTAAGACCCTATACGTAGCAATATACAATTATCAGCCACAGAAAATATGGCTTTCTTGCAATCACTGTATCATTATTTTCTCGTGCCCACCTACCAATGAAAATATCACTTCTACTTGAGAGTTGATCTCCAAAAGAAAATTTTTCTCGTGCCCACCTACCAATGAAAATATCACTTCTACTTGAGAATTGGTCTCCAAAAGAAAATATGACATTGATTAGAAAAAAAAAAAATAATAATTTATGAATTTAAATTATGTGATTAAAATTATTTTTGATTTATATGTATTTTTTATAAAAAAAAATATTATAACGAATCACAAATTATAATTTAAATTAAAAAATAAATTTAAATACTAAATGGACCTTGACATTTCATTTTTTTCTTTTCCGTATTTTTCTTTTAATGTTAAGTAAGCATATGAATTGTATGTGCTTTCTTTTTTCGGTAGCAAGTATTTACGTTGAACCTTTTGTGATTAGCTCGTTCTCGTCCTTCTTTATGTTGCATATAGCGTCCTTCTTTATTTCGTAACTACTCTTCGAAACTCTAACAAAAAAAATAATAATAATAATGAAACCATTGATAGTAAAAAATAAAAAACTAAAACGAAAATCAAATTACGCTTTATTTTTATTGGAGATTTCTAAGATTTTTTTAAACCATAATACAATTTTCCAAATTTCATGCATTGTCATTCCATTCTAATGCTCATAATCATATTTAACCGTTAAAAGTCTATCTAGTATTTAAACAAATTTGCTCTACTCATGAGGAAAAAAAATGTTAGGAAATGTGGGTTTCTTATATTGTGGGCCACATATTTATTCAATAATTATATTAAGTTATTTAATTAATTAGACTAATTAAGTTATCTAATTATGAAAAATTTAAATAGTCTCTTGACAGGATATGAACTGAATGGGTAGATACTTATATTGATCCAATTAGGTTTAATGTGAGCCTAATGAGACAGTATATAAAAAAAACTTAAGTTATAGTTCTCAATACATCAAATCATTCGGCAATTTTCATTCTTCTTCATCTAGAGAATATTATTGGAGATTCAATGCTGCATCAATAGAGACATGTATTTATTCTAACTTATTTTTTTTTTTTTATAATTTGGTGTGATGATTCTTAGAATATGGAATAAAGAATAAGATCCAACAAAAAAGGCATACCATATGAACTTTTTATTTGAAAATCCTGATAGAAATACTTTAGTAATATACGAGTCTGTATTCCGCGCGTTGCTGCGGAATACAGTATTGTATTTTATGATAGCTATGTTTAAAATGTTTATATATATATACATATATTATACATTGTTGTATTATATGATAGATATAAAATTTGTACAAACATATTTACACACATATATATATAGTATTATTATTTAATATATATATATATATATAGATTGTTGCTGCATCAATAGAGACATGTATTTATTCTAACTTATTTTTTTTTTATAATTTGGTGTGATGATTCTTAGAATATGGAATAAAGAATAAGATCCAACAAAAAAGGCATACCATATGAACTTTTTATTTGAAAATCCTGATAGAAATACTTTAGTAATATCTAAAGTAGTATTCGCGCGTTCTTTGCGGAATACGATGATTGTATTTTATGATAGCTATGTTTAAAATGTTTATATATATATACATATATATTATACATTGTTGTATTATATGATAGATATAAAATTTGTACAAACATATTTACACATATATATATAGTATTATTATTTAATATATATATATATAGATTGTACAAAATAAAATATAACGCTTTTATTTTTCTTCAGCATTTCCTTTTTTTTCAGCTACAAATATAAAAATGAAAAAAAAATGTTTGTAAATGTAATTGTTAACAAAATTAAAGATGTTTAAATTATTTAATATAAAGTAAATATTTTAAAAATATTTATATTACATTTTTTTCGGATGTTTTCCAGATTGTCTTGTTGTTCTTGATTCAGGGCTGTAAAAATGAAATAATTTTTAGATATATATTTAAATAAGTCGATAATATTTGTTGTGTTGAACGTGTCTTACCTTGTACCAGGTTTTTTACGTGTTGGAGTATGTGGATCAAATGTGGCCGGTATTGGTAGCTACGCTGTTGGTATTAGTTGTAGGCTGAAAAAAAATATATTTTTAAAATTGTAATCAAAATAATATAAATATTTTTTATGTATAGTTGATAAAAGATAAAAAGATATTATTTACCTTTCTGGATCTTATTTTTCTGTAGTTAATTGTTTTGGTGGCGATGATGAAACATGGATGTCTTCGAATATTTTAGAAATTATTGTGCTCATTTAGGTGCCTCGTTGTTGAAAGATTTTTAATTGTCCTCGAATCTGATCAATAGTTGGTGGTATTATAAATGAATCGGTAAAGTCTTTGTCAATTATTAATGCAGAACATGGTTTTTTTATTAGTGCTTGAGCGGTTATACCAAAAGTGATAACCTCCATGTCTCCAGTGTAATCTTCAATTTGGATCATTAATCTATACCTGTAAAATACATATAAATAATTTTTAAATGTTAGAAATATTTTTTTTTAAATAATAAAGCTATATGTAATTAAAAATGATTTTCTATTTTCCTTCGAAAAATATTTTCTATTTTTCTTTTACTGTCTAATCAATGAACGGATTATATAAATTCATTTAAAAAAACATATAAGAATATATAAATTAATATGGAGAAAAGAAGTTACATAATGAAGAAAAAACATAAATAAAATTCATATATAATTTTGTAATTTACATGCGTACATGAATAAACAACAAAAAATAAAAGAATTTGTTCAACAAAAGGAAAGGGAAGAAAAAAAAAAATTAAATTAAAGAAAAGATTGGGAGAATTATGGGGAGCAACTTACATGTAAAAAACATGAATATACTCGATATAATTAGTGTGAGACATATGCACATCTTCCTTCATGTGAAAATTGGACCGTTTATTCTATAAAAAAAAAAAAAGTTGCAATGTTTGTGGCTCACTTGGACCAAATTCTTAGTCCCAACCCATCAAAGAATAAAACGTGGCCAAAATCCAATTAGGTGGAATTCACTCACTACAGCTCACGTGTAAAAAAGACAGGAAACCACGTATAAGAGAAAAGCAAGCATACGAAAAATAACCAAAACGTCCCAACACAGATCAAATAAAAGAGTAATAAGTTGAGGACAATATAATAAGGGCCCGTTCATTTCGTTGATTTGAATTTTTAATTTGAGTTGAGATTTAATTTTATGTGAGAATTTTTTACTGTAGTAAAAAAGTTAAATGTGATTGTTTGTGAGAGCTTTTTACTGTAGTAAAATTTAAATTCTAAATTTAAATAAACGAAGTGAACGAGACCTAATTTTACACTTAAAAAAGACATAACGAAAATAAAAAATTAATCTGAAGAAATATATAAGAATAAAAAAGAAAAAATATTATTTATTACACTGTAACGTAAATAGTGAATCTGTCATTTCTTTTAATATATTGTATAATATCTAAACGTCCAAAAAAAAAAAATATATATTATATATATTTTTTGCTAATCATATATTATGTATATTATGTATATAATTGACATAATTTAATGCAGCGCTGACAAGTAAAAACAAGTTATCTTATGGTATAAAACAGTTTTTTTTTTTTTTGTTTTTTTTTTTTTTTTTGTTTAAGGTACTTATAACTTTACTAGAACAATCACAAGAGCTTGTAATAAATATCTGTCTACAAAAAAAAAAAAAAAAAAAAAAGGAGAGAGAGAGAGAGAGATCTGTGTCGTTTTCTTCTGACAAGGACAAGATGATTCATGATCCTACTAGAGATATATGCGAGTCCTATCATGTGGTACACTTCTGTTAATTGCTTGTGATTTGTGAATAAATTCCGTGGTTTGGACAGATTTTTTCAGCCAACGGGTACGCAGTACACGTGTTTTATCTTATCTTATATATTCTTTTAATCTTTAAAAAAAGACAATTCAATTTTAATTTTATTTAAGTTTCGTTCCAAAGTTTTATGGGGCCCTCAAATTATAATTTAAATTTAACTAAAAAATTACACTTAAATTACACTAAAAAAACAACCCCTTAATATAAATCTTCCAATTATCACCAGAATGGGGCCCTGATAACTGAACTAAACTATTTTTTGCTAGTAAGTAAATTAACTGATAACTAGGTGCAAGTTCATCGAACCCATGGTCTTTTTGTCTCTTGCGAATAAAACAAGGTATGGTTAAAACGACAAAAAATACAGAACCTTGATTCGAGCCCATGACTGACTCGTGTTGTCTGAATCAAATGCTTTCTTCTTCATCATCTTGGGATTGAAGCCCACACTATAAAAACTGGGATTTAAGGCTGACTCAAGCTCGGCCTTCTAATTGGTATATAAAAAAGTTTAGTTTATGATTTAGAATTATAAAATTAAAATTATTTTTAATTTATGTATATTTTTTATAAAAAATATATTATAATAAATTATGAATTGTAATTTAAATTATAATATGAATTTTTTTATTAAACGTCTTTTAATTAATTACATTTGAATCAATTTTGGTTATTGGGCTAATTAAGATTTTTTTTGACATCTCATTAGTGAAATGAATGAGACTTTAAAAATTAAGGTCGATTCATTTCACTAATTTAAATTTAAAATTTAAGTTTTATTATAATAAAACATTTTAAAAAATAATCATATTTAATTTTTTATTACAATAAAAAATTTTTATATAAAGTCACATCTCAATTCAAATCAACGAATTAAATCAACCCTAAGGCTACATCAGAATTGTCTATATAAAGAGAGGAGTTTATTTCAACAAATTTTGGCTGCGTTCTTTTCACAATTAAAGTTACAACTCAAATTTTTTATGTGATAAAAAATTGTAATAAAAAGATTACAATTGAATTTTTATGAAAGAAAACACTATAGCATAACAAAAGAAATTGAGTTATGAAAAGAATAAATTTTGAATATTTAAAGGCCCGCTTGGTTCATACATTTAACCTAATAATTCTTAATTTTAACATTTAAAATTTAAATTTTTTATAAAAAAAAAAATATTATAATAAAATTAAAATTATAAATTTAAACGCATAAAATAAATGAATCCCCGATAAAAACTTTTATTGACATTGCCGAGTTTGGAAGTTCTCATAATGAATCAAGCTTGTCAACTTATTGTGGTGGCAGAGCTCACTTACTAAGAGACATCATAATTTTTTCAAAGAAAATTGAGAGTGTAACGCGTTTTCCTTTAATGTTATAGGAAATTAAGACCTCAAGATCAGACAAAAAACCACCAAATAACTCGTTTCAAGAATATCGAAAAAAGTACTTAATTTCGTTGATGAGTAGATCAAAAATGATAATGGATCTCTCTCGAGAATAGAGTGATGAGCTTAAAGTAGAATATCGAGATATTCATTTAAAATAAGTGTTAGATGCCCCGTAAAAGGGAATTTTCTTAATTAATACTGATAAGACCATCTCTAATATAAATATTAATATTAATTGTATATTTAGTATGAAAAATTATAATATGATACATTATTTTTATTTTTATTTTAATACAAATATTTAAAATGTTAAATTTATTTTTTTCGAGATATTTTTATTTTTAAAATAATTAGAAAACTTAAAAGTTACATTAATTATATGGAAAAAATAAACATTTAAACTAATAGTAATCTAATACAAAATTTTTCATGTAATATACTTGGTGAAAAATTTATCACAAAATATAACATATAAAAAATTTAACATAATAAATAACATTATATTAAAGTGTATTTTTTACACTTAAATATTAAAACTGTAATTGATACATTAATTATAACATTACATTAGATGCTCTAAAAATTCTTTTGAATATTTTTATACTAAAACAAACAGGTGACGTGTATCAACTTAAGGTGCATTTTAGATTGGACACATTTCCTATAAATAAAACAAGTTCTCATTTACTCTCTTGCTATTATTCTTTTTTGCTCGAACTATATTATTATTCACTCTCATGACTTATTGATTTCCATGATAGTCGGATTGCTTTCTATAGCTCCGTTTATTTCGTTGATTTGAGTTTAGAATTTGAGTTTTGTTACAGTAAAAAATTATCACAAACAATCACATCTAACTTTTTTGCTACAGTAAAAAGCTCGCACATAAAATCACATCTCAATTCAAATTAAAAACTCAAATCAGCAAACTAAACGGGCCCATGTACTCTCCCAATACCGCAGAGCGATAGGAAACGACAAGAAAATAGATAAACATATCCACTCCAAGAGAAATGTTCTATCTTAATTGTTTAAAACTTTCAAAATTTAGTTCATTTTGCATATTTTCACGTGCTCGGATAATTTTTTAGACAAGATTGATCTTCGTGAATTTTTTAGACCGTATTTCATCAAACTTCCGTTATGTTTGCAACGAAAATGTGCAAATGGGACAAAAATTTCAAGTCCTATTACAAATTAAAAAATAAAATTAGACACACAAATGAAATTGATTAAAAAAAAGGGTGAAAATACTAAAAAAAACAATTTATAAAAAAAAAAAATTAAAAGAAACCTCCTCTAGAAAAATTTCTTGAGTGTCGTTTATCATTTTTATTTCTTTTCTTACTTTCTGAAACTTGAGTTCCTGAAGAAGTTGCCACAAAACTTTAAAAAGAGAGAAAGAGATTGCAAATCTAAAGAAATTAAGGAGACGTTTAGTTAGAAGATTCAAACAATAATTTTAATCATGATTTATAATTTATTATAATATTTTTTCTCAACGTTTATGTTTAACAATAATTTTAAATAAAAAATAATTTTAATTTATGAACTAAACGTCTCCGAATTAACATTTAGGGGTATGAAAAAATTAGAAAATTTATTTTAATAATGTATAAGTTTAAATTTTTACATTTTATTATTGATAAATATTTTTTGTTAATGTAATTATTTAACTAAAAAAATTATAAACTAGGAATAAAAAATTAAAAATTCTAGATTCAGATTACCCGTATTTAAATAAAAAACGGCATCGTTTCTTGTGGCGTTGACGAAACGCGACCCCGACAAAAGAAAGAATTTGAGGCTGGAGACAAGTACGGAGGAGCGAAGCGATAGAGGAGAAGACCGGAAATAGTACAGCCCACAAAAAAAAAAAAAAAAAAAAAAAAAAAAAGGTCGAGATCAGACAGACAATGGAGATGCGAGATCCATCGAAACCGGATCCTGGTCCGAACCCGAACTCCGAGAACCAGGCCTCTCGCTTTCCCCACGCCATGACGACGTCGTTTCACCGCCCAAGCCCGGGCTTACCGGCCCGCGGATCCTACCACCGGAGGGCCCAATCGGAGGTCCAATTCCGGCTTCCTGACAACCTCGATCTGCTATCCGATCCCTTCGACGGCCCTTCTGGGAGCTTCGAAGAGCTCGGATCCGAGGACGACCTGTTCTCCACCTACATGGACATTGAGAAGTTCGGATCCAAGCTCAACGACGGGACCGCCGCCGCGCCAAAACCGGACAATGCCGGCGGAGGGGAAGAGAAGAATACGAGGCCGAGGCATCGGCATAGCAATTCTTTGGACTGTTCGATTTTGGAGACGATTGAGGCTAAGAAAGCCATGGCTCCTGATAAGCTTGCCGAATTGTGGAACCTTGATCCCAAGCGAGCTAAGAGGTATGGATGTATGTAAATTATACCTTGTGTATGTCTTCTGAAATTCTGTACTGTTGTTGATTTGCGTCGTAGATTTATAGATTTAGAAAATGCTTATTTGGTTGTAGTCTTGTAGAATTGGTACTTCATTACTGAACTTCAAGAGAAGGAAGAAATTTTTGTTTGTTTGAATTCTCGGAGTAGCATTTCCTTCTCAAGAACTAGTTTTTGAATTTATGGCGACCTGCATTTCCTTATGGCTTTTTTCAATTATTGTTGCTTTTTGTAAATTTAGTACCGCATATTGTCTAAATTTCACTTTCATGATCTTGTTACAGATCTCGCATTAGCACTTGGTGATAGATTGATAGGGGACAATTTTTTACGTTGATTTTTTTTTTTTCTAGGAAACTTTCTGATTGAATTGTTTGATCTAACCAATCTATGTTGATATTGTATTAGTACTCTGAATAAGTTGGTGCATTTTCAAAGGTATCCAATTGCGTTGGTATTACATAATCTGATGACTATGTCGAAGGCTTGCCTTCTTTATCTGTTATGTATTATAGCTCATACTATATGCCATTCTTGGTCTTAGTACAGTCAAACACATTGCACGTTTTAGATATGCCACTGATATGACACACCGGGATCTAGTTGACTCATGGAACATTGATATACGCCGTTTCTTTTTTGCTTGGTGTCCATTTAGTTATTGAACATATATTTTTTTTATCCATCTATTTTTGGTTCTGATATGTCAATGTAAACTTTCGTTTATTGCCTCATTGAACTTCTTAATTTCGTGTCCCTCTTTTTCGTTTTCCTCGAAGAAGAGTTGATGAAAGAAAGTTAGTTTAGTTTTTTGTAACATTGGAATATATTTTGTTTGCTTTCACAATTGAGGGTTTTTTGGTGGGAAGTTTCACAGAGCAGTCATTTCCATGTTTGTTCAGGATTTTGGCAAATAGGCAGTCTGCTGCTCGTTCTAAAGAGAGGAAGGCTCGTTACATTACTGAACTTGAGAGAAAAGTTCAAACGCTTCAAACAGAAGCCACTACTCTTTCTGCACAACTAACCCTTTTTCAGGTTCTTGCGAAAATACTCTTCTGGCTTAATTCATATACATACAAGTTACGCTGTTATAAAAAATATGTGATTAACCTCTTAGTTAGTTATGGTTGCTGTATTCTGTTTGACGCACTCGGCGGCACACTAATATTATTCTAATGTCCTCCTAAATATTGCCATTATGCTAGCACAAGTTGTAGTACATTTATGTTGTAGTCTCCATTAATCTACTATTTTCAGTTAGTTTTCTTTTAACCTTTTGTTGGTCTTTTTTGTGTGCGTGCGTGCGTGTGTTCTCTTTCATTCTGATCACGGGCCTTTCCATAGACTATTGCACTGTTACCTGATATGTTTATTTGTTTTTGTCTGTTCTGTTTTCTAGAGAGATACAACTGGTCTTAGTAGTGAAAACACAGAGCTTACACTTCGATTGCAAGCTATGGAGCAGCAAGCTCATTTGCGTGATGGTATGTATTATTTCTTTAAGTATCTTTTCTTGAAATACATTCCAGATTTTACTGCAAGTGATTAGGCATTATTATCTTCCTTTGTTGGCATAAACAGTTGATCCTCACTTTTAGGATTGAGTATCAATCAACATGCACAAAATCCAACCATTCTATTTGCTTTGTTAAGTTATTCAAATTAGTATCAATTGTTTATTGTTTTATGTTGTCGTTAACCAAGCAGCCAAGCACTCTAATCAATTTTTTAAGATTCGTGTGTTTTTCATAGTATTAGTTGATTTGAACAGTAAAGTACTCTGTCTATTTCCTTACTTGTGAATGAGCTACCTTTCCTTGAAAAAAACAGCTGGAACTTCCTAACTGGTAGTCCTATCCTATGATTGTTCCATTTTACAGCTCTTAATGAAGCGTTGAAGAAAGAAGTTGAGAGGCTCAAGATTGCCACTGGAGAAACGTTGACACATACCGATACTTACAATTTCGGAATGCACCATATCCCCTACTCATCCCAATCTTCCTTCTTTTCAAATCAGCATCAAGCTGGTCGAGGTGACACCCATAACATTCAAATGCCACAGTTTAATCCGCTTCAGTCTAATAATGTATCCACTACGCATCAGCCTATGCTCTCTGCAGCCTACTCTCATGCCTCAGAGACGTTGCAGCTTGATCCTATAGGCCGGCTGCAGGGTCTTGATATCAGCAACAGAGGTTCTCATCTAGTGAAGACAGAAGGGCCCTCCATTTCCGCGGGTGAAGGCAGCAGTAACAGATTTTGAGCTAATGTTGCTCGTCCTGACATGGTCCAAGCCATATTTGTTGGATTGTTCATAGACTGACCTTATTGACAACCAAAGGTACAGTTTTAGGGTTTCATCTGAACTTGATTCTTTCAATTTGTTTGGTTTTAAAATTTTTGGCTAGCTTGTTAGGTTTTAAGTTATTCATGGAATTGTTTCTTTTCAATTGACAAATTCTTTGTTTTTTCTTCTTTGGGGTTTCTATTGTTGGAAGAGAGGGTTGTTCTCAGTGATAGAGAGACTAAGGTGAAAAGCTATATATTCTCTTATCACTTGTGACTAAGGTGTCATTTGCTGTGAAAATCTCTTTCTTGTTATGTTTTTGGTCTACTGAGTGAACTCTCTCACATACACACACATATACACGTATGTACATATTTATCTCGTTTATAGTTTATTCTGTTATTCACATCACCATGCAAAGAAAAATTTTGAATTGTAGCTTTCACTACGGTCAGAACAGTGTGGCCTTTAAACCTTACTCGGTTTTTGTGGGATCTAACAGAGTGATATAGGTGGACACGATCTTCTTCATGGATGGTCCCCTACGACTTTGCGCCAATTTTGAGTTGACCCAGTTATTATTAAACATCTGCGTGATCCATGAGGCAAGATAAAGTACGTAAACTTTCATACACTTGAACAGAAGATGGATAAAAGTAGTAATTAAGGTTGTTAACCAACCATGAACAAATCAACTCTCTAAAGGCAGATATTACTGTAGACCTTTCATTTTTGTCTTCTTCTCGAACTCAAGCGAGAATTTGCACCTGCAAAACAGGAAAAAAATAATAATAATAAAGTTAACTTTGCACTGGAGTCTTGATTGGTGCTGGCTAAAGTTCTTCGGAGTCTTCGATGTTCAAAGTTTGTTTAAAAAGATTACCAAACCATGCTTGACTGCAAACAGTTGGTAATTAAGGTTACATCTTGGGAGCCATCTATTTGTCCATTTATATCTCATTTGAATTTTAAGCGCGAATTGCCCGTTAATTTGGGTTGACTCTTTAGCTTGCCAATCTCAAAAGTTGGCCTTATCTGTAATTTAAATTGAATTGGATAGCTATCTAGACAAGTGACTCGTGATTTCAGGGATTCAATCCTTACATTTGAGCCATTTTGTTATGATGCCCGGATCATATCTAGCATATCTAGCATGCCTTAAAGAGATCTTCTCTTAACTAAGATGAAATCAATAAGAATACTCTCAAGAGTGTGAGTCTGAAATTCTACTTCTTATATTAATCAAAAGGGTATTAATGAAGAATAAAAAGTAAAAATTTAGACTCACATATTCTAAAGATAAATTTGGTAATTTTCTCAAACAAAAAAATCTATATAACTCATAGCCGATATGACTAGCTTGGATGTCACAACAACACTCTCTTGCCTCGATTATGCGACCTGCATAAAAAATGAACATGTAGAAGCTCTTCAAATGGTAAAAATTCAATAAATTTTGGTCCTCAGATTCCCACCATGAGTACGAGAAAACTGATGTAACTCCATTCGGTATATCCTTTCTGTGAAAAAATAAAATAAAATAAAATACAAGAGCCCCAAACAGAGCTAATATGTCACCTTATAAGGGGTTATAAGTGTCCTACTTCACCAAGTTTTCCACTTAAATGCACATGGTTGGGATAGACCTTCAAACCTCATGTGGGGCTGTTTGGGGGTTGCAAAATGTGACCTTGCCATTAACTACCATATTGAAAGTGACCATTCGAGACCGTCTTACCATTTGTCTATTCCATGTTCCTGTGTCCTTGAGTCTCCAATTGGGCTAAAAGACAGCCCTTGTGAGGGACATTTTCATTGGTCCCCAATACCCAACATTTGGATGTAATCCACTTGCCCTCTTTTTGTGGATCTAAATTTAGATCAGATCCCTTGAGAAAAGGTTTGATGAAACCTTAGGATCACAAAATTTGTTGCTAGTTTATATATATTGGATATATATATATATATATTTTTCTTCTAATAAATACACGAAATAAATGCCGTGCACTCCATTTTTTTCTTAGCAGTGAAAGGGAATTCTCATGCTTGTAATGCCAAATCGAAACATAAAATTAAATGAGCCGAGGTCATGTTCTCATTTTGCTCAAAAATATTGTCCCCCTTTTTTCTCCATCCAATGTGTATATGTTGCTAGTATTAATGCTTAGACTTTTGAGCCTCTAATTCTACATCAAAGGTGTAAGAAAGATGAAATATATATATATATATATATTATATATATTAATTCCTACTTAGCACTTACAACTCCGTATATTTGGTTATAATTAGTCCTCGTCCATTAAGAATAATTCCTACTTTCCAAGCCGTATAATTTGACTTTGAAGTCAAATTCGGTGCAGACTAATCACATTCGTTCATCACGTTTAGTTTACTCCTTCATGAAAGGTTAAGAATTAAAAAAAAAAAAATAAAAAAACCATTTTCCTTACAAGTCATGAAAGAATAAAAATTAAAACCGGAAAACATGTCTCTTGAAAAATCAAAAGATACTACTAATTCCTCAAATCCACCAGAGAATTCTCATAAATGGAAGAGACAAATTTGTAGATTTGAAATTCTACTAGCGAATATGAAGTAAAATGATACTTTTTTCCGTGACCCCTTTTTGTCACACCGCACAAGAAAAGAAAAGAAATGAAATTTAATGCAAAAGATATGAAACAGAAAATGCTAGCCATTTAATACATCAAACCTGGAAGGTACTTGTTTACCATATTTTATTTTCATCCTACAAATGAAAGCAGCCATAAATTTTCCTTGTTATTGATGCATGACTAATATTATGGACCGCCAAGGCCGGGACTTGCATGTGCCGGTAACATGGTAGGCCCATCATCAAAAGCTGCCTACTCTTTCAATCGCTTATCCAATCCCAAGCTTTCAACTAATTAATGATATTATATTAGAATTAGATACCAACAAAAGTTAATATAATAAGAAAAATACTAATTTTTTACATTTATTATATTAAAATGTGAACTTTATTATCTTATTTTTTATTTAAATAATAATATATTAAGTTAATGGAGCCCACATAAATAATAAATGTAAAGAATAATAAAGAGATTAAGAGAAAAAATAATGTTAGTATTTCTCATATAATAATTAAGATTCTTGATTAAAGAAACTAATCATCCACGTACGCTAGTAATGCCAATCATGGGTTGTGGTATTATGCTAACGCACCCACACGTTCACCTTATTATATAGTTAATTTTTATTTTGAGTTGACAAAGCTCTGGTTTGATGCGTTTCTTGGATTTTATACTCAAAATTGTTTTTGTTTTTGTTTTTTTTTTAATTAACCTTAGTTTACAGTAACCGACATTTGATTCTGCATATCTATGGAGCAGTATTTTGCTTAATCTGAAATGACTCATTTTGTAATTATCAAATAATGACTTGTTGGACGGAAATCAAATAGAGACATAACTTGTGTCAGAAAATGTAAATGGGTAAAACCCAGGCCTTCTAAGTTCTATCTAACAGATTTCTTTCAAGTAACAAACTTGATGTGGAGATATGAATAGTTTATGAAGAAGGTAAAATCAATCTATTATTCTCTTAAAGCATAACGATGCAAGCAGAAGGTAATTTAAGCAAGTTGTAGTCCAATAATATTGAGCTTAAGGTCTTATGTTCTAGTCTTATGGTGAAGATAGTTGGAAATTTTAGATTATTGACTCAATATTTATTACCTCTTTATCTGCCGACCCAAGGAGTTATAGTCTAATACGGATGTTCAAAATATAAACTACAATTGGTCACTTCTCCCACACTTTTTATCATAAAAAAATTGAGAAATTAGCATTTTCAAACATGCTAATGATTAAGTAATATCCCAGTTGTTTTGACATAGGAAAAAACGTATATATTTAACAATGTTTTAGGATATATATATATATATATATATATATATATATATAGTGTGAATTGACTTTAACTGGGGTACCTACCTTCAAGTCTTCAACCAGTATGATTCTACTACCTACGTTAGGTACATAATCCTCCACAGCTCACAAAATTAGACCTTGGAGACACCAAAACTTCCCCAATCAAAGGCCTTAATTTGTTAGCTAATTTTGCGGAATCTCAGAAGAAAAAAGAAAATATATTTTCCACACGTAACAAACAATATTTCAATGTCTTTCAACTAAGAAAATTGTAAACATTTTTTTCTTTTTTATATATATACAAGTATAAGACGAAGAAAACGGTTGCGACGTGCATGTGCTGGTGGGGTCATTGGGGTTAGCAGTTGGTGAGTCGAACTGGAACATTTGCATGTGCAACATCGATACTTGTAAACGACCTGAAATTACGAAAATCTGTTTTTGTGGTTCTCTCTCTCTCTCTCTCCCTCTCTCCTCAGAGATGAACACAGCTAACTTGTCACTTTCTAGCACACTGCCCCACGTAAAAGAGCAAACCTCTTCTTCTCTTTCCCTATATAAGTAAACCTCTTTATTCCCTTTTTTTCCCACCACTCAGCTCTAGGCACTTCTCTCTCCCTCCCTTTTTCACTTTCTCACAACACATAACCAAAATAAACACACAACATTGTTAAAAAAAAATGGCCATTGCTTCACTATCTGCCGTCTCTCTCCTATTCTTGGTCCTTAACCTTTGCCTTAGAGGCACTTATGGTGACTATGGAGGAGGATGGCAATCCGGACATGCCACATTTTATGGGGGAGGTGACGCTTCCGGCACAATGGGTATGTTACACTGACTTACTTTGTATCTTTATTAGTATTATGCCCCGACTTATGGTAAAAGTGCTAAGAGGATTAATGTATAACAATATAACAGAATTGTTACATAATAAAAAAAAAGGACAAAATAGATGTCACGTTTTTATGTGACACGCATTATCATGTCCTTGTCATTGTTAATGGCGATGTTTAGTTTTGTAAACAACAGGAAAAGATTAATAAAAGGTTAAAAACTTAAAGGGAAAAAAAAGTTTAATGTCATGGAATTGTTTCAATCTACTCTAATTCTTGTCAATGCAACTATTACTACAGGAGGTGCTTGTGGATACGGCAACTTGTACAGCCAAGGCTACGGAACAAACACTGCAGCACTAAGCACAGCTCTGTTCAACAATGGCTTGAGCTGCGGGGCTTGCTACGAAATGCGATGTGACAACGACCCGAAATGGTGCCTGCCCGGCAGCATCACCGTCACCGCCACAAACTTTTGCCCTCCCAACCTCGCCTTGTCAAACGACAACGGCGGCTGGTGCAACCCTCCTCTCCAACACTTTGACTTGGCCGAGCCTGCTTTCCTCCAGATTGCTCAATACCGAGCTGGAATCGTCCCGGTCTCCTTCAGAAGGTAACCAACTAACTAACTAAGCATCAATTCAGTTTTCTAATCAAAGAATTAAGCAAACTTGTCTATGTGATAGTAAATTATTAATCTAACTTAATTGTATGTGGTTTTTTGCAGGGTGCCATGTGTGAAGAAAGGAGGAATTAGGTTCACAATCAATGGTCACTCGTACTTCAACTTGGTTTTGATCACAAACGTTGGAGGAGCAGGAGATATTCACTCAGTGTCAATCAAGGGATCAAAGACAGGATGGCAATCCATGTCAAGGAATTGGGGGCAAAATTGGCAAAGCAACTCATACCTCAATGGCCAAAGCCTCTCTTTCCAAGTCACCCTCAGTGATGGAAGGACCATTACTAGCAACAGCGTTGCACCAGCGGGTTGGCAATTTGGGCAAACATTTGAGGGAGCTCAAGTCTAATTAAAAAAAAAAAGTGTATGATTTTTCAACACTTTTTTTTTAATGTGTGTGACAGTTTGTAATACATGTAATACCAAAAATGGCATTTTGTTTGTTGGGGGTAGAGTAGGGAATTATATATATATAAAAAAAAAAGGCAAGGCCCATGAGGCTGTTTATAGCTGAGGTGGCTGATTGGCACCCGCTAGGCCTTTTTTTTTTTTTTGGGGTTATTAAGGGGGTTGTGACTTGTGAGTCCAAATAGTTTAAGAGTTAGAGATAGGAAATACTCAATTTGAGTGCCTTTTGTTTAAATCAAAGGCCACTTTGGTATGTTGAGAGAGTAATGTAATGTAAATTTACTCCCCAGTTGGTGTCAGGAGTGTCAGACCCAGCTGGGGAAACTTTCTAAATTATAAATAATAATACTTTTGATTATTCTTCGTGGATGTTTATGGGTCTAAGTCAGTAAATGAATATCAATATCTCATCCCATCTGTGGCAACTTTATAGTATTCTGAATTTCTGATCCACAAGTGAAGATCTCTTTATTGCAAGACTTGGCAAATAAGCAAAGCCAACAGAATCCCACATACAGCTTTAGCCGAAACAAAAAGAAATATGGTCAAACAAACAAACAAAAATGTTGAAAAGAAAAAAGTAAATAGGATTCTGCATGTGACATTTCCTCCTAAGCTATTTCTACCGAAGTATCAGGATGAAGTTTGCGAACCCCGAGTGTATTCCAGTCAATAACAGGATTGCAAGTGTCGGTAGCTAATTTACAGAAAAATTGTATATTTAGAGCTCCAGTAGATTTGTAAACTTTAATTTTGGTGCTGAGGCCCATCCATTTCAAAATTAAGATATTGAGTTCAAATATCCATCCCAAAACATGTATTCATAACATATATTGAGTTCAAATATTGAGTTCAATCATAACATATATTCATGTATCTTTCATTTATTTAAGGACCTATTCCAAAATGGAAGTAAACAATAAAATGATCAACTAATTTACCTGTTTTTACAAGACTTCAAGTAGAAAATTAGTTAAGACTACAAACATGAAACATTTACAATCAGAGAAGTTTGTTAAGCTAACCAACTGGAACAATTATTAAACCTTCTAATTCCATTTTGATAGTGAACGCAAGACCACTGGGGATAAGATTTTGGTGGAATAAGATTGCACGATGTCATAGAAAGAGAAATCTAGTGTTGATAAGATTTTGGTGGAACAAGTTTGTTAAACTTTCTGGTGCCTTTGCTATCAAATGATGACACATTTGCGACCAAAAAAAAAAGGAACTGGACATATATTGATCATCAGTCTTGGGGTCTATATTATAACAAATCACAATCAAATTAGAATTTTCACTTGAGCCTCTCTCTTCGTAGCCTCTCCAGCTCCTTGACCATCTGCCAATGTTCCAAAGATAAGGATGTTTCACCGTAACTCATGCACATTAGACGGCCAATTGTCAGCAATCTGTACGCAAGAAAAAACTAATTACAGATTTTAACTAAAACTTTGCATATAAGTTGATACTAATAACTTTCACTACGGGGAAAAAAATGACTCATAAGGCATAATGGAAGCTTGTGAATTCTAACCTGCTAAAATCTTCAGTGCCTAGGTTCCTGTCCTCTTGCCTTGCTTCAACCAAGTCATTTTCTATCACCTGAAAATTTCACATTAAAGGTTCACAGAAACATTAATTTTGTTTTTGTACTTAGTTTAGCCTCTTAAAGTTTAATCTTATGCATTGAGAAAAAGAAAAACTTGTTTAATGTGAATGAAGACAATACCTTCTGAATTTCTGAGTCGATAGAATGAGGCAATGATCTAAGCGTGGCCAAGTACCATCTCCATGCGTCCATCGCTTCTGGAGAAGCTTCAGAAGAACCCACTGAAGTAGGTTGGAAAGGTAAAACTAAATCAGCAGGACAAAAAAATGATTTCCCCTCTGACAATATGAGCAACTGGATATCAGCTGCCATCTCCATTTTATAGTACTTGAAGTCATACTCCAGCTGATAGAAACATTGCAAGTTCGTATCAGTAGTAGTTAAAGGTATGTAACATTTTTTTTTCTCACTGAAACGCAAGTTCAAGTAAGCAAAAATCAAATCAAGCAAATTCAAGCGAATCTCTATGTTAAGTAGTCAAAACACATTTCACCTAGGCTATATGCGAAAATAAATGTGTATTAATGTGTTTGTGTATATATATCTGTGTGTATATATATATATATATATATATATTATATAGACACAACCAAGACTTTATGGACAATGCAAGATCAACTTCACCTTTTGCAACTCGATCAAATTTTTAAGCGATCTTGTATTGTCAACTCCAACAGAGAAGAGGTTTCCTTCTCCCATTGTGGTCTCGTCAATGAGCAAGTGTGTGCCCTCAGCCAGCTGCAGACGACCGGTAATGAGCCTGGAGCAAAAATTTAGGCTTGTCAAATATATGAAGAACTGTATATTCTTAGAAGTTACAGTTCAGCCAAAATAATACAACTGGAAAAGTGAACTTGAATTACAATTACGGAAAGGAGATGAGTTTACCTATTTGTCTCATAATCCTTTTTTGGTGAAAAAGGAGTAGTGTTGAGATACCCAATTGTTAGAGGTAAATAATCAGAGAAAGGTAAAAGATTCTTGATTGCAAGGCTAAGATGATTGCCAAACACAGACACACTTTCTTTGCTTAAACCAGTGAGATTCAGTGAAAGCTTCCCCACAGCAAGTGTATCGACTCTAGAATGCACCTGTCAAGAAAAATGTTTTAGTTAATATAATATATCCCATGAGTAAGACTCAAAACAGGATAGTTGTCATAATAACAAATTTAAGATTAAGATTAAAAAAATTAAAGCAAGCAAATGTAAAAGCTTTTATCAAGAGAAAATCACATTATGATTGTGAAAGATGATTTACTTTGGACAGGAGATGCAACAACACGAAATGCGCAGCTAGACCATCATTACCAAGAACATTTGTGAGATGCCTCAGGAGAGTTTCCCTTATCTCTTTTACCACTACAGGTTTTGGCTGTGAGATAAAACAACAATGTGATTTTAACACAGGGCAACATTAGGGAAAAGTTTTACATATCTAGATTATTGGAAGTATAACAGAGGTTATGTCTATCCATTATCATTCACATAGGATAACCAAAACTAAAGTGGACATAAAATCACCTCCAACATGGGCGAACTTTGAAGAAAGTCATGAACTGCAAGTTTCCGATGAATGAGACAGTGGAGGTGTGGTACCTGTAAAAAAGAAAATAAAACATAAGTTATACAGAAATGCAAGAAATGCAGTTACAGCAAAACACATATAGATACGGAAGCCAATTAAGTTGAAACTGCCTTTTCTGGTTAGGCTGAAGTCAATTGTGTGCGATGCACACTAAATTTACAAAAGCAAATTTCAAGTGGTGTAGAAACACGCATTGGGCACTAACCAGTTCTAATAATTTTAATAAGTAGCCCATATTTATCAGTGTCAAACTTCAGGAACTAGCATAAATGGGCTCATCATAAACTCTTACAGTAAAGTAAATAAATGTAAGAATAATATCAACCACGATAATAATACTTATAATAATTAACTAGCAGCAATATGAACAAAAATACGTAAAAAGTGACGAGATTATGCATGAAGACAACAAAAATCAAGTGATAAAAGAAAGAGCCGGTACCTCATTGCGAGGGGGCAAAGGGGTCAATTCATCTCCCATGAAGCCATTTTCAAAATCATCATATTCATCTTTATCCACTTGATGTTGTGAAACTAAAGTGAGGACACCAATAAACTCATAAACCTCGTTTAGCTTCAAATCGGACTCCGGGATATCACATATCTGACCATTTGAACTAAATTTTTATCAGATTCGGTAGACCAAGCAAGAAACATATAAAATTCATCACTTTAAAGCCATACAGCTAATTAGCTTGGGAGATTAACAAACGACAACATACCTTGACCAGACAAGGAAGAGAATCCCTATCAACATTAGGCTGAACACTTGCACTAGAGCAGGCGCCCTGAGACACAGACTCCTGAGACTGAGAAGACTGGGAAGGATGTCCATCCTCTCTCTAGCGAAAAAAATCAGGAGATAAGAATGATATTCATCAGAAATGTGTAACACTATATAGTAAAATGAGTTATGATCTTCATCAGAAATGTAGAACGCTGTTTAGCAAAATGAGTTAGCATTGACAACCAAAAACAACACAAAGCACAATATAAACTTTTAACAGAATCTCAAATTTCAACTCCTCATGCGATTAGATAAATACCAAGTGTAAATAAAATAAGGATATAAGAGTGAATCATCCATTCACTGATTTCTACTTACCACCTTTTTGGCGCTAGGAGAACCTTCAAACCCATCATTCGAGACCTGTCATAGCAAGTAATGTATTAAAATTATTCATTTAACAGAGAACAGGGTACTCGAACTAAAATATGAAACTCAAAAACTAAAGACACCATATCAGCAAATTGGATGAAAATTTAAACTGAATATGATGACCTCATTAAACCTATCATTATAAACTTAATCCGATTTAAATAAAAAGGACATGGAATATATCATGTTTATTCTAATTCCCAGACTTGCACGAATGACTTGGTTAGACTGTTTTTAAGCTTCCATTGGTTTCACCTACCTTTTGCACTTTACTTCAATATCCTCAGTATATTGAATTAGTACAAGAATACTAGTACAAGATAAGGGGGCAGAAATTACAACTAAATCCATGTCATCAACAGCTTCATCATCCCCTCTCCGACGCTTCTCTCTTTGTTGAGATGCCAACTCCATGCTTCTTTTTATCAACGCTTCAGAAGAAGATTCAGCCCATGAATTCAGTCCCGGAACCTGAAACAAGATTAAGGCAACAACAAATTAAAAAAAGATGCTTGTGCGCTGTTTCCAAATTCATGGATTTCACGGCATGATAAGATAAAGAACATAAATTAAAGAGACACTCACGGGGATACAGTAGAGCAAACGGCGTTCCCAAATTCGCATATCCGCCGAAGAATCCATTGGAACTTGTGAAAAATCCAAATACTTGTTGGTTCTCCAAGCCGTGCCATCCTTCAAAAACCACGAAAATAAATTGGACTGTTCTCAAGACTCAAATAAAAACAAAAACCCAGAAAATCACTGCCACTGGGAAAGCATCAATACCTTGTAAGCACCGATATAGACTTCATTTCCCAACATGTCCTGAATCATTCCCCGGAATCGAACCAGAGTGTTGGGCTGAATCCATCTTACAGTTTTGTGATCCAGAATTGGAACCTAAATTCATTGCAAATCGGGATTAAAAAGGAAATCAATATCGTATAACATAAATTTTGTATTGGAAAAATAACATTCATATTACAGTTCATTTCCAACATTAAGACTTAGTTTGGGACCCCAAAAAACTAAAGATCATGTCTTTCCATCATCTTGATCAAAATGAGTGGACATTAGCGAATTCCAACGAGATTATAGCAACTAGCGAAAAGTACCACTCTGATAAGCACAACCCTAGGAAACGTTAAATTTCAAAAATTAGGGAGAGATCGAACCTGAGAGAGGCCGTCCTGATCGAAAAGAAAGTTGCGGAAGACGTCAAGGGCTCCCCAGTCGCCGCCGCTGAAGGAGGCGGGGTCGCCGCTGGAGGCCATGGCCTTCTCGAACGTCGATCGTACGACACCCAGAGGGTTTGCAAGACAATCGTACGTTAAACCCACCATATTTGATTCTCTCTCTCTCTCTCTCTCTCTCTGAGTGTGTGTGGTGTAGTTTCTGGTGCTGAAAGGGCTTATTAGACAGTGATCTTCCCGCCAAATCTTGGGGGGGAAGGTGTACTCCCGCCAATTCGGGAACGATCACATACACGTTAAACTACGTAGGTTTTGTTGCTCTGTGGGCGCTTTAGTCATATTGGGCCACACAAGAATTCCAGGGCCTGGACCATATTGGATGGGATAATCTTGACAAATTAACGTTAAAAGTTCTTAATCCTTTACGATTGATTCACAATTTATAAATAATTACACTAATAAAAAAATATTTATTAATAATAAAAAATAAAAATTTAGATTTATATACTCTTAAAAAGTAAAGGTCTGTTTAATTCATGAATTCAAATCATGATTAGAACTATTTTCGATTTATTCGTATTTTTTTGAGAAAAAATACTGTAACGAACCATGAATTATGATTTGAATCAGGGAGCGAATTTAGATACTAAACGGACCCTAAATTCTCAATTTTTTTTAACGGGGGAGATGGGCTGACTTGGCATAGGATAGGATAGTGGGTTGGACTTTATAAACACGTGGCAAAAAAAAGAAAAAAAAAAGAGAGTTACATTTATGTATGATATGAGAAAAAAAAAAGAGAATAATCTTGATAAATATCTATTAAAAATGTAAAGATCAGGATTTTTATCATTTATTTTTTATCATAATCTTTTTTAACGGGTATTTATTAAGAGTAAATGATAAAGGTCTAAACTCATGCACTCTTAAGAGTAAATTCTCTATTTTTTCAAAAGAAAATCGGTGAACTCACCATTTAAATGTATTATTTTAAAATTTTTATTATTTACTCTTGATTAATATTGTTTTGACCTATATAATTTTTTGATTAAAGGGTATTAATTAAGATTAAAGAATAAAAATCTAAGACTTATGCATTCTAAAGGATATTTGTCTCTTTTTCTCTTATTTAAATTGTAGTAAATAACATATTTATAAAATTAAATTAAGTAAATCGCAGACTTTAAAACTATTTAAAGCAAATAGTAATTTATTGTGTAAGTGTTTCTTCTAAGACTATTAAAAAATAATTTATATAGTAAAAAATCTTTATTTACATGAAAAAAATCTTTTTACTAAAAAGAAAATTTACATGGAAATCTTTTTTATTAGTCGTAAATGAACATTTACATAGTAAACTATTATTTATTTCAAATAGTTTTAAAAAAATCTGTTATTTATAACATTCTCCTAAATTTAAAATATTTGACAAATGACAAGATGAAGTATTCATATGAAATGGTCAATTTTACACTCCATGTTTAAGATATGTCTTTAATTTAACAATATTATTAATCTATCAATATCATGATTACTGATATAATATAATTCTAAATATATCCTTTTTTATGTGGGTGGTTGTGAATTTGTATAACAAATTTTAAAAAGTAATTAACTGGGAATAAAAATGTCATTACAGACTATTTTACATTCTTATAAGTAAATATAACAACTTATGGACATTTATTTTTTCATCCATGACTAAATGGACATAAATATAATTAACTCTCACAAAATTTAAACAATTATTAGGAAATTAATGTAGTTATGTGAGAATACATATATAATAAGTACTATGTTTCATTTCCACTCTCCTAAATTTTTCATCTTAGTGTAATTTTTTACTATTTTACTATTGGTCAGTACTTAGTCCACACACAAAGCACGTGGAAATGCGGAAGATTTAATTTTGCACAATTTTCTTTGTGGACTGGCATGAGAGACGTGCCTAAATTTATAACCCTTTTTTCTTTTTTTTACTTTACAATTTGCATGCTTTTGTTTTTTATATGAAAAAAAAATTATTTTTACAAAACAATTATAATAATTATTTTACAATTTCACATTATGTAGGATGTGTTGGTAGCCGAATCGAATTCAGCGGCGGAAACGCAGCGGAAAGGCGGATCGTGTATAATAAAAACTTTCATAAAACTTTTGAGATACTCTATAGATTATATTAATTTATGCACGAATAAATTAATCTCATTAATTTATACATTCAAGGTTCAACCGAAAAAATACCTTGTAGCCGACTCGGATGATAACTTGAATTTCTTTGACCACGAACAGTCCTAGCTCCAAGCTTTGTGTTTAGAACACCAAAGTCTTCCACGTCAATTCCTTGATTCCACGTAGACGTGTGTGTGGGTATACGCGAGACAAAACAGGTTTCTGAAACACTCGAATTTCCACAAATATCAACGCATGCACGATGTGAAATTTTGGAGAAAAATATTTTTTTACTCTTTTTCCCAATATGAGAATTTCGGCCACACTAGAAAACTAGGGCTGAAAAGTGTTTCAAAAATTGTTACCACAATTTTCTATCTATCTCATATTTTATAAGTAGAAGTCAAACTTCAAAATAGAATCATATCCTTATCTCCAATTTTGAATTTGGAACAAAAAATCCCTTCTCCTTATCCTTTAGGTGGCCGGCCACACACTAGGGTTTTATCCCTGTGTGTGGCACCTAAATAAGATAGGGAAGGAAGATATTTTATCTATTATCCAATAGTCCAATTTTAATTCATATTCAAATTCAAATTTAAGTCAAACTTAAATTAATTTGAATTCTAAATTGAACAACTTATCAAATAAGTTTAAATGGATAAATCTAGATATGTTCAAATTCAAATTTAAATAATCTCATTATTTAAATAATAATTAATTCTCAATTAATTATTCTTCGAGTATTTAATTTTAGAATTCTGTAATTCTAAAATTCCCATTTTGCCCTTTGTGTCTGGTAGAATTACAAGGACGACGCGGGGACTAATGGACCTATAATTCTGAGCTCCAATAAAATTAATAATTAATTAAACACTTTAATTAATTAATTAATTAATTAATTCTATTAATTCCAATAGTTACTCCACTATAAACTTGGAATTGCACTCTCGGAATTATAGACATTAATTACTTCTAAATTGTGAAGTGTCCATTTTATATAGTCATTGCATATAGATCGATCCTCCATAAATAATTCATAATTAGAGTCAGGTAGAATCCGTTAACCTCTCTAATTACATCTTTATCCTTGAGTACCATTGATTCTCTAATGGATAGTGATTCATAAAACACATTCATGAACCAGAGCGCTCTTACTAATCCAAGTACCGAATCAACACTCAAGAGGATTATTTATCTGCTTCTTTCTCAAGAAGGAATGGATTCCATCTCGTATAATAACATTCCCAGCTACCTACTTAATTATGTCTCCAAAATACAAGGAATAGGATTCAGGGTCTCGAAATCCGTACTAAGTAAATCAAAAGACATAAATTCATAAATAGGAGTTTGTTAAGAACTCAAGATTAAGATCATTCTATATATGACCATCGGTAGACTCAATTAGAATTTCTATGCTTAACGGAAATTATTAGAAATTCATATTGTGTCTGCGTTCATGTTCCACATAATCTCATTATGTGAAATACACTCATTCAATATCTTGCCATATTAATAGTGCGGATAATACCGTTCCATTCTAAATAGGAATGACATGTATTAATAATGTTTTAATTAAAGATTCCGAACTTTAATTAAATTCATTATGAACAATTACTTTTGATTATTATCCTTAAACATTATCTTCTCGTATATAACACTTATATACCATGTTTAAGGTTACATAAATAATCAAGGAATTTTATTTGATATTCATAAAATATTCATAAATATATGCATATAAAATGATGAATAAACTATTTTATTAAATAAATAATAAATATCCTTTTACATCTCATGCTTTCAGAACACTATTTTCAACAGGATGATGGTTAAAAACAAAGTTCAAAAAACAAATGCATCTTTTCTCTTATATATGTGTGTGCAGTAAAGAATATTTAAAGATTTACAAGTTGAATTTATTTGTGAAAAAGAAAAAACAAACAAGAAAGCATTTGATGCAAAAAGGTAAATTAATAGAAAAAAATCTTTGGAATTCATTTGAAAAATAAATGTCATTTTAAAGTATTACATGAAGAAATATGGAATTTGGGGTGTACTTGAAAAAAAAAAAAAAAGGTAAATTAGTGAAAAGGTTTTTAATGAGAACACTCTCTAAATACAAGATTTATTAAAAAAAATAAAGAAATAAATAAGCAGCCAGGCAATCAAGTATATATATATATATATATATATATATATATATATAGTAAAATACCTTATGATTCATTTCCAGCACAATAATAATAGTACTACGTACGATATTACATATATATTCATGCTTTAAATAGGATACTATTTCAGGAAAAAAGAAAAAAGAAAAAAAAAAAGAAAGATAATTTAGATATACACTGGATTTATTCAATTATCCTTTAAAGATTTTGTTTTTCAAAGAACAAAAATGCTCTAATTATAGTCTTATTTCAAGTCCAAGTCATAGACAGACTCGACGACCCTCTAAAATCCTATATAAGGCCCCAATTCCTTCCTATAACACCACATCATAGATCAGCAATTTGCTAGTATAGTGTTTGACACCAAATCAAAGACCACAAAGCCATGGAGCGCCAAAAAACAACCCTTTTCCTCGCCATCTTCTTCTCTTTTGCTTTCATAACAGCTCGTGCACGTCCGGCTCCAACCACCACCGCAGCATCCAACCAATCTCCACCGTTTCCCGCTGTCTTTGCCTTCGGTGATTCGACCATCGACTCGGGCAACAACAACGGTCTCATGACAATCTTCCGTGGGGACCACCCTCCCTATGGCCAAGACTTCCCTGGCCACATTCCCACAGGTAGGTTTTCCAACGGGAAGCTCGCAACCGACTTCTTGGTCGCCAGCCTCGGCATCAAGCACGCCTTGCCGGCCTACCTAAGCCCGTCACTGACCGAGCAGGACTTGGCCACCGGCGTCAGCTTCGCCTCGGGGGGTTCGGGCTTAGACGACGCCACCACAGCCTTAACTGGGGTTATAGACATGCCCAGACAGTTGCAATACTTGGATGAGGCCATGTACAGACTGGAGGGAAATATTGGAAGAAACGCAACCCAGGAATTGGTTAGGAATTCTCTATTCGTTATTAGTGTTGGGACTAATGATGTTGTGTTTAATCTCTATAGAACGCTGAACTTTCAGCACACTCCTTCTAGCTACCAAGATTTTCTTCTCCAAAGGATTGAGGCTTTCATTCAGGTATATACATGCTAACTTTTCCAAAATAATGTGAAAAATAGTACCCTAAAAAAAATTTGCTGAAAAGCTTAGCCATGAACACTAAATTACTTTTGAAATCCTCCCATATTTTACGCCCTTTTCCATTACCATAAGTTAATGTATAAATCGTCTTAAATGTTTTAATATGACCCTTGAAACCAGTCTAGGTTTTGATTCGCAAAATTAGTGGTCGATTTGCCATAAAAAGATCTCTGCATATACTGCAAAACCGTTGACTAGGCTCGCTGCCGTTTTCCTTCCGAAATTATAGCATTAGCTTGAACATAAACACATATATATATTGACTATATTGATTTGCTAATTAAGCGAGCCAGCCGCGCGTGGCATTAGCTTGCATTAAGAAGCTATAATTAATCTTGCATTTGATTTTTTTTCTTTTTTTTTCCTTGCTTTATAACTGTTCTCGTGTATCAGGGTTAGAGCGTTGTGTTCTATTAGTACTTGATGATGATTGTGATCGATATTGATTTATTTATTTATTTATTTTTTTGTTTCCTGAAGGCTCTATACGAGCGAGGAGCTCGCAAGATTGGCGTGGCAGGTCTGCCTCCAGTAGGGTGCTTACCACTGCAAGTGACCGTAGGCAGCTTTATGCCAAGCCCACACATGCTCCACCGCCTTTGCATCACCGAACAGAACATGGACTCTCAAACCTACAACTCCAAGCTTCAACAGATTCTCTCTAATCTTCAGTCTTCCATGCCTGATTCTGGAATCGTCTACTTTGACATATATGGTTCCATGATGGACATGATCACTAATCCTGCTAAATATGGTAACGTGCATTATGAATAATTAAAAGAAATCATTCTTGTTTTTGTTTTAATATGGATTTTAATATTTTGCTGAGTACTTAATTTCTTTTTTTTTTTTTTTTTTTTTTGTCTTTATTGAAGGATTCCAAAACACTCTTCAAGGATGCTGTGGAACGGGCATGATGGAGATGGGTCCTCTGTGTGTTGTGGGTTTGCCTATGTGTCCTGATCCATCTCAACTCATTTTTTGGGATTCCATGCACCCTACAGAAGCTGCATACAAGGCCATTGCTGACCAGTTTTTGCAAACTGTGCGTCAACTTCCTTAAGATATATAGGTTGTTTCTATTAGGAATAAAAGTACGTAGTAGATTTTTTTTTATTTGTTAGATTTTTTTTAATAAATATGATGTATAATATATTCAAATTTTCAAATATTATTATTCTTCTTTTTATACACTTTTTTTTTTTAAAACAATTCTTCTAATTATATGTACTTTCTTTTGCATTCTTTTTCTCTATTTCCATATTGTTAAATGTCGCTGATAATAATTGAATCTCGAAAGATGATCCACGTCGGTCCCTCTCTATTTCTAGTTGAAATATTGAATGTTGAATTACAAAATATATATTCTTACATACATACATACATATATATATATATATATATATATAAAGATATATATAAGAAAGCACAACGTGAAAGCACAATGTGCTTTGACTGTTTGGAGCATTTCGACCAAAACGCCCACGTTTTGGTCGAAATGCACCCCCCTCCTTTTTTTCCCTTTTAGGTCCTCCAAATTTTTTTTTTCCATTTTAACTTAAAATTTAGGATTAATTTCATAAATGCCCCCTCAAACTATATACCATAATTCAAAGTGCCTCCTAATATGTTTAAACAGCTCAAAATATCCATCGATCTATAGAAAATGTATCAAAAACCTCATCCGTCCACTTCCGTCTATAGATTTAACAAAATTGCTGATATGGTGTACAATTAAAATTTAACTAAAGGCATCCAATTCTAATTACATCTATAAAAAAGATAAAATATTTAAAAGACAAGGGCAAATAATAATAAAAAAAAACTTCATGTTTTCAATAAAGAAAAAAGAAAAAGGAAATCCATTAACCATTGTCTTCAACCATTAAAATAATAATAATAATAATAAACTTTTTGCTCTTTTTTATTTTTACCCATAAGAAAACCATCCATTGGCCCTTTTTTTCCCATATATTCTTCGGCCTCCAAAATTTTCTAGCATCCGTAGGTGTTTGTGTTGTGTGTGTGTGCGCATTTTTTTTTTTTTTTGGTCCCATAACTTCTAATTTATAATTAATTTCTCACCCTTGTTAATCTGTTTCATAATCATATTATTATATAGTAACAATGATTTGCTAAGCCAAGGCCGAACCAGCCGTGGCATTATAGATACATATATTCTTATGCTAGAGCAAGCACTACATTGGAAAACTGCGTATTAGTGTTTTTCAGGAAAAAAGAAAAAAAAAAAATGCTTCAAAAAAATCATCACTTGTATGCTGAGGTTTTTTTTTTTTTTTTTTATTTATTTAAAAAAAAACACAAATACTTATATGTTGAGTTGTGTCTAGCCTAATAACAACTTACGGTTTTTTGTTTTTCCGTGGGTTGCGGTATTCTGCACTAATTAGTCTAGGCACTCTCTGCTCTAATTATTTGTAGTACAGTACCACAATGAAACAATAGTAAATTTTCGGATAACCATATACCTTCATAAATTGCATGTCGTTTTTCAGATTTAAATTCACCAAATTCCCGAACAGTGAATGACGGTAAATGACCAACTTACAGACGATGTGACGATTATAAAAGATATATTATTTTTTTTAGAAGAGTAGATTAAAAGCTTTTGAGTAATTAGACGCGAAATGAATCATCCTTTTTTAATTAATTAACAAGAGCATGTCGTTTTCATGAATTGAGGAAAAATAGCCTTAGAACGTATGTCGTTTTTACACTTAAACGACCAACAATCTACATGTCTACTTTCTATTCAAACAACGGCAAATTTTCAAATGAAAATATTTTCTCCAGCAAAACATGTACCTTGTTAATGTTTTCTATTTGTACGGCAATCGATCTAACATTTAAATTTCTTAGGTTTTTTTTTTTTTTTTTTTTTTTTTTTTTTTTTCAAGTGTAAACAAATAAGGAAGAGCAAGAACTATAGTTTTTTTTTTTTTTTTTTTTTTTTTTTTTTTTTTAGATCCTCTCGGTCTTGCCCTTGCTAATATCGTCTTCGCTATCGTTGTCGTCTTGGAATAACAGAGCAAGAGGAAAGTCACCGTCTTCTTCAAATTCTTCTTCCAAGGGGGCAAAAGAACTGAGACTTTCATGAGGAACTTGTGTTCAATAATCCTATTCCCAAGAAGACAATGACGGATCTAGAAATTTATTTTAGTGGGGGCACTTATACAAGATCATACTTTTGAATTAGATATTTAACTATACAATAAAACTCTAACATCACCTCCTAATACAATACTTTTTTTTTTTTGAGTTAAACACTAATAGAATAAAAAAACTAGTGCCATAATTAAATAAAATTAAGCATACAATAAAAGTAAAACAAGAAAACTCTAGTATTTCCTACTATTATTACCTTCAATATTCTAAAACTAAAATATCTTATAAAAGATCATAATATACTCATGTATTCATTTCCTATATGCTTAAAAAATGTTTCGTATCAATTGAATTTCTATTTATTAAAGGAGAGTACAAGTTTTTACTATATATATATATATATATATATATATATATATATATATGAGCACACATGGAGAAACAAAAAAAGGAATAATAAAATTTAAAGTTAAAAAATTAAGAATTTATAAAATATATAATCATAATATAAAACAATGAAAATTAAGGGGAATTAGGCGGAGCAATGTATATATGGAAATTCTCAACAACAATAAATAAATAAAAGTTACATTTATATTTTACAAAAGGTAAGTGGGGACATATCTAAGAGGTAATAGAGTGAGATTTTATAAACAGGTGGCTTATTTTGTAAATCTCAAAAAAAAGTGAGTGGGGCCATGTGCCTTCATTGGCCCCTTCATAGGTCCGTCACTGCAAGGTGATCAACGGGACAGGACCTCATATAGAGCTTGATCGGAAGACGGCCGAGCATGGCTTCTGGTAGGGACTATTTTTTTTTTTTTTGGGTTCTGATGTGGGGACTACATTAGAATTTAGTACTATATAGCCAGTGCTCCGTCAATGGCTGTTTAATTAGGATAATCTATATTTTTTAATTTTTTTTTGTTGGGGTTTTTGCTTAAATTGTAGGTTAATGTTTTGATTACTGCTAATTAGTCATGTCAGACAGGTCTACAATACAATACATATATACAACTAATTATTATCAGGTGAAAGTTTTATGCTTTTAAAATCTCTAGGACTACTAGATGAATATAGCAACCTATTGTTACAAGAGTAGTATTTTTAACTTCTCTCCATTATAATTCTTTCATGGATCAATATGTGAGTATAAATAATTAGCATTTGAAGTACAGTAGGATTTGATGAACTATTGACACGTAACTATTAGGTTCACACCATGCATGAACTTGGTACGTCAACATTAATATTAAACACTTAATAGATCTTCTGCGAATGAAGTTTTGTTAACAATTACATGGATGGGATGAGAACCAAACAGAAAATTATTGACATTTATATGAAGACCAACACCCTACGCGTTCTAAAATTCTTGGACAGTTGGACACTAGATATGTTCATGTTCTTGTTTTTTTTTTTTTTCCCTTAATTAAGTAATATACTATACGCTTTATTTCCAGCACAATAATAAAAATAATATAACAATAATACGATAGGCATGCTTGAACTAGGATTTTTGGAGAGGGAATTTTTTGTTCTTTTTCGACAGGAAGAGATAATTAATATGATATACTTGATTTATTCAACTTATACCCGGTAAAGAATATTTTTATTTAAAAGAAAAGAGTTCTAATAGAAGTCGTATTATACAAAGTTGTGAAGTCCCGAGTCATAGACAAATTCGACAGTCCTCTAAAAACTTATATATAAGGCCCTCATTCCTTCCAATAACACCAATCAATCTTCTATCTGTGGTTTTCTAATATAGTTTGTGCTACAGATACGAAAAAAGAAAGTAAACAATAAGCCATGGAGGGCAAAGTAATTACCACCATATTCCTTGCCATCTTCTTCTCTTTTGCTTTCAAAACAGCTCGTGCACGTCCAGCTCCAACCACCACCGCAGCATCCAACCAATCTCCACCATTTCCCGCCGTCTTTGCCTTCGGTGATTCGACCATCGACTCGGGCAACAACAACGGTCTCATGACAATCTTCCGTGGGGACCACCCTCCCTATGGCCGAGACTTCCCTGGCCACATTCCCACAGGTAGGTTTTCCAACGGGAAGCTAGCAACCGACTTCTTGGTCGCCGGCCTCGGCATCAAGCACGCCTTGCCGGCCTACCTAAGCCCGTCGCTGACCGAGCAGGACTTGGCCACCGGCGTCAGCTTCGCCTCGGGGGGTTCGGGCTTAGACGACGCCACCACAGCCTTAACTGGGGTTATAGACATGCCCAGACAGTTGCAATACTTGGATGAGGCCATGTACAGACTGGAGGGAAATATTGGAAGAAACGCAACCCAGGAATTGGTTAGGAATTCTCTATTCGTTATTAGTGTTGGGACTAATGATGTTGTGTTTAATCTCTATAGAACGCTGAACTTTCAGCACACTCCTTCTAGCTACCAAGATTTTCTTCTCCAAAGGATTCAGGCTTTCATTCAGGTATATTATATTTATATATATATATATATAAATATTTTTAATATATATTTTCTTATGTTTCTCTCCTTATACTAATATGAAGAAAAGTATACTGCATATATAACGATTAGCCATGCATTTTACCTTTTGATTCAGCCAATTATAAATTGACTCTTGAAAGTAGTCCTGGTTGTGATTCGCTAAATTAGTGGGTTCTCCTACAATAAATTCTGTTTATTATTATTATTATTATTATTATTATTATTATTATTATTTGCTTTCAATTGCTCCATTTCTTATCTTTTAATGCATAGCATTAGGTTTTTGTGAAACCCAGCTAGTGGTACTGTACTTTTTCTGTGCGGTCTTATTAGTCTTGACTAATTATTTGTGCCCTAAAAGGAGATCTCTTAGGGCACGAGCAGTTGATATAGTGATACCTAACTTTCTAATTGATAGTACTAATTAAGCTATTATAAATCTTTCGTGTAATTTAACTAATTAATTAATTATTTATTTTTCTTTGTTTTATAATTGCCTTTTGCAGGCTCTATATGAGCAAGGAGCTCGCAAGTTTGGCGTGGCAGGTCTACCACCAGTAGGGTGCCTGCCGCTTCAAGTGACCGTAGGCAGCTTTATGCCAAGTCCACATATGCTCCAGCGCCTTTGCGTCACCGAACAAAACATTGACTCTCAAACTTACAACTCTAAGCTTCAACAACTTCTATTTAGCCTCCAATCCTCCTTGCTTGATTCTGCAATCCTATACTTTGACATCTACCGTTCCATGATGGACATGATCACTAACCCTACTAAATATGGTAATGTGCATTATATATAAGACAGATATATTTTTTAAACTTATTTTGCTTTAATTTCAGTTTTGATATTTTGCTGAGTACTTAATTTCCTTTTTTTTTTTTTTGTTTTTATTGAAGGATTTCAAAACACTCTTCAAGGATGCTGTGGGACGGGTATAATGGAGATGGGTCCTCTATGCGTTGTGGGTTTGCCAATGTGTCCTGATCCATCTCAACTCATTTTTTGGGACTCCATGCACCCTTCACAAGCTGCGTACAAGGCCATTGCTGACCAGTTCTTGCAAACTGTGCGCCAGCTTCATTAATAAGCCATTAAGTTTATAGAGTAAATACTGATTGCGTTTATTAGGAGGGAAAGTAGTAGATTTTTTTATTATTTTTTATTGTTTTTAATCTTAGGTTTTTCTTTTATTAAACTATTACTATTGAACTTGATTAGATGGATAATATATATGTACAAAGTTTCAGATAATAGCTTTCCTTCATTTATATACTATTTTCCTCTCTCTCTCTCTCTCTCTCTCTCTCTCTCTCTCTCTCTCTCTCTCTCTCTCTCTCTCTCTCTCTGCATATTGTTAAATGCGTACGATAATTGAGTTTGAAAGATGATCGACACAGAGCTTCTCTAATATAGATGGATAATATATATGTACAAAGTTCAAATTTTGAATGTTAAACTTTTCAAAAAAAAAAAAAAAAGAAAAGAATAATAACAATTAAGAATGTTGAATTAGAAAATATACGCGCATGCACAAACCAATTAATTATACCAGTTGGCTGTTTTTCTTAAACATTGATTAGCTTGACTAAAGTTCAATCTGTTAATACCAACTAACTTTAAGTCTGTAATTAATATCCAAACTGACATGTAGCTTTAAATTGGAAAACCTTTGTCGCTGTATTATGCAACTTGTTTTGGAGTTTATCGATTATATATAATAGTGTATCAAATCAAGTTTAATTTTTTTTTTCTCTAAAATTAAATGCAACAATTACAGCGTAATCCTTTTCATCTCATAATTATTTGTCCTAATTGAAAGACTTATGTAGTACAGTCAGACAAAGTTGGCATATTTTCGATTCTCTACTAAAAACAACGACAAACTTTCAAAAAAGTATATTTTTCTTTCTGCAGCAAAGCATCTATATAATTTGTTATTGTTTTTCTATTTGTTGTACTACAATCAATCTAACATTGAAATTTCTTAGGTTTTTAACAGATATAAGAAAGACTAAGAACTTTTAATTAGATACTAAAAACGAGATATTACTTTCAACAACTAACATTAGATTAAAACACGGTGTTACATTTAGCTCATAGAATAATCACAGCTAGCTCAAAATTGAAGTGAAACAAAGATAACATTTATAATCCAAATGAACTATTATATATTAACCATGAGAATCTTCATGCTTTACAATTACATCCCTATGTACGATGTAATAATCAAACCTTTCTACCATGTCATCTATACCAGGTTTGTCTGCTTTGAAACTGAAATCTCAAAACGCAAGTGGAGATCCCCCCCTTTCAGTTTGAGAAGAGCCTGGTGAAAAAGTTTCCTGATTTTGACTTTTCCAAACAGGCCACATGCACATATCTGCCAAACTTATCAACTTGCCTTTCCTCTCCCCTTGTGTCTTTCTTGCACACTTTGCACGTCTTGTCCACCCAGCCTTCTTCCACATATTGCCCTTCCACTAGTTTCAAGTAAATAACAATAGGGAATATAAATTAGCTTTTGCTATATAAGATTAACACAATGTAAAAACTTCATCAAATTTTAAATTAGTTTTGCAATAAATTCCTTTTGTTGTCAATTTGTTATGTTCATAGTTAGTTATAATCACATAACATAATGTCGTTTTAAGATAACATAAAAGAACTGTACCATCAACATAGGATTTGAAGAAATCTTGGTATGTTCCTCCAATTTTCCTTCTGAGAGCCCCATACTGCCAATAAATAAATAAAAATTACACCACATGACAAATTTATGAAAGTGAAATTGAAATATATACAGCACTTTTTTTAAAAATGTTTCAAGAATAACAAAATTAAAGGGTAATTATTATAGTGATATTCATGTTTATATTACAAATTAATTACGAAGCAACTTATTGAATAATGTTAATTATTGATATTTATAAACATTCTAAATTTTTTGATGTATTTGATCACAACTAATAAAATATTTTTATATGTCAAAATTTTCCCAAATAAATAAATTAACTAATGAAAGCAAAAGATCTCATTATCCATACCTGTTGTCTAGTCATCTTTTCTCCAGACCTGGTGGCTTGTCTAGCCTCTTCAAGAAGCTCAGCATCCTCCGCAGACCTAACTTGAGAGAAATCAAGTGCTTCTGTGACACTGCTAAATAGAGATTGTTTTTTCTTTTGGCTTTCTTCTTCCTTCTTGGCCAAAACTCTAAATTTGAAGCTTTTGTTGTTAGCTAAATGGTTTGAAGAGATTTGGGTTAAGCCTAAATTTGAAAGAAAATTGGCTCTTGGAGGTGTCAAAGGCAGAGTTCTTAACCCCATTTTTTTTTTTTTTTTTTTTTTTTTTTTTTTTTTTTTTTTTTTTTTTTAAGTTGAGCCGATTCTCAGCGCATCAATTGAAGTTGAGTTACTCCCTTTTAATTTGGTTTGTGATGATTTTTTGTTTTGTCTAGTTGGACCTCTACATTACTGCCACGTGGAAGGGAATGTGGGCGTGGCTGTCTTTCGCCTGTAGAACCTGGTGGTTAGAAGGAGACTACGTGGCCCCTTACCCAACTAAGGAATTTTGAGAGGGAGTGTGGTTTTGCTTTGTAGTTTTATAAATATATATATATATATATATATTATTTTATCATTGTTTTAGAATGGAAGTATCGGACTTCATTGACTAATTATCATTTACAATATGAGATGCAACACATACCACTAATAGGTTGGTGATAAGGCTATTACTTTTCTCCAAAAATGTGTTTCTCCTATTTTTTAACCCTTACATGACCAAGTATTGTGTAATTTTAGAATCCGTTTCGTTAATTAATTTGAGTTTTTAATTTGAATTGAGATGTAACTTTATATAAAAGTTTTTTACTGTAGTAAAAAAAAATTAATGTGACTGTTTTGAAGAGTTTTTTACTATAACAAAACTTAAATCGGTAAAATGACTAAAAATTAATTTCATTTTTTTAGTATAATTGGAGTCAAATCACTTCCCATTTGTTAGTGCGTCTAAAGGCTTCCAATATGACGAAGGAATAAATAGGAACGACACCAATTATCTTCTTTTTATCAGAGAAAAAAAAATCTAAAGATACAAGGATCTGAGAAATCTTCCCCAACAATAGAGAGTGTCTGGTGCGGGGGAAAAAAGAAAATCCCAATAGAATTGAAGTTAATAACTAGTGAAAACCCAATATTTTAATTTGGGTTATTGTATCATTTTCCACTTTGAAAAGCTTTACTTGTACTAACTAATAACTACCATACACTTCCTCTTTTGTTTAAAAAAACAAAAAAATAAAATAAAAAACACTTTCTTTTCTTAATTGATTCTCAATGTCGTGTTGAGCACATGACGTCAAGAACGCGTTTAGCTAAAATTTTAAAAATAAAAAATATATAATAAAACTATAAACTTATTTATAAAAAAAATAGTTGCATTCTGATGTTGACGAGGTAACCGTTTTATGAATGATGTTTCTATGGACTAAAAACCATAATAGCTTTAATTACATTGCATTTACTAACTATTATTAGTACTGCATAACATGATATAATAGTGATACTTTGTCACTGCTGACACAAGTTTTTCTTTCTTTCCTTCTCTCTCTCTCTCTCTTAAAATTACTCCTATTAAGAACCTCCTAAATCTGCACAATCACTGACAATATTCCTTGGCAGACCTCTCTTCAGTTCCTCTATAGAAAATAACCAAAAACAAAAAAAGGGGTAATTACATATGTGGCCTCACACAACATAAACCATGCCGACCTCAAGCAGGGACACCGGTGGAACCTTGAGCGCCACATCTGGGCCCCGGCAATTCCTCCTCAGGAAATTGTACCCAAAGTTTATGGCCAATCTCTTGAACACTGATGACCCTTGCTTTGCCTGCACATGCGAGTGTCCCAGAATGAATGCAGTACCAGCCTGTTGAGCTTGGTACAGTTCTTCCAGCTCTTCTTGCAACTGCATTTGCATCTCAACCCTTGAATTGTCGGTTTCCGACTCCTCATCGATGGCGAACCTCACTCTCTTCCCAATGGCACCACCAACCGGTTCCATCTCAATAAAGTCTGCTACACTCTCGACGGTTGGAAAATCGACTGAGACGCTTTCTGGTTGCACAGACTCCTCAATCTCATAAGCTGGTGCTCCGGAGAATGCCACTGTCCCTATCACAGCTAATCTGCACTCGCTTGACTCGTTAGATCGCGGTACATGATCATCCTCAATGTACGAGCTAGCCCCATGTGCTCTGCACCAATCGTACCGGATGAAATTAGCCAGCCTGTCGACAAGCTCTGACTCAAAGGAGTCAACATCTTGATGAACATCGCGGTATCCGTACCGGACAATGCACCTGTAAGATCGATGAGCTTCGGGGCCAACACGGCCCACAAGGTATCTCTCAGCAGGAGGCACGAAGGGGACAGGTACCGACTTCACACACACGAAAACAAGGATGCGGTGGAAGGCAGGGAGGTTGGTCACAAAGCGTGAGAAGTTGGCCGGGATACCAGAAGTGAGATCTGTGAAGACTAGGCCGATTCCAGGGACTCTAGCGATTCCAAGGCTCGGACCTAAGGCTAGCAGCCATTCTAGAGAAACCTTGTTGTGGAGGTCGTATTCGTACTTCTTGATGGTGGCGTAGTGCCAAACAAACATTATGGTCATGAGGATAAGGGCCAGAAGGATGGGGAGCCAAGCACCTTCGGTGAACTTGGTGAGTGAAGCTGAGAAGTATAGCAATTCAATAGAGCCAAAGAAGAGCAGAAATAAAAGAGCTATTATAGGGGGTTTATTCCAGCAAATGATAATCACCAAAGAAGTGAGGCATGTTGTAACTAACATAACTGTCATCACCGCTAGACCTGCGAAAGATGATGATAATATTTCAGTAGCTAAAGCAATCTGTAACGTACTCGATTTTGAATTTGAAAACCAAAATCTGAAAACTGCAGCTCGAGTATACTGTCATAATCCCTTCTCGGGAGGAAGGTGAAGTTTGAACAGCTTTACAAGTTACCTGATGCATTTCCCATGTGTTTTGTGTCTCTAAATCCGATGGTCACAGCAATGCAGAGGATCATGAGAATCCAATTGATCTCGGGAATATAAATCTGGCCATGTATCTTGTCAGAAGTGTGAACGACCTTGACTCTTGGGAAGCAACCAAGTGACTGGCTCTGGTTTATGATAGAAAATGTTCCACTGATGATTGCCTGGCTTCCCACAACAGATGCAAGAATCGCTACGACAAGCACCGGCCACCTTACGCATTCTGCATTTAAAAAATTCTTAAGCATCAATCTCCTTTAAGTTCCTACCATTCAACCACGCACATCAGCAACTCAAAGTAGAATTATCCCGATCGAATGAGTCATCAATATAATTTGTTCTTTGGCGTCTCATTCGGATCTCATACATAGAAACTTGCAGAACTCCAATAGATTAAAATAATGTTTATGCTTAAAAAGTCCAAATAGGGCGCTGCATACCTGGAACTGATATATAAAAACTGATATGGTGACTGGAGTGGTGATGATGTGACAAGTAAGCGGCTTGGCCCATGTACGCCAATATAAGTGCTGGATAAACCAGAAAGGTGAAAGCAATCTGCAGTAGGAAAGGGCATTAGAAGTTGGAACTCTCTTGTTAGTAGGAAAATTAGACCTCTGACATACAGAAGACACTATCTTTAAACCAAATTATGTTATAATTATAAGAATAACAACAACAGAAATGTAAGAATCACCTGAATGGCAGTATATGAGAAGTGTCCAAGATCAGCAAACATTGCTTCTGAACCTGCATTTTCAGAGACACATTCATTATGCACATCATGCACAATTCCAGGTCAAATTCCTAGTGTATATTGGAAAGCAATATTGGTAATCATATATGCTAAAAGAAACGACACAAAACATGTATGAGGTTATAAGATATATTTCGGCCCGGATTTTTACCCGTTATGCATAATAATATTCCACCTAAAGACATCCATCCACTTATCCTTGTCTTCTTCAAGAACTTGAACATATAGTATGGAGAAAGAGCTTGATAAACATGCGGATTCCAGTGGATTATATTATACAAGCCAAGGGCACTGATGCATAAAAGCCATGTCAACACAATCGGAGCAAAGAAGAATCCAACTCGATGTGTGCCGTAGTGTTGAAGTGCAAACAGACACACTAATATGAAGCAGGTAATTGGAATCACGGCATCTGCAATTGAGAAAAGACTAAATGTAAGAGCACGGAATTGACGAGTTAAAACTGCAACTATTGCCATATTTTCAAATAATTGACAGTCCTATGCAATACACAAAATATTAAAAAATTATGTTCTTAACAACACATAATGATGGCAAAAAAAACTGCAGAATGGAAGACTTTAGATTCTTTTAAACAGAAAAAATTGCACGTAGAATTCCTTTCTCCCTCGGGGTTTGAGTTTAATCTCAAGTAAAAAACTTGGTTACAAGATGGCGCAGAAAAAATAGTATTCTTGCGTTAGCACCTTGAAGTATCTTTCAGATCTTTGGTCTTCATTTAACTGTCCACAAGGTTCAGTTTGACCGATAATAGCAAATTCAGATATGAAACAGAGCAGAAGCTGAGAAGCTTACACTGGTGGTGCTCCTTGGACATGGATAACTCAAGCCCAGATACTGCAGAAAAAACTACAGAAGAAGGCACACACATAGTCAGTTCAACAAATACAATATACATATATATATATATATATATATATATATATATCAGAATTTGCTAACAAAAAATTAATTACTAGCAAGAAATCTACCGGAAATGGCTGGAGTGAGTAGCCCATCCCCAATTACCATACAAGTACCAAGAAGAACCAGAACCAACAAAGCTGTATGCAAGGCCTTGTACTTCTCAAGAATGAGTTTCACCTTTGAAGTGGTTTTCTTCTCTGGTGGGTGTTCCAATTTATATGTAGAGAGTGATTCATCAGCAACTTGTCTGTTGGGCAAAAGGCTCACTTTTGCATGCCTACATATTAGAGAATACAGTGCAAAAGTACCACCTGAAGAAAACACAAACGAGAGTTTACAACAAACTTTAAAACCAGAAGACCCCCTCAAGAAAAAGGACTAAAATTTGTTCTACTACTACCCACTTACCCTCTCCATTGTCATCAGCTCGAAGGACCACAAAGACATACTTGAAAAGAGGGACTAAAGTAAGAGTCCAGAAGACAAAAGAAAGAACCCCATAAATCTCTTCATTGGTTTCTGAATGTGTTATGTCTTCCGCAAATGTGCTCTTGTAAACATAAAGAGGAGAAATGCTCAGGTCTCCATAAACCACACCAAGGCTTTGGTAAGCCAAGAGAAGGATGTTCTTCCATGATTCCTGAAATGAAGTTGAATTCACCAAGCAAGTTTTCCGATAACCCAGTTGAGTTCCACAATCAAAAAATGAATAATCATTCACAAACTTTGAGATCCATGTAAGTGAATTTCACAAACCTTTGGAGTGTTCCAACACTTTCCATGGCTAAGATCCATTTGTCATCAAACCTTCCAATCTTCAGACTTTGGATTTCATCTGTGGAGGGCAGTTAACTTTGCAGATCTGCATTGAGATAAGAGTTTTAAGTTTCTTCTATTGGTAAGCTCAAACAGAATACTAGATTTTATGAGAAACAAGCAAAGGAATTTCAATATGACACTTCCAAGAAAGCTATCCAAATTTCTCAACTTTATTCTCCGCAGATAGAGGAGACAAAGGGACACGTTCACCCCATTTTTTAAATAAACCCACATGCCATCCATACTTCTATCGCATTCACATCCCTACCATATCTTTACAGAGCTGAGCAATACATATTTTTTAGCAAAACTCCACTAAAAAAAAAATAATAATAAAAAATAAAAATAAAAATAATACCAACTCTAAGCAAAGATACGCCACAAACTGTAGTAAATCAGAAACCAAAAAGAGAATCAAAAAAGCAACCAAAGATGAACCACAATTGGTCTAATAATTGTAGAGGACCCTCATACATTTTCTCGGTAGGTACTAGAAGTTCCTTGTCATTAACTTCTTCTCTTCTGATTTTTTTTTTTATGTAGTTTGGTAAAATAGTGATAAACAGATACTTGGGTAGGATGAAATGGGAAAAAGGAAAAGGAAAAAATGAACCTTTTTTTTTTTAGTGTGACACTCCTCAATCATGCATATGCCAGAAAGTGTGAACTGAGAAAAGATTCAACATTACAAAAAAAAAAAAAAAAAAAAAACTGGGGAGTTTTAATAATAATGGTGGTGAGAATTGTGATGTCAGCCAAAAGGTGCAATCACGTGATCAAACGACAGTTACAGAATTATGCACAGTAGACATAGTCCACACCCAAACAAAACCGGTACGCAAATAAAGCTGATTCACAGGGAGAGGGACCATTTTTCATCACATCACACACCACTTCTTTTTTTTTTTTTTTTTTTTTTTTTTTTTTAGTCTCAAGCTTATGATTATTTATGAAGCATTACGTTCATTTATGCATTAAAACTCAAAACCCACCTGATTTTCCATATCCTCACCTAACTTATCTGAAACCCATTTAATTTAATTCAATTCTCTTGCTTTCTAATCTATATATATTTGGAAATTATGGTTTTCTAGAAGAAAAAAAAAAAAAAAAAGGGTAAAACGTTGTTGTCATAGATTGTAAACTGAGTCAAGTAAGTGGGAGAAGAGCTAATTTTTTAGAATTGAGTGATATAACATTTTTGCACGCGAATAACGACTCTTTTTATTTTTTATTTTTTTAATCTTTTTGGAATTGGGTACCAATACAATGTCATTAATTAAGGCTATCTTTTTCCATGTGAAGCAAAATGGGTCGGTCTAAATTTTGATGGTCAGTTTAATTTGTTGATTTAAATTTTTAATTTAAATTAAGATATAATTTTATGTGATAATTTTTTATTATAATAAAAAAATTAAATGTGATTATTTATAAAAAATTTTTATTATAAAAAATTTAAATTTTAAATTTAAATCAGTAAAATGAATAAAGTCAAATACGCTCTTAAAACTTTTTTCATATTCTCTCAAGTACGTGCCATAAAAAAAAAAAATAATAAATAAATAAAGCTCATTAATTTCATCAGTTACCTTTTTTTATGCTAAAAAGTCCCACTCCCAGTGAAAGAATTCTAAGAAATAACAAAAACCTTTTTATCTTCACTACCCATTATTCAATTACATCCTTCATTATCCTTTACAAACAAAATTTCTAAAAGAACTCACACTTTACGCAAAAAAATTACAAAAACAAAAAACAAAAGCGTACCTGAAAACTATTGTGAAGAACTGCATGAGAATGCTGAAAATTTTTATGGATCTAAAATGGGAAACGAAAGAGTGCAAAATAGAGTGGGGAGAGAGCGGCGATTTTGGCAAGACGCAAGACATTTGAAGAAGGTTCTGTGAACCAACCGACAATGGCGAATGTGGGCAGCGAAAAAGGGGAAAAAAGAAAAGAACAATTTTCACTTTTGGTTAAAAAATAAGGGACGAAATGGAAAGAGAACGTGGGCAAGCCTTGTCTCGTGATTTTGATTCGGTGAAAGATTGCGAGGATGATTAGTCGGTGAAAGTTTGGTTAATTATTTTTAATTTATATGTATTTTTTATAAAAAAAAAATATTATAATAAATATAAATTCTTATACAAAATATAGTTTTACACATGAGCAGGAATATACAAGTGGCACTGATCTCAATGAAAAAAACAATATATAAAAAAATACTAAAAACATGAAAAGTATTACCTTGTTTTAGGAGGAATGTTTGGTTTTGCTAATCTATAGTTAAATTGTGAGGGATTTCGGTTATACACTAATTTGAATGGTCAAATTTTTGTTACTCGTTATGAGTGTGACGTTATTTTAATAACTATATCACAAATATATTATACTAACATAAGTTCCCATGCATTGTCAAAGTAAGATAAAATAACAATGCCAGTGTATTGTTTTTTTTATTTTTTTTCCATGAGTGGTTCATTATTTTGTTTTGCCTGGTACGTTATTGGTTAGATTGCTTTGGTTGAGATTTGAATTGTAGCAATATGAGCACAAATGAACTCTAGCATTCCAAACAATCTTTTACTTTTACTATTGAGAGTGTAAAAATATGCACATCCATATGATAACGCTCAGCTTACATTTTAAGTATGTTCCATTATTTTTATTTTATTTTTTTTTTTCATCTTATTAGTTGCTCAAAACTGTTTTCTTTGGCTGCGGGAAGGACCAAAAAAACAAAAAACAAAACAAAACAAAACCTTCTTTTTCACTCCTTTTTTGCTTTAAGTGTTAGTCAGCACATTGGTTGCAAAATCGTATTTCTCTACGCTTTTGTAGTAAAGTATTATTACCTTTTTTTAAGAAAAAGAAAAAAAGGAAGCTTCCCTTGCTGGGTTCGAAAAAAATTAAGACGGTGTTTGTTTTTTATATTTATTTTTTATTTTGAATCGTAATTTATAATTTTTATAGTATTTTTTTTAAAAAAATACACGTAAAATAATAATGATTCTGAATACACGAATTAAATCTCCACTTAATTAATAAAAAAGTATTTATTTTCAATCATTAAATATGTATTAATAACTATATATTTTGTGTATTTTATTATTATTATTATTATTATTATTTTAAGGGTAGTCTATAACTGTGACCCAGCTAGTCCATCTCCTCTTTCAGAATCTTCTCATAGTATCATGACTCACTTTTCACTATGGCTATCATCTCAAGACCCCAGTTGGAGATAAGCCCAGGCCCTAATGGCCTATATTTGAGAGACGTGGGTTAAACAATTGCATAGTAATGCACACGCGTGTGTTTGGTTGAATTCCAATACAACTTACAAAATTTGTGTATATTGTGGTTCTGGGCTCAAGAGGACTTTCCCTTGCATGAAGGGCTTATCCTCAAACCAAAAAAAAAACAATTATTTCCCCGAAAAAGAGAGAGTGACTTTAGTTAGAGCAATAAATATAACTTTAATTTTTGAATAATATATGATAATGATGCCATAGGAGATAGAACCATGACCTATAGGTCCACAAATTGCAGTTGTCTCAAATTAATTAGCCATAGGCTGCTTTTAGCCTTTTTGTTTTTCCTTATTAATCTCAATCTGCCACTTAACACTAATTGATAGAAATGGAAACTCAATCCGCCACGTTAATTGGCCTATGCCAATAGATGCTTTTTACACCATTGATGGTGAAACTTTACGAGCTCCACTTTCTTATTAGCCAGCCATTTTTCATCATCCATGACCAACAAATTCCATCCCCCAATAGTTGTTTGTTCTTTTTACTATAATCTCACACTATATACAATGATTAACTAAGGAAAAGAAAAATTACAAGTTCTATAATGACCGGGATAAATATCAGCAATATATATTTTTAAAAAATAATAAAAAATAGATCAATATGAAAAGTTTAAAAAAATATATAGGTCAATTTTTAGTTATAAAAATTAATAGGCCATAACTTGTCAAGTTATGGTTCATAACCGGACAAATTATGGATAATTATGAATAATAACTTGTCAAGTTATGGTTTATAATCAAACAAGTTATGGACAAAAAATAATAATTTAATCTATTTATTAACTTATGTAAATTATTAACCTATTAATTTTAACTCATCTTTTCCTCTTTCTCCTTATATTTTTTCCTCCTACAATCTAAAACCCGACAATGACAAATTTTGAAGAGGATAAACATTATTAACCTAATTAATTTTAAAAGCTCAATCTTTTCCATTTTAATTTTGAAGTTGTCTTTCTTTTTGTTTTCCTTATTTAGATTTTTCCTCCTACAATCTAAAACCCGAAATAATGACAAATTTTGAAGAGGATAGGACATGGTGTAGTTTTTATTTTTTTATTTTAATAATACATTACATAATTCTATATACTTTAAATATATTAAATAATAATATATTAAATAAATGACAATAATTTGAAATAACAATAAATAAAATAATATTTTAATTTTGAAATATATTAAATAATAATTGTCTTAATATATTAAATTGTATTTCCATAATATTAAATATTAAAAGAGCTTGTCTTGTCGTTTACCTAAGTTAAAAAAATCTGTCACATTACAAAATTCTATGTAACGGATAAACTTTTGAGTTATAGTACAATAACTCAAAAAAACAAAAACAAAAAAAATGTTACCGACATACTTGCGAAAAAAAAAAAAAAAATTTAACTTGTTTGACGACACCTGAAAAGTCATTTTTGTATTTCAAATCTTGAAGACATGCTATGCCAAGACAAAAAAAAAAAAAAAAAAAAAAAAAAAAAAAAAAAAGACGCAACCTCACTCTTATATGTTTTACCTCCATTTAAGCCCCCCAAATACTAGAGCATTTGCAGCAACATGAGGGGCCCATGAAAAAAAAAAAAAAAATTTACAATCTTCAGGTCTTTGTAAAAATCTTGAAGACATGCTTTTATGTTTATAGAAAAAAAAAAAAAAAAAAAAAAAAAAAAAGTGATTTAGTTTATTGATTTAAGTTTTTGCAATTTGAGTTGAGATGTAATTTTATGATTTAGTTTATTGATTTAAGAATTTTTTTATGTGAGAATTTTTACTGTAATAAAAAATTTAAATGTGATTATTTTTTTTTTTTTAAAAATTATTATAATAAAATTTAAATTTTAAACTCAAATTACTAAAATAAAAAAAAGTGAGCAAAAAAAAATTAAAAAAAATAACAGAACAAACTAACAAAATTGAGCAAAAAAAGGAAAAAAAATAAAAATAACAGAACAATATAACAGAGCAAGCTTTGATGGCTTTTTAACTGTTGGACACCGTAAACAGGCCGCATATAAAGAATGATGGCCCAACAAATTGTATGGGCCATTATTACACAACATTACTGACAGATGAGATGGCCGAAGCGAAAATGCCAAGAGGATAAGCTCATCTTTTTTCTTTTTTTTTTTTTTTTTTTTTTTTTTTTTTTTTTTTTAAGGCAAAAACTCCATCCTCAACTTAGAAAAAAAAAAAAAAAAAAGACACCACCTTCTTACTACCAAAAAAAAAAGTTGTTGTCCTCCTTATACGATTTTTTTTTTTTTTTCTGACGAGAGCTGACATGCAACTTTTAAAAAGAAAAAAAACCTCCTCCTGACGAGAAAAAAAAACATTTTTTTTTGTTTTTTTTGTTTTTTTTTAGTCTGACTTTAAATGACGATTGTTGACATATAACTAGCAGAATAGTATTATTCTTCTTCTTTTAAAAAAGTATAATAATTGTCCATTGATTTTCTTTTTTTAAGAAATGTTACGTTAGCAAATAAAAGAATCTCAAAGAAGTAGCAATAATTCAACTAGCCTTTGTCCTCTTTAGTTGAAATTAATTAAATATCCTAATATAAAATCTAAAGAAACTTAAAGAGTTTTTAAGAGGAAAAAAAAATCAACAAAGTAATTGAGTGCTTAAGCAACTGAGCAACTTTTACGCACTCAACTTATGCATGCAGCCGAAAGCTTCAGAAGGCAAGGTCATTAAGGAAAGGATTTATGTGCCGGTCAAAACAAAACAAAAAAAAAAATTGTTTTTATTTTTGCCCGAAAAAAAAAAAATTATTTTTCTTTTTTGCTGAAAAAAAAAAAAAAATGGTTCTGAAGTATGTTATTCTGGCCTTTTCATAAGGGCATCAACTCACTCATTGGATAGCCATGTTCTAAGAAGCTTCCTGATTTTCTCCAAGTAAGTAATAAATAAATAAATAAATAGAAGAGAAAGAAACCAATATAATAACTTTTCCAAGGAATAATAGATAACGATCCAAGAAAAAAAAAAAAAAAAAAAATATAGGATAATATAGTTTGTCAAGGGTAAGGCAAGTAATGTTGAAGTGTGGCAAAATTATTGTTTCAACCACATACGGGGACAAGAATTTGCTTGCAAAATAAGTTATTTTATACTCATGATTCCAGAATAAACTGGCCGGTTACTTTCACTGCTCTCAATATGATTATGTCACCTCTTCTTGCATATAGGTACTATCAGAAGCAAATATAACGAATAAACTTGTGTTTTTTGGTTATACCTTTTGCAGCCTTTATTATAAAAGAGGAAAACAAAATTAAGCACCTATCCAAAAATATATATATATATATATTGGACGACCAATATATTATACATCAACATGATGTGATTGCACTAACATAAAAAAAAATCTCCATATAGCAGATGATATACATCAAGAGAGAAAATAGAAAATACAAGAGAATGAAGAGGAAAAAAATATATCAAGGAATCACAGTTCTAATCGAGCTAGAAAGTGTATATATATATATACCGACAAATATATATATATATATATATATTTATATTTATGTGACATATATAAAAACAGAACAAATAGGAAAAGGAGACCAGCCACACTAAATATATATAGCCAAGTTGGAAGCAAAACTCAAAACATCAGTGACCAATACCGGGGCTTGGAACATCACCATACTGCCTATAGAAATCATTATCATCCCCAGGCGCAGCTTCATGATGTTCAAGATCATCTCCTGACCCTGGATCAGCATCATCTTTCACATCCAACGGCTCCGGTTCTTCGTGATCAGCTACTTCCAAGTGACAAGCTGGGCTAATTGGTACACAATCTTTGCTCAATCTGGCATGAGCTTCAACTGCTATTTTTCTTTGGCATGTCATGGACAGAAGAGACGCCAAAACTAGCAGTACTAAAAGGACACTAATGCTACTCTTCATGAAGTAAAACTCTCTCTTAGCCATTTCATTATAGGTCTGAGAAACAAAAAAAATTAAAGAGTGTTATTGTACTTTTAGAGCTTTTTGGAGGAGGGCTTAGGAGAATGCCAAATTTGAATTATTTATAGGGCACCATATATCATGGTATCATTATCTTTATAAAGATAAAGCTAGTAGTATTATTATAGTTTTCATAAAAGTTGCTCTGATGAGGACCACACCAAATAGATTAATTGATCGACATAAAAAATAAAAAATAAAAACCCAACATTTGTTTATAAACTTTGGTAATGAGCAGTTTCCTTAAAGTAACAATTTTTCTGGTTTTTTGGTCTTTGACTACAGTATATATCTCCATTATTATACTAGCTAGCTAGCCACCAATGAAAAATGTATTACTGGTTTAGACTCTTGTAGCCTACGAAAACATGTGGATATCTTATATGGAAAGCCTTTGTTTAATTAGGATTTTGTTTAGCCAAATCTCAGCATGCTAAAGAGAGAAAACCCACGTCCCATATCTCTTCATGATGAGAAAGACAAAGCTAAAACATCCAAAAAGATAACAGCCAATTAATTAATGTGAATTGTGATGTATTAGACAAATTGATCTCTGTCCACGGCAAATAAGACACACATTTAATGTCACATGCACACACCATCCATCAAGGATTTACACAGAAGTCGCGCAGAAAATAATGCATTAACTCCTTGCTGTTTTTCTTTTTATGGTTTTCAGTGAAAATAGTAAAAACCATGTGCATGCATGCCTCGTTAATGACTGATACACGCACATATATACCACTCACATTCACACACACACACACACACACACACACACACATATATATATATATATATATATATATATGAATTTATGACCATAGAAAAACCATGACATTTTTATGTCATCCTGTGAATCAAAGATGTCTGCAGTGTAATAAAAGTAGCTAGGTTCATGTGTCAAAAAAGTTGAACACAGTATGATTTACTTTTCGACATGGAAAGAGATGTTCACTGTGATATATAATTCTTCTGCTCATGAAGTGATCTTGTGGTGATGTGCTAAATGCTAATTAAGAACGACCGACCCACATCCATGTCAGGTCCTTATCAAGGATTATTTGTGTTCATAAGAGAAACCGCCCAACTTAAGGTCGTTCACATCTTGATAATATATACAGAATGGTTAGCACATGATTACCGCCAATGGGTTGGTGTGGCGGTAATTAGGATGGCTTTCACTTTTCTGATCCCAAAACAGTGCCAAGAATTCGATATTTCACAACTCTCCATAGGATTCCCTGCCTAATTAATATGTAAAACTGAATCTGTTTTTCGACTAAAATTAGATCAGATCATTTCCGTTCTATTGGTGACTAAAAAAAAAAAGCGGAATGGGAGTTGAAATAATACCAATAATCTTTTTTTCTTGAGGAAAAAAATGGTTAGTACATGTTCGGTATATTTATACACTAGTAGTAGATTATTTACAAGTTTGAGAAATCAGGTAAAGAACTGTATTTTTCTTTTTAGGTACTTTTTTTTTTCAGCCCCTTAGGAAAATTAGCCCTCCTAAAGGATAAGATTAACAAGGCATGAAAAGGTTGAGTAGGGTCGCCATGTTACTTTGTCCCGTCCAAAATGTCAAAATTCTATGCACTTCAATTCTTTTTTTTTTTCTTCACCGCAAAAGGGATTTTGACCCCATCTTAAAAGGCACTTTCGATCACGCTTCCAAATCCATGCCATTGACCATCACCAAACTAGAGCATGAAAAGGAAATAAGAAGATTTAATATTTCATACTAAAATCATAAAAATTGATTAATGACGACCTTGCTTAACTTTGCTTACCTACACAACTCTCAAGTACTCAAAACCTAGTTACTAGTTAGTAATGTTTTATCTGCCAAAAGGCTTTAAAGCTAAAATGATTGGTCTAACAACAGGATTGGTCCTTTGCAGGCCTAGTCTACCTAAAGGAATTATTTCATCAAGAAACCACAGCGAGGAAAAAAAAAAAAAAAAAACTATTGTGTAATGTGTATTGATGCTCAGTGGGCTGAACTTGGAGCAGCTCAGTCAAGTACCTAGAAAGGAAGAGACCAAACAGGCCAAGGTTTGAAACGGGTCAACATTATACAACCTGGATATTACCATCTAGATTCATTAGGCCCAAACATAGATAGACCCACATCAGGGGCAACCTCATGGAGACAGTACTACAAACCAGAGCTCTTTAAACGAAAGCCCATCTACAAAGATGATTACCACTAGTGTAATAATGTTGTTGACTTATGAGGAGAAAATATACCGTGTGTATCGCATAATTTTACTTATATGGTACACCTATAAAACTATAACATTTAGATATTTTTTTATATCAGTTTTTTATGAGAAAAAAACATGGTACACCCAGTTAATAAAATAATTTTTCTTTTATAAATGGGATGGTATGATTATGTGATTCATGATATATAGATTTAATATAAACTTAGATTATCTGTCTAATTTTAACATCTCAAATAATATCTAACTAATTATTATATTATTTAATAAATAAGCATGATAAAATCAATTAAAGAACTTTTTAAAATTTTTTAAATGATGTGATGTGTCATGATACGGTTGGTAAGATATTGATTTAAATATCCAAATTGGACGAATAATTTGAATTAGTTTCACATTCTCACGTAGCAATATAGACAACTAAAGAAAAAGACACCCTCCTAGTTAACTAGATTTGGTTAAACTAATTATTTTATCAATTGCTCGACGACTCTTTGTAGCTAAATATTTACATTAACAGATATATAATCCACGTACAAGACATAAAAAGATCCTAAAATCTCGATCAGCAAATCAGCATAAAGTAGTATGGCTATCCGATTTGCGTTTGACGGTGCAAGAAAGTGAAAAAGGACATGAATATTGTCGAAGCTATAATCTGGCACAAATATACACATTAAGGCCTCATTCATTTCTGCATTATTTACTTTATAAATTTAAGTTTTTAATTCAAGTTGAGATGTGATATTTTTTTAGAGTTTTTAATTGTAATAGAAAAAATTATATGTGACATTTTTTAGAGCTTTTAACTATAGTCAAAAAAGTTAGATGTTACATTTTTTGATAGTTTTTAAGTGTGAAACCTAAAACTAAAAACTCAAATTGGTGGAATGAATAAGACCAATCAATTCAAATTTTCAATTCTAGTTTTACAACAGTTAAAAATTTTCACAAAAAGTCACATCTAACTTTTTTATTACAGTGAAAAAACTCTCACATAAAATCACATCTCAACTTAAATTAAAAACTTGAATCCACAAACTAAATTATATCTAAATATTATAATATATATGTGTGTGTGTTGGACTCACTGTATCATCACGCACGTATAGTAAAGTCAAATGAATGGTATTTTTTAACGTAGCAGTTGTTGAATAAACGATCCTATATATAGCTAATTGTCAACGACCGCCACATGTAACATTTATTACTATAAATTGATTCAAAATTCTCATCAACACGTCAAAAATGTCTCTGTGAAGTTTCTTCACCGACAAGCTTATTGCTCTGAGTTGAAACTACTCGTTTTGAGGTTTCAATTAATATACAGTAGAAATATATATGTTTCCTCTTTTATCTAAATAATCGGTTTTGTTGGTTGCCTTGGGAAACAATTTTATTTTTGAGGGTGTGACATCAACGCGGTGCAATGGGGTTTGCGGTGTTTTGAGCCCACTTGTATTTAATTGGGTTTGGTTCGGGATTCGAATCATGTGATTTTTTTCGATTCGTGTATTTTTGTGAGTGTCTTCCTCATAAATTATTAAATTTTGACCCCAAAATCATACTTTTTTCTTCTTTTATTTATTTGATGATTCTTGTATGTATAACCGTATGGTCCAATATAGTTAGAATAAATCGTAATGAAATTCAACAATGCTTTTTAAAGTAAACTCTCAACTAAATTCCATACTTAACAATGCATGGCCTCGCAACACCCGTTTTTCCTTTTTGTTTTATTACGTACGCTAGTGCAATTGTCACCATGAAGGAAAAAATGAATAAAAAGAATATTGAATATTGACTATGAACCCTTAACTTTTTTTTTTTTTTTTTAATAATTTGAACTCTTAACTTAAAATAATATTATAAACAGGGGTAGAGTTAAGCACCGTCCACTAATAAAATGTGAATTTTATGTAGAATTAATTTAATTAGTAGCGGTGTTTTGCATTAATAGTGCCCTCAAAATGTTTTTCTTAACTTATTAATTATTGAAAAAAAGGAAATAAAATCTAAATCACATTATCTTATTGTTGTTTTAGTATATAAAAATTAAAATAAAATAAGTTTAGAGATTTATGATCTGTTTAGTTTACTAATTTAAATTTTTAATTTAAGTTAATATAAAATTTTATGTAAAATTTTTTTAATTATAATAAAAAAATTAAATATAACTATTTTTAAAAAAAAAATTACTATAATAAAACTTAAATTTTAAATTCAAAACCGTTAAATAGACGGAACTTAAATTTCACTCCCTATAGTTCACGAGTTGGGAGAGAAGTCTTGCGTAGAGAAGGAATGATGGACCCACATGCCAGTATGCCACAACTTGGAAATTGGTACAACAAAGTCAAACTTAAGACGCTGACTGTGACTCTGACGTGTCGACGCTGAGGATTTATCTGGCTGGGGCTCTCCTACTCTCGGTCTTTTGCCACTCGCTTTCACAGTAAAACCCGCAATCAAACACCATCACAGAGACTATTATTATACACCATTATAATCTCTATTAAATGTAATTAAAAATTGGGACCATGCCTTCATTTATTTCTGTCGAGGCCTGTAAAGACTAAAGAAATACGTGGTGAATAAGTGGTTGCTTGTGTTTATTGGAATTAATCATGTGTTTAAAGATGCCCTCTCCTGAGTTTTTGAATTTTGTGGAGTATATTGTTAGAAATTAGAGGGTTGGAGAGTGTCTTTCAAAATAAGAAAACCAAAATTGGAGTTTAAGGAAAAACAAAATAATTGGGTTTTTTTTTAGCTCATTTCAAACTATTAAATACGTGAAAAAAGTAGTCCCCAAACTGTTTTTTTTTTTTTTTTTTTCTGGGCACAAAACAAAAATTGCTAATGGACGTTAAATGTTGGAAAGAACATATATTATTTGTAACAAAGCTGCATATTGATTACAATTTATCAAATCTCTATTAACAAAACACCATTATAGAGATCATAAACCACTGAAATCTCGATTAACTCTAACAAAGTTGCATATTGGTTAGCTAACTACTTCTTTCTACAGTTTTCTCTACCTGAATTTTTTTTTTTTGCTTTGAAAAGAAAAAGGGTTGTTATGAATGATAACATACTTATATACACGTATAACAAAATTAATGGTGGATTTTAAAACTACACGAGAATTGCTGGTTCATCTTTTATATATTTTTTAATGTCGTTAGTTAATATATGAGACCTTATAAATATAGTTACGAGTAAAACAATATGGGTGTTCATAATTTGATTATTAGCCGGTATACCACACTTAAGACATGCTAGAATGTTTTATAGCATTAATATTTCACTCTAATGTCAACTAAGTTATGTTATGGATTTTTTGTTAATATAATTTATTTATAGGTTAAGGTGTTGAGTGGTGACGTAACTCGTATATGTACGTGAAAAAGTTATGTAAATAAGAGAATTTAATCACTCTCTTATAGATTTTTATAATAGCTCTAATAACGGTACCGTGAGATAATCCTCGACTTTTTAATTTATGATATATATTGAATACTAAATAGGGATAATTAATTTTCAACAGGACACCATAAAAAAAAATATATGTAACATTCTCAAATTTCAACATACCTCTCACAAGACAACCATGCACCAATTCCAAGCAAGTCTTGACATCGCGTAGAAGCCGCGCGTGAGCTCTCCCATATGCTCTAATACGTGTACAGCTTTCAAACTATGACCTTGTCAACTTCTCCACAAGATCAAGTTCCTATTTTCACAATATTAAGCTCTCTTCGTTCCATTCCTTTGATATAAAAAAACCCCCCCAAAACTTCAATCTTTCTTCCCTCACAAGAACTCCCAATCCCAACACCAAAAACCTCTCAAAACCTTAGCTAATTCTCTTCCACATTCAAAACTCTAAAGTCTCAAAAATGGCAAAACTCAACATCATAATATTCTCATTCCTGATCTTGCTCACTCTCCTCTTGCATATCTCTTCCTCGTCCGCCGCCAGGCTTTTGATCACCAACCATGATGCCGCCAACGAGCGGCTACTGAATCTCGCGCTCCCGAGAAACGCCGGCGTTCGCAATCAGGAAGACGCTGCTGGCCATGTTCTGCCGTGTAATACGGGGATGGCCAACAGAAGGGCAGGAATGGAATTCCAAGTTCTCTGGCTCTGCGCCAAACCGGGACAACTCCTCCTCAGCATGCTGCCCAAAGGCTTTGTGCCTCCCTCGGGTCCCAGCAGACGAACCAACGACAACAACAACTAGAAACGACACAATTCATAATATGATCTCTGGAAATATTCTTTTGTTTTGATCTGTTTCTTTATATATTATTAGTCGATTCTTTTGATTTTGTGAGACGTGTACTGTATATACTCGTTGAACGATCATATACTCTATATGTTCTGCGATCATGTAGGATATTAGTTTTTAGACATGATTTTTTTTCAATATTTTTTTTTTTTTTTTTTTTTTAGAAAGTTCAGAAAGTTCAATATTTGGTTTCTGATCATAGGATTTATTTATTTGTTTCCTTTGATTTGGTAATGTAATACAAAAAAGTATGATTTACAGGATTAGTGATATGATTATCGGGATCTAAAGTTCTTCTATTTGAGGTTTAAATTAATTCGATTTCTAATCATGTCGTTTTCGCTTTTTTCTTTGTGCGACGGATCAAATCTGGCTTTTTTTCCCTTTGGTGGAGAAGTAGTTAAGGATATGGACGTCGACAAAGGGAAAAAGAAAGAAAAATCATTTTTTTACTACAGTATGGATTTAAACAATCTAATTATTACTTTAGTCATCTAGCTTGTCTTCGTTGACTAGGATTAAAGATTTAGCGTCACTACTAATGTTTACATACGCCTTACTTTAAGCTACTAAAATGAAGTAGTCAAATGTAACCTATATAAAAAAAAAAAAAAAAACGAATTAAATCGGTAGAAAATGAAAACCATGTACATAAAAAAAAAAAAAAAAAAATCACTACGTATAGTTTTATGTATAATTTTATTACTTGGTTCTTTAATCTTACTTGTCCCTTTTTTGCTAATCAATAGAGTGTCTGGGCTAGTTTACGCGCACCTCAACTAATCCTCAAGAGACCCTGTACACCGTGCCCTAGAAAAATCCTTTATACAGGTCACGATGAATTGCTAGGTTTTACACTAGGGGCATAGCCTTTGTTGTATTCTTTTGCACTGGAATTTCAAATACAACAGAACGGACATTGGGTTTTTGTGAGCTTTTCAAAGTGGCATTGTCCCACGTGAAAGAGAGATGAGAGGGGGGAAGGGAAATGTGGTAATAAAAAAGGGGAATGAGGTGGTGATCGTGCGCATATGAAGATTTGTCCGCACGGTTTAAAAATTGGGATTTTTTATGGTGGAAGCTCAATAAGTGCTTTATCGGTGGAGCACTTTTTTTTTATTTTTTATTTTTACTGTTAGATTAATTTTTTAACGGTTAGATTTGTACAGATTTATATTAAAAATTAACAACGCGCCGCACAAAATTATTATTATTGCAGATTTAACCGTTAAAAAAATAATTTAACAGAAAAAACAACACTCCATTGATGGGGTACTTATTGGGATTCTACCATAAAAAATCCCTTAAAAATTTGACTTAATCGAACTAGGGCCACTTTTTAATATCTTTTGTTCATATCCATGAACCAAGGGTTTTATTTTAAGTTCTATTATTCCAAATTTGCACCCTGTGGGTCACATACATGAACCAATGGCTTTATTTTAAGTTTTATTATTTCAAATTTGCACCATAGTGTGTCTACAGTAAGAGAGAAAATCGTCATTCTGTGTTTTCCGCTGGAACTCGTCAAGGGAGTGGCATCCTTGCTGAGTTGTGATCATTGCATCATCTAAGAGAGGATCATTGTGAAACTGAAATCGCAACCAAACATAATAAGGGCGGAAATTTTTCTTACCTACAGCGTTCTTCACACCTCAACCTTCCCATTAAAATTGCAGCTCCCTTAGCACGTTAGTTCTTCTAACAGCTTTGAGGGCTTAAATGTCCCTTTTATTTTGTTGATAAAAAATTATCAATACTTCTTTATTACCGATAATAGATCAATGCTGCTGGAGGATCCGAACGTATAATAACATAAGAAATGTGTGGCATAATTAAGAATAATAACACTAATATTCTTGTTAAAACACGTTTGAATAGACAAAAGATTCATTAGAGCAATTTAAAATATATATATATATATATAGACTATTCTTTTCCCGACGAAGAAAAGCAAAACAGATTCCGTTTTTTATAGCTTAGAAAAAATATACAGATTATACGTGTGTGTGTGTGTGTATATGACAAGGCCAATTAGGAATGTCGTATTGATGTAGCTTTCTGTGAGTAGTTGGGTCAAATGACACAATTCATTGGTTACCCATTTTCTTCTCTTCTTTCAGAAAGATAAAATTGAAAAAAAAAAAAAAAAAAAAAAAAAAAAAAAAAAAACCTATGGTTTTAGCCGCCTGTTTTGACCCAGAGATTTATGTTGTTATGATCAAAAAATTATCTTACAAATTACTTTTTGTGAAGGTTCTGCAACAAGGGTATATGGTCATTACTAGTAACAACTCTCGAAGAAAATAAACATACACCAGGAAGAATACATTAATGCATTTATTTTACATAAGATTTCCTTTCAGAAATTCTGTATAAGATCTCAATGTTATTGTTCTTAACTTGCCTTCTAATAAAAATAAAAATAAAATAAAAAAAGACTTTCCAGGGATAATCAAGCTGAAGCTGCTGAACTTCAGCAGCGGAATCAATTATGGGCCTAAAAATTGGGCTTAATGTTCAGACCAATGGATATAAGGATGAGCTTCAATTGAGAGAGTAGGTAGATGGAAAATATAGTTTTTTTTTTTTTTTTTGTCCTGATCAAACTGAGATTTATTGAACTAGCTCATTGAGCAAGTGGTAGAGATATGTACCAATGTTATTTAGACATTCTGATATCAATAAAGAAAATTATATATTCTGCAATCAATAAAGGTTTCTTTATTGTTTATAATGCTATATAATATAAATATGAAATATCTAAATCATACTTTTAGGAGACGAATAATTGTAGTTCTAGAAACTACAACTCATAAAAACAATAATAGGAAGAGTCACAACTAATTAAACTGTTAATGGGCACACGTCGTTTAATTTTCTTGTAGCATCTTTAACTCTTTCGAACCACAAGAGAGTCAAAAGAAAAATTAATCTTGATGATTGGTCAATTTTTCCTCTCAGGAAACCCTTACCAATAACCACTCAAAAGTCTCTCAAGTGATCTAAGTGTTAATGAGACTTAATGGCCTATTAGTATAGGTAGGAAGGCCATATTTTTGCAATTAGAATTATTTTATGAGTCCAATTTGCGATTTTAATCACAACAAGTTGGTGGCTACGTGGTACCATCCAATACCAATAGTAAACCATTAGATAGCACAAAGTAATCTAATGGTTGAGTGCTCATGTTTTCTAATTTCTGGATAATGCCATAAAAGGATATCATTAACTCTTTTAATAAGAACTATAAATTCTCTATTTATGAATAATAAAAATATATATACATGAGTCATATCTCCAACGTACTATGCGTATTTTCAACAATGTCAAGATGTTACCTTTTGGTATATCAAAAGATACAAGACACATATACAAGTTTATTACTATCTAATGATTAAGATAGATCACATATAATTAGTCAAAGTGAATTATTCTATTTAAATAGAATTATTAATTAAAACAACTTAATTTTAGTCCAATCCAATATATGTTCCGCGAATGTAACTATATCAAATTCCACGAATGGAACTATATCAATGCGTCAGATTTCGACTCCGACGATCAAAACAAGTCATATGTGTTAGAAAGTAGATAACATAACAATCATAATATGAATAAAGCGTCCAATTTTATTCCCTCGATTGTAAATCATATTATTTAAACTATTATCTTTAAATTCATATTTTTCACATATTCTTCACATTATATGCACAATCTAAAATTTTAAAACGACCATCTCAGGCTTAGTAACATAACATCTATTAATTCTTATTAAAGCTAGGCCTCTCTCCAGCTTCCTCTCAAGTTTTAGGTAAAACCCAACTTTACTTTCTTGAAAGTAAGTCTTTTTCATAGATTACAAAGTGAATAAAATCCAAAATACATTTAACTTGCAATTATAGTGTATCGGTCGGTTAAATTTTTTAATTGTTAGATCTGCATACTTTCTAACGTTTTTATCATTTTATGTAAATTTAACAGTTAAAAAACTTAACTCATCAGTATATTAACGTACTAAAAAAAAGATCAAGTGATTTTATATTTATTTTTCTTGTGAATTTTAAGTACATATTATATATGATTAGCAAGAAAAAAGTACATAGTACATAGTAAGTACATAATACATGTGTTTTAGCCAACAAAGTACGTAGTACGTAGAAACTAGAAATTATCATTTAAGGCAATAAAAATTAAGAAGGAAAAAGGTCATCACAAATCTCGTCAAATGCATCTGGGTCCCGATTCCTTAACATTGACGCTTTCCTCCACTTACATGATAAAAGAAGTAGTGGGACTGATTTTATGATATTCTCAATAATAGATTATTGGATGGATTTCATATACTATCACCAATTATTCTCAAACATAAAAAAGGAAAAAAGAGCAAAAAAAAAAAAAAAAAAAAAAAAAAAAAAGATACATAAGAAAAACGAAGAGAATAAGGTCAAGTAAGAAAAGGTAAAAAAGGATAAAAAAAGAAAAAAGAAGGAAAAATTGTACCTTGTTCTAGTGAAAGCAAACAGAATCCTAGTTACAATTTACTATTGAACTTGTTTGGTCAAAAGTTATCATATGTTAAAAAAAAAATGAATAATAGTAAAAAAAAAAAAAAAAAAAAAAAAAAAACTCCCTTGATTTCTTTGGATTTATTTCGATAATTCTAGTCGTCCTTATGGATTTGCTTATCATGAGATGTTCCTAGAAATTGAATCATGACGAGAATAATTTTTATTGCAACTATGCGTGTTATATTTGTTGTTCACGTGGATTTAAAGTGCATAGTACGTAGGATTAGCAAAAAAAGGAAAAAAAAAAGTACAGAGTACGTAGAAACCAGAAACAAGAAATCCATTTAAGGCGATAAAACCTAAGAAGGACAAGAAATTGCAAAATCTTGCAAAGTGTCAAGTGGGTCCCCAAATATTGATTTTCTTCCAGTTTCTGGATAAAAGGAGCGATGGGTAGTGGGAACTTTTTATTTTTCTATCTTATCGACTATCAGGAATAAATTGATTGGATGAATTTGACAATTCACTGAGTTAAAATTTTAATTTAATTTATGATTTAAGGGTTTTTATTATAATAAAAATTTTAAATGTAATTATTTTTTTAAAAAATTTATTATAATAAAATTTAAATTTTAAATTTAAATTAATAAAATGAATGGAGTATAAATAATTTTTATTTTTATTTACTCAAAGAAAAATATTAGTTAAAAGAACTCTCATTGTTTTTTTTTCTTGAAAAATAAATTTTCATTATCATTTCGTGTAACTCTTATAAATTTTAAAATTATATAAAAATTTAGAGTCAATTTTGATGGTTAATTTAAATTTATAGTAAAAAATTAAATATAATTATTTTTAAAAAAAATTTATTATAATAAATTTTAAATTTTAAATTTAAATCGATAAAATTAACGAAATATTAATTTTTTTAAAATTAAAAGGGTGAGCAGTAACATAATTAATAGTGAAATCAAATATGGAATATTCCCTGGAAAAAACGACCCTACCAAGTCCAACCAGCAAGGACATTTTCAATTTGGACACGCATTCTCAAAATCAACTAATCACTTTTTTTTTATTTAAAAATAAATTAATCACTCGACCAACAAACGAAAAGACAGCTTCACGAATTTTTTTTTCTTGCTAGTTGGTGGAGTATGAGATGCGATGAGCGGATAAAAGCCAGGTGTCATCACAAAAAACACAAACAAAAGACTAGTCCATTTCAAGAAATAAATATACAAAATTGGAAAAATCAATAAACTGGCCTAAATCCATAAACAGATAACTTTAATATTAGAAAATTTCTGCATTTGGGACCCTGACTAATAATGTTGAATTCAGTTTTTGACCATGATTTATGATTCGAGCATTAATCTCCTAATTAAACACCCACAAACCCGTTTAAAAATCCAATAATTTAAACAAAAGGATTTACAAATTATTAAAAGAGAGTTTTTCTAATAAAATTAAAAAAACAAATTATTAATTTTTTTTATTTAACCAACGATACAAAATATATTTAATTTAATGTAATTGATGTTATTCCACGATTAAAAAACTTATATCACTGTTACGATGATCTATTAGAAAAACTTTCCCATTGAAAAGATGCCAAGTGCAAGTTTCGAGAGTCTGGACTAATCCATTAACACGAGGCAAAAAAAAAAAAAAAAAAAAAAAAAAAAAAAGAAGCTGGTCCACTTGTTTTATCATAATTGATTGATTGAATGAAGTGACTTTTCTATTAACTTTTTATTTATTTATTTTGATCTCATCACCTGGCACTGCCAGTGTTAATTAATAGTCCTCTTTACATTTCCCGTTTCCGAGGACCTTCGAGTTTCAACGGCATAGCGAGAGACGGCGAGAGAAAGAAGGAAAGAGAAAAGAACATTCAACAATGGCGAAGAGAAACGCCATTTCTGTTTCTGTGCATGTTCTAGTGCTCTCTCTGTTGGCAGCTTCGGTGGCGATTGCGGGAAGAGAAAGAACAGTGTCTCTTTTGAAGAGCTTTGGAAATCCGAGTATCCTTGGACCTTCTTTCAATCAAATTCATGATACTTCCAACTATGGGATTTTGCAGCTCAACAATGGCTTGGCCAGAACTCCCCAGATGGGGTTCGTTTCTCACTCTCTCTCGCGCTCTCTCTCTCTCTCTCTCTCTCTCTCTCTCTCTCTCTCTCTCTCTCTCATGCATTTCTAGAACTTTCCCTTCAAAAATTGGATTTTTCTTTTTTGTAATTTTTTTTAAGATCAGGTTTTTACATAGCTTATAAGTTCGGTGTATTTGGAAACTTGGATTATGCAACTTTGGTTACTGAATAGGAATTTTGTGATCTAATTCGTTCTTGATGCTTGCTAGTGCATGGCAAACAGGAAAGTTTTTTTTTTTTTTGGGAACTTTCTGAGGAATTCTTATATCTCGTTTGATTAGATATACTAACAATAACTTCTTCTGCTATTTGATTTGTATTGTCAATTGGTAGATGGAGTAGCTGGAATTTCTTTGCATGCAATATCAACGAAACTGTCATTAGGGAAACAGGTAACATTTAATTTCTTTCTAATCTCCCACTTGTTTTTGAACTAATCATGATGAAACTGACACTGTTGAGAGTCCTGAGGACTTTTAAATTTGGTAGAGAACAGGAAAATACGGTGGATCCTTTGATTATTAGTTTGGAAATTTGACGATAATAGTTGAATAGGAACCACCCGTATGGAGATGCTTTATGGAGCTGCTGACATCTATTTTCAATGTTATTGACAGCTGATGCGCTTGTCTCAACGGGCTTGGCTGATTTAGGTTATGTGTATGTAAATATAGGTACCCTTTTCTGTCGTTTCTTTTATGTTTCATTTGACGTGAAATTCTGTTAATTGTAGATTTTAATTCAATGTTCGTTGAATGTAGATGATTGCTGGTCTTCTTTAACTCGAAATTCAAAGGTTATTTTCCCTTCTAATAGTTTCTAACCAAGTATATTTTTTGCAACTTTCACAATTTGTACAAGTAAATTCTGAGCTTTTCTGTTTTACTTGTGAAGAATTTCTGTCAGCTCCTATCAATTGGTCAAGTACATCTTAGCATAATAGATGTGTGTTCATTGACATGTTCAATTTTTTCTTTTGATGCTTGTTTGGTTGCGCAGGGGCAGTTGGAACCTGATCGAAAAGCTTTTCCATCAGGAATTAAAGCTGTCGCTGATTACGTACATGCAAAGGGCCTTAAGCTTGGAATTTACTCTGATGCTGGGTAGGATGAATTTCCTTCATTGTATTAGAGAATTAGAAGTTAGATCACAACAATAACATATATATGTATATATATATTTACAGTTTTCTGTTATGTTTTGTTTTTGGTTTTTTTTTTTTTAATAGAATATTTGGCCTTCTGTAGTCCCGTTTTGATATCAAGGCAAGCTCACTGATATGACTTCCATGTCTGCATTTTTTTAGGACTTTTACATGTCAAGTTCGACCAGGATCAATTTTTCATGAAAATGAGGATGCAGAGTTGTTTGCTTCTTGGGTTAGTTTCAAGTTTATCTGACTTGATGTGTCCATCTTATTTCTTTTTTCTGCATCTTATATTGCTACTTATGTTTCATTGTGAGAGTCAGAATCCTTGGCATGGGATAGCATAGTAGTTACCCAGCCGCCCCTTTCTGAAATGTGGTGTCTTTTAGGCCGTATACTTGTTTCGAGACATCACTTGAAAGAAATTGAGTTTTTTCTTCTGGTTACCTTTTTGTTAGTAAACATCTTATTGGAAAATATTAAATTAGTCTTGAACAAACAAGCACAGTCCACCTATCTAAGCAGTGTAGTTGTAATCTTTTTGCAGGGTTGTTTTACTTATTTACCTGGCTAATGTTTAATTTTGTTTTGTCAGGGTGTAGATTACTTGAAGTATGACAACTGTTTCAATCTAGGCATCAAACCACAAAAACGGTCTTGCTTCTTCTCAGTCTCAATTACGTTGGAAAGTAATCTCCATTAGTTGCTTTTAGTTTGACTTAATGTGTTTCAATGCTTTTCAGATATCCTCCCATGCGTGATGCCTTAAATGCAACCGGACGTAGTATTTTCTATTCCATTTGCAACTGGTAATCCAGCTTATTGATCTGTTTGGCCATTTGAGTTCATCCGTGTGTCTTGACTGCCAGTTTCACACAAATTTAATTTTTTTTTTTGGCAGGGGTGTGGACGACCCTGCTTTGTGGGCAGGAAAGATTGGAAATAGTTGGCGTACAACAGAGGACATCAATGATACATGGGCAAGGTTATAATTCTTGATTCATAAACCTTGGAAATGGATGGTGCCTGGTGCAATTACTATGGGACACTTTACTAAATAGCTTGCTTTTTTAATTAATTTTCAAGTCAAATTGGAAGTTCTTTATATATATACTGATATTTCTGCAATTAGGCGTAAATTTCTGGTTTACCATAACTTGCTGATACGACGATTTTGGAGTATCCCAATACTAATCATTCTTATGGTTCTCTTTCCGTGGACAACAATGTCCTCTATTGGCCTCAGATTATTGCCTTTTGTGTTCCATCTTTTGGGAAGATTTTAATACCAATCTTTCTAGTAATCAAACTAAACGTCTAAAAGTAACAACGAGTGTATTTGTAAAGTTTTCTTATTTTGAAAATTGTAGTATTGATAGAGTTTCCTTTTTCCCCTCTTGTTTAGTATGACCATCGGAGCCGATTTGAACAACAAGTGGGCAGCATATGCAGGACCTGGTGGATGGAACGGTAATAATGGGCCTTTTATGAAGTAAATTGTACAAAGCCATAGGGATTTATTGCTGTAAATGTGAATAATTTTCTTATCATTTTGAGCAGATCCGGATATGTTGGAAGTTGGCAATGGAGGCATGACTTATCAAGAGTACCGTGGTCATTTTAGTATCTGGGCGTTGATGAAGGTTTGAGAATTGTCTCCATTATTTTTCACTTATTCATTTGTTTGTTGAAAGTCCATTCTAAGTAGTTAAGAACTAAGAGCAAGGCTTCCTTTGATTAAGGATTTCTATGGAGGAAAATTTTGAATATGCAGTTATTCATTAAGAATTATTTTTGTTTCAACTCTATTGAGCATCACTTTTAGGTCAAGTTTGTAAAACGGATAGCACAAGACACGTGTTTACGTCTTAGCTTTTTAAGTCCTTCAGGTTTACTAATGATGAATGATGATGTTCCATCACATGCTCAAAATTGTATTGAAATTTTCAGGCTCCTCTTATAATCGGTTGTGATGTGAGGAGCATTAGTGCAGAAACTATTGAGATTTTAAGTAATAAAGAGGTGATTCTTGTCAACCAAGGTGAATTTCTCTCTGTGTGTCTAATTGGTCTATAGTAAATCTTGCTCTTTATCTTCATTTGTTTATCAAAATTAGCAAATCTAAATACGTGAGACTTATTTTTGTTTCGCAGATCGACTTGGGGTTCAGGGAAGAAAAGTTGACGCTTCAGGACCAGAAGGTTGCAGTCAGGTCTTTTGCTCTCTCTCACCTCATCACAGCACATTAACTTACGTTACAGTTTATTTATTTATATATTTTATATATATTAACTTGCATTACAGCTTAATCAATTGGAATGTAGTATAGAATTCCCTGATTAAATGTAATTTTTGGTCAAAGTTTGTCCAATCAATGATATCTTCCACCAATCTAATCTAGAGTCTAGATCCGTCTGTGCGGTCCTTTTTTTCGGAAGTAAAGGGGTAGGCATTATTTTTTTTTTATTAAAAAAAAAATAAACCAATCTAGGACCCTCCTGCCTGGTCTTTTTTTGGGTGGTAAAGGAGGGGTAGTTTGTTTGTTTTTTTTTCATGACAGAAAATGTCGCGACATTGTTGGCTTTCCAAGAATATGCACACTTTACACGTATGTAATGACTTGATTTGCTCGTCATTATTTTGCCTTTCCAGGTTTGGGCGGGTCCATTATCTGGAGATCGCTTAGCTGTTGCTCTTTGGAATCGCTGTTCGAAGACAACAACTATTACAGCCCATTGGAAAGCACTGGGGCTTCAACCCAGAACTAGCGTCTCAGTGAGAGATTTGTGGCAGGTTTGGTCGTTGACCTACGTAGTTATCATATGCATGAAAATTTTTTGATAATTCATATGCATATAACTTGGTCTATACATATTATGTACATAGCCAATGAATTACATCTCAACATATGTGTATTGAGGAATTACCGCTGATCTTAGCATGCAACCACACGTTTGAAGAAATTTCTGTCACATAGAAATGACGTTTTTCAATATACGTGCATTGTTATCTTTGAAGATATTGCAATGTAATACTTTTATATGTTCTTTAATGGTTGGTCGTACTGCCTGCAGCACAAAGACATTGCAGCCGGAGTAGTTTCGTCGTTCAGTGCTCGAGTCAAGAGTCACGACTCTCATCTCTACATATTCAGCCTCCACACTTCGGCTGTCAAGAAGATCTAGCCCCCTGCAGGAGCTTGGACCACTTTGATATCGTAAACAACACTTGATAAATTAGCACGTTGCAATAATTGTTTACAATAATTGCAAAACATCAGTCCTACTCTTATGAAAACAATTGTGATCATGTAAAGGGTCACTTTGGTCTCATCAATAGTGACCCTTTTCCACGCTTGTCCTGTACTCTTACTAAAGTTGATGTCGTTCTGATCCAATAAATATTATCTTTCCATTAAGAGAAGGAAAAGAAATGGCCTTCATACATGTTACCTGCGACCAGATTTCATTAGAAACAACTATATGGTAAATAGGAAAGGGGGTAACAAAAATTCATGTGTCCATAATAAACGCTAAAAAGATAAAACAAAAACTATGTCAAAATGACAGTTCTCTGAAAATTCAGTTATTCCCTTTTGCAGGAAAAAAAAAGTTCATCCCGGAAGAAAACAAGAGACAGCAAAATTCGGCCTGACCCAAAAAAAAAAGAAAAAAAAAAGGTTCTTTAGTTCCAAACTTCAACCAGAAGAAAACACGAGAAACAATAAAATTCTGTTGACAAATAGTTACTGCCATGCGACATATGTATGGGCTTCAAACTTATCCTCTGATGCTTGCTTAGAAAAGTTCCTTCTTTGATCTGAAATCAAAATGCCAGGGGTGGGAAATCCTTGTCATCTTCGAGTTCATAAAGCTGTCCAGGAATCCTGCAAAGCAAAACAGTCGAGAGGAAAGAAAATTAAGAGTGGAAAAAAGCCGACTTAATTTATCCTGACGTTTTGTATACTAGAATGGACATACCTTTTTTCAACAGTCACCAATAATTCTTCTTTTTTGTGCACTCCCGGTGCGGCGGAGTACAACGTAGAATCCGTAGGATATGAAGTAGCTGGATCTGCCTGCTCGCTAGGTAATTGGGAAGGCAATCCTAATGAAGACGGCGTGTGCTTGAAAGTCGGAAACTTGATAGTTCCAAAAGCGGTAGTAGACTGTTTGAGCTGCATGGTCTTTGCGGAGAGCTCCGCAGACTCAGAGATTGCCGGTGGATTGGACCTTGTGGTGACTTGAAGAACTGGGAATTGTTCAAGTGAAAGATCAGGGGGGCTGCTTTTTGTGTCCTGAATCTCCTGATCCTTACCTGTGGCTGTGGGGATGTCAACCTGGTCAATCTTATGAGCTGATTTTATCCATAAACCACGTCGTGTAGGCTCTGGATTCTTTTTCTTCACCTTCTTGTTGACATCTTTGTCGACATCTTTGTAGAAATCTTTGTAGAGCTCATGTGTCTGCAATATCCAAGACATGATATCAAGTTCTTATTGATCCGACCATAAACTAAATAAAAGAAAGCTTTGAATGACTATTACCAATTCAGGAATGAATGTTCCTGTTCCTCTTGATCTCCCTGTTCCCGCAATATCAAAACCAGTAGCCGATAATTGCGAAGGATAAGGATGATAGAATGGAACCATTGGGTAGTATCCATCCGTACCCCCTTGAAAAAATCCATTCCTGTTGAGCTGCAATGTCCAAGTCAGGGTGCTTTGATCCCATACGTAAGAATAGAATAGACCGGGCTGCACAGAGGCAGCCAAAGCATACTCATGATACAACTGCGTGTAGTGTAGACCACCATAGTAACTGCCATAGTCTCCAGTAAGATCAGAAGGTTCACATTTTCCAGTACCAAATGCATGCACAGGAACCAAGGCATCTGGCCTTTCTCCCCTTCCATTTCTATCCAAAGTGTTCTCAAAGAACTTCTCGAGTTGCTCACCCATGCTTGCTCCTGGCAGCATAAGTATTTCTCCAAGCTTTAGAGCTCCATGGGAAAGAGCACACATTATCCGGTGGAAATTTCCTGAATCAGATTCCGATGGTTCTTATTGTTAGCACATTAGTTGAGATAACTAGTAAAGCAATACTGATGATGCTTGATGTGTGATCAAACGTTATGCTTCTGTAGGAAAATAATCTCTTTAGTGTTCTTTATAGTTAAGATATTGCAAGACCATGTTTTTACCTTTATTATTAACAATAGCGATATGAAGATGTGTCATAGTTATTTCGGAATTCAAAGCGTGTAACGAAAGGTCTTAGTTACGTGAACTAGTGGAAGTGGCCACTTTATACAAACATGCTAAAGACTCTTATGAGCCCATGACAACATCTAGGTCCTTAAACCTTGGTAAATAACCTTATTACTGATATGCTTTTAAGTTATCACGGTCAGTTCATAGAAATTAAGAAATCATGGATTCTTACTACTCCAGTTCTGTGCACAAATCATTAACCAGCGGCCAAAAAAAAAAAAAAACTACTTCAGTAAGTAAAACTGACGAGATATCCGATTGAATTGAAAATAAAATAAAAAAGAGCTGATCCAATACCTTTACTAACACTACGCCCGAGGTTATTCTTTTCGTTCAGAGGATCTAATATGTTGAGGTGCTTAATGGGGAATTCATGCACTTCAACTTCATGTGCTTTTATCGGAAGTGAAAACAAATCTCTGCAGTTTCTCAAAAATGCCATACTCAGAAGTAATCCATCCCCATCAGCTTCTATTCCCTCTGCTGCAAGATTAAAATTAAAGTATCCTTAAATAAACTATGAACATACTCAACGTTATTTTGGAGACAATCAACACATACCAGTGACTTCAGCAAAGGAAGATAGAGCGACTGGACCATTTATAGTGATGCAGTAATTGCTCCAATCAAATGTGCTATAGTACTCCAAAAATTTATAGAACACCTGTTTTCACAATGTCAAATTAACGCCATTCATACACTTGCATGAAAATGTTAACAGCTGGAGAAGGAAACATAAATCAAAGGGGCGAATACCTCTAAAGGTCCACGTAGTGATTCATGAAATAGATTGACAATATACAAGACCAACGTTTCTAGTGCATATGTTGAAATCAAGCCATGATGTGCACCAAGAATTCGGCTTTCATAATAACACCATGCTTTGATCAACAGAATACTGCGTTTGAACAGATGGTCCTTTCCAATAAGTTCATCAACCTGAGAAAAGGAAGTAGCAGAAAAGTTGGATATCATTTGAAAAAGAAAAGAGCACACGCAGTAAAATTTGATATCATTCAACGCATGGAGGAAGCTAGAGGAAACAAGTCAAGTCAAAAAAAAAAATTTACGTATCATGCTAAGTAAGAGAGGATGTATATGATAAACTCAAGCAATGCTGCATGAAGAAACAGAAAAAATTTGCATAAATCAGACATTCTTTCCATTCATGTCAGGACGCTAAAGTTCATAGAGAGAGAAAGAGAGAGTTCTTCAGATAAATTTGGCATGAATCAGACATTCTTTCCATTCATGTCAAGAAGTACGCTAAACTCATGTCCGAATCCAGTGATTAATTAAACAAATATAAATCAGAATACACATCTGAATCCGGTGATTAATTAAACGTACATGTCCGATGAGAGAGAGAGAGAGAGAGAGAGAGAGAATACATGTTTGAATCCGGCGATTAATTAAACGGATATAAATCAGAATACATGTCTGAATCCGGTGATTAATTAAACGAATATAAATCAGAATACATGTTTGAATCCGATGATTAATTAAACGGATATAAATCAAATGAAGTAGGAAGTATGTAGAGAAAATGTTTCAGTAGTAGTAAAAGGGTAAGAGGAAAAGCATCCAAATGGCCATAGTTACTTAAAAGATCACTTGCTATGACTCTAAGGGTGCATTTATTTAGCATGAAAAGGAAAAAGAAAGAGAAAGCGAGGAGTGATTCCCCTTCCCATCTAATAATGGGTTTACTTACAAAATTAGTAATGAGTATTTACTGGCCCCACATAATACAAGGAGTTGGTAAAGAGAATGTCAATCCTTGCACTCCCTGATAGTGCTGAAAATTTGGGCCGGGCTGAAATCCGTAGGGCCCGAAACAAGCCCGCCCGAAAGCAATAGCCTGGCCTGAAAAAAAAATGGCCCGAAATTTTTTTTTTTTTGGCCCAAGGCCTAGGCTATTTTTTTTTTTTTGGGTCTTTTGGCGCCCAATCTGTAATATTACTGGTGGATTGACTCACCGCCATGAGGCAGTGAGTCTAATAGCCTTCTTGGCAGAGGGCTGCAGACTGCAAATGTTTTTTTTTTTTTTTTTTTTTTTTTAATTTTTGGGCCAAGGGCCCAAAGCCAAGCTTGCCCAAGAGGGCTGTAGGCTGCAGCCCTCTGCCATTTTTTTTTTTTTTTTTTTGGCCTAAATTATTATTGGGGGGCTAACCCACTGCCTCACCAATGAATGAGTAATAGCCTTGGGCCTTGGCAGAGGGCTGTAGGCTATAGCCCTCTGCCAAATTTTTTTTTCCTTATGCATTTTTTTTCCCTTTAAAATTTTTAAATTTTGTCTATAAATACTCCATCTATTAATCCATTTTTTTCACACAATACAATTTTCACTCTCTCTATTCTCTTCTCATTCTCTAATTTTTTCTCAACTCTCAATTCTCACTCATTAATTCTCTTAATTTTGTTATTTCATTTTTGTTCAAAAAAAAAAGTTTGTGATTTTCTAATCTCTACTCTAGTCTCTACTTCAATAGAAAATGGAACCAAATATGTATAGGTATGGTCTTGATGGTGTTGACTACTTTGGAGTAGATGATCAAGACATTGAGGAAGCAACAATTCAACAAATGGAGGCGGGTGACCAAGTAGGTGACATGCCACAAAATATCAATATTCAACCGAATCAACCCTCAGAAATGCCGACGGGCTCAAGTGGTTCAACATCATCAACGACAACAAAACATTCGAGACAAATGAAAATACTTCACTACACAAGAGAAAATTGACGCTGGAGGTAAGAAAAAAAAAATTAGCTACATGTATATATTGTAAAAAAGTTTTGACAAATTCTATGAGTGGAACTCGACACTTGAGAGATCATGGACTTAAATTAACTACATCAAGCCGGGACCGGAGCCTACACAAACTCAACTTCAATTAAATCCAGATGGTTCGGTAAGTACTTGGTCCTATAATCCTCAAGTTGCTAGGGAATCTTTATGTCGATTTATTTCGCTTTAGATTTACCTATTAACCTTGGCGATAACCCACATTATGAAGCGATATTCAACGTGCATATTGTCCTCAATTTCAAAAAGTTTCTAGAACTACTACTAGGAGTGATATGATTACATACTATGAGAAAATGCGTCTTGCATTAATAGTGAAATAGGTGCATTAAATTTTTCAATTGCATTAACCTCCTGATATTTGGAGTGGTAGGCTAATCAAGATTATTTGAGCGAGTTGCACATTATTTAGACTCTAAATGGAATATGCAAAAAAAGAATTATTGGTTTTAGACTTATTGATTGTTCACATAATCTCGACAATATTGTTGAAAGACTTGTTAGTGTTATTCAAGATTTTGGTATACGAGACCGCATTATCTCTATCACCTTAGATAATGCTACAGCTAATTATATCAATGTTGGAGGGACTTATAAACTCATATAGTGGTGGAGTTTTATTCATCAAAGGTGTGCATGCCATATAATTAACCTCATTGTCAAATCGGTATGCATATGGTAAGTTCCACAATTGATAATATTCAAATGCCATTTCTTGGATTCATAATTCAAACCCCGTATTCTTGAGTTTAAGAGGTATTGTAAAATCAAGGTATGAAGCCTAGAAAGTTTGGTCTTGACATGCCTGTTAGGTGGAATTCAACATATATGATGTTGAAGAGTACTTTGCCATATAAAAATATTATCACTATTTTTTTCAATACAAAAAATATGGGCAAAACAATGTTGCAGGAAAATGATTGGTTTATTTAAGGTTTTTATGATTCTACTGCTTTTTTATTATCCGTATTTATTATCCTACTTCTCCATTAGTGTTGCATCAAATTTGTGAGATTAATTTGAAACGATAGAAATGATATATTATTTAAACCGATAGTAGAACAAATGGAAGTAAAGTTTAGGAAATATTGGTCTGAAATTCCTCTATTGTATTGTTTAGCAATTATTTTAGATCCTAGAGTAAAATTATCCGGTCTTGGAAATGTTCTTTCTCATATCGGTGGCCAGTTGGATATAGATTATACTTCACAGGTTGTTAACACACGTGAGAAGTTATTTGTAATTTATGCAATTTATGAGAACAAGTTCGGTAACTTGAGAACTCAACAAACGCAACAAGATCACCCGCCCGCTCAAAAAAAGTTTTGGAATTTTTATATCTTCTCATCGTGGTGGCTCTAGTTCATCATCAATCATGACTCAAAACATGTCACCACCATCAACACCAACGATTTACACAAATATACGGAACTCAACCTTGAGATGCAATTCTTGATAGATGGTGTTGAAATGACAATTTCAAAATTTTGGCATGGTGGAAAAGATTTCCAATACTTTCAATATTAGCACGTGATATCTTGACTATTCCAAAGATCAACGGTGTCTTCTTCAGAATCGCCTTTAGCATAAGGATAATTGAAGAACGTTTCGTTGACTCAGAAAATGGTTGAGGTGCTAATATGTCTAAAAGATTGGGAAAATGTCCTTTGCAACACTCAAATTTAATGGATCAATTTCAAAATTTATACATTGACGATGACGCTTGATGCGGGGAGTAGTGTAGCAAGCGTTAGATATTTTTGTTTCTTAATATAAATTGTAATTGAAAAATAATATCAAGATTTTTTTTTTCCTCCAAGGTTTTATCCCAATGGGTTTTTCTTGGTAAGGTTTTTAATGAGGCGATTATAAATACATAAATAAAGTCTTATTTCATTAAAATTTTACAATATTCACTATTTATTATAAATTTTATTTTATTTTTTAATATTTTTATAAATTATGTTCATTTGGCCGATTCGGGCCGGCCGGCCCCAAATAGCCCGCCCGCACTCCCCTTCGGGCCTTAGGGCCGGGCTGGGCTTATATAAAATTTTTAGGCCGGGCTAGCCCGGCCCCATTAAAGTGGGCCTGCCCGAATGTTAATTGTGGCCCGAATTTTCAGCTCTACTCCCTGATATTAATTCCTTGTTAAAGGGAATGAATGCCAAATTTACTTATCTATCTAACCTTAATAAGAACCTACATTACACGCCAAATCGCCAATGATTATTTAATTGTGTAAATTAAGACTTCTTAAAAGAAAAAAATTAAAAGGACCTTTTCATAATTACATTGGTAAAATTACTATTCCTAAGACTAGTGAACAATAGAAAGGGAATGAGATTATTTCTCATCACTATATCCAATACACAAGTAAACAATTGAAAGGGAATCAATAAAGTATCCTTATTCTTATTAGTTTACTCTTCTTTCCAATATTTCCTTTTCCATTACATTCCTTTACAGTTTGGTGAATGCACCCTAGTTTAATTCATCTAAAAGACAATAAGCTTAAATTAATTAGGCTAAGATCCAAACCTGCTCCATAAAGCACAGAGTGCAGAGACCAGCCATTTGATTGAAGGAGATATCTACTGGTATATTCTTCACAGTGCATTTCACAATCTTGACCTGCATCCAAAATCTCAAAATAAGGAAAAAAGAAAGAGACAAAAAATGGACTCTATTTCTTTTGCAAAAAAATAAAAAATAAAAAATAAAAAATAATAATAATAATTCGTCCTTTTTGCTTATTAGAGCATGTGAGAGAAATAAAGTTGTTTGTGGAAAGAGAAACAAAAAGGGTATGGGTATGCTTCTGCATCGGACAAGAGTTAGGATGCAGCTAGTGAGAACACAGATATGATAGGCCTGAGAGTTACCCTCTTACAAGGTAGTTCTTTGAAAGACAAGGGTTCTTCAGTTGGAAAATGTATTCCTTGCATCAAGCAAAACTGCAACCTTTTTATCGTTTCAGAAGAATAGTTGCCAACACAAACCATGTTTTGATTGTGAGCAGAACAACGACATGTTGCTAAAAAAAAATTTGAAAACAAATACTTTTCCAAGCCTAGCCACCTTTATAAGGGAAGGGACGAGCTTTGCTCCTCTCGGCGCTAGGCGCTCCCGTAGTTCGCACTATGTCTATTTACTTTTGGTGTCTTAGGGTTTCTCAAATCTTAAAACATAGAAAACGAGGATTCAAGGAATCTATATTTAATTGCTTACTTATTAAGGATTTTGCATTCATAATTAAGACATTCGCCTCAAGATCTCTTATTTATACGTTTTTCATGTTTTACCTATTATTGTAATCTTTTTTCCAAGTGAGTCTTTCGGTTTTACATTATATGAGATGGTAAGAGTTCTATGTCAAGTATGATGTGTTGATCATTTAATGCTTGAAAACCGCAAGCCAACAATTTAGAAGTAATGTCTATAGGTTGAGTCAAATGATTTGGAAATTGAAAACCTAGCCTTTTAGGTTAATACTTCGAAATTAACTTAGGTAATGCTAAGATATTGTTAAATAATGGTTTGTTTTGGCTATCTCGTCAAAATTTTCACCTTTATTTTACTAGCTTTTATTAACTTTTAACTCTTCCCTTACTGAAAAGAACTTCGGGATCCACTATTCTCCACTATCAACTTGAATTTTGAATCATTTAGGGCATTCCATCCCCAGCATGTCGTAAACCCAAAATTTCACCATTTCCCATAGCATGGGAAAAGCATGAAGAGTTGAATTCTATTACTGTTATATTGAGAAAATTTAGAACTCAAGAGTTGTGGGTTAGTTTAGAACCGGCTTAAGCTTAACTACCACTAAACTCTTGCAATGAAAATTGTAAATTTTTACGCCTGTTTGAGGTTAGCTACAAGTGATAGTAAAACTAGAATATTTCAATGGTACAAGCACTGTTTGTATACTGCTCTATGCGAAACACTGCCTAGTTTCTCCATGAAAACTGTCTAGTTTCTCCGCAAAAACGTTGTTTCACTTGAAACACTGTTCACAATGGAAGAGAAAGACCAATATATTAAAATAATAAAATCCATTGGTTAAGATGTTGGGCTTGAGCTTTAGCTTGGGGTATAAATGTTTGGCCGATCACCTTCATCATCCCTCTTGGCTGACCACCAGTTTTCCTTATTCAGATTCCCTTATTTCTCTATTGAGTTTCCGAAGCATAACCAAGATAAAAGAAAGAAATAAAGAGAAAAGAGAAGAATCAAAAGAAAGAGAAGACGCAATAGGCAGGAAATACGTGTATTCAATACTAATAATCACTGGTCCAAAGTGAAAATACAATCATTAGGTCTACGCATAGTTAAATAAACACTAATAATAAGATAAATATAACGTAATAACGTATTATACTCCCAGTAGAGAAACATAACCATAAATTCCTAATTATTTATATCTTGTTCTTCATCCATTTCATTATAATTAGCTATAGAACCATGAGCAGCCACAGAAGCAACTGGTGCAGTTCTTTTGCGCCGTTAGACATGCAAGAAAATGAAAAGAAGGATCTTTGCTTTTGGGAATTTATTTAATCTTTAGAATCTTACAAAACGTGAAACACTAAGGTGAAGAATATGAATAGAAAACAAAGAACAAGAAGGGCGAAAAAAAGATGAATAAGGAGTAATTTTAGAATCTTAATATGAAACTGAAAGTGGAGTAGCTTGGCAAATCCAAAGTGAAAATAGGCAGGAAATACGTGTATCCAATACTAATAATCTATGGTCCAAAGTGAAAATGCAATCATTAGGTCTATGTATAGTTAAATAAACCCTAATAATAAGATGAATATAACGTAATAACGTATTATACTCCTTGTAGATAAACATAACCATAAATTCTAATTATTTGAATCTTGTTGCTCATCCATTTCATTATAATTAGCTATCTAACCATGAACAGCCACTGAAGCAACTGGTGCAGTTCTTTTACGCCGTTAGACATGCAAGAAAATGAAAATAAGGATCTTTGCTTTTGGGAATTCATTTCATCTTTAGAATCTTACAAAATGTGAAACACTAAGATGAAGGAAAATGAATAGAAAACAAAGAACAAGACGGGCAAAAAAGATCAATAAAGAGTAATTTTAGAATCTTAATGTGAAACTAAAAATGAAGTAGCTTGGCAAATCCAAAGTATCATCTCCACCGCCAAACTAAACTATATGTGATGGGAAGCCTAACTCCCGGTTAGGGTAGCGTAGCTAGGGCTATGAAAAGCGAGGAAGTCCCTAGACTGTGAGAAAGAGCCCTAATGCACAAATTGAAGATGCAACCTCCAATTAGAGAAAAGAAGGAAAAAAGGAAAAGATGTATGGTAGTCAATTTGGCGATACCAAATCAACACGTAGTCATAAGCACGTTACATGATCCTGTATAATGCAGGTTTGGGGTAGTACAATGCATGTGATAGCCATTTCAGCTGGCATATCAGAATGTAAAAATCAATTTATGAAGTTCTGATAAGCCTTCCGTGCGTTTTACATATTCTCGGAGGAAACGCCTTCACGAGCCAAGAAGGGCAGCCGTTACTCAAGAAGTTGCTGAGGTGGAGGAAAGCACTTGTGGAAAGAATGGGCAAGATGTTGAGTCAGCAATGGTTAGTTAGTTAGTTAGGCCGGATTTAGGTGTAAGGAGTAGGAGTTAGGAGTATAAATAAGATAGATAGTAGAGTAAGAGGATTATCGAATCATTTGTTCAATCTTCCGTGAGAAGTAACCTAGGAGAGCCGGGATCTCTCGAAAATCCCCAATTATCCTTCTGTAATCGTTTTCCTGCCATTAATTCAATTGAGCTACTGTAGAATTTCTCTGGAATTCTATTCAATTCTACTTGTTGTGATCGAAGCTTAACATTTGGTATCAGAGCATCCTTCCTAGCATGACAAGGCGTACTGACGAATGCGAGAAGGAGAAGAGGATGGGCCGAGAGAGGAGTTTGTGAGAGAATTGGAGGAGATGCGGGAGGAATTGAAGAAACTACCTCGATTGGAGCATGGAATGGGCTTGCTGTTGGCAAGAATGGAGGAATTCATGGACTTACAGCGCCAGGAACGAGGAAATGGTCAGACAACCGGAGTGGAAGTTCCGGCGAGGGGGGAAGAGGCGAACGAGAGGGTTAGGCCTCAGCGAGAGCCAGGAGTTCGCACGGATTGCCGGACTCGACGAGTAGAAATGCCGACGTTCGACGGAGAGAATCCCGACAGCTGGGTCTTTAGGGCTGAGAGGTACTTTGTGATGAACGGATTGTCGGAAAATGAGAAATTAGACGTGGCGGTGGTAAGCCTCGACGGTGAAGCCCTAGCGTGGTTTCAATGGGAAGATGGTCGTCGAGCCATCCGGAATTGGGCGGAATTGAAGGTGATGATCCTCGAGCGTTTCCGTCCGACGCAGGAAGGAAGCTTGTGCGAGAAACTGTTGTCGCACCAGCAGGAGACAACCGTGAGAGAATATCGGAGACAATTTGAGGTGCTGGTGGCGCCACTGTTCGACGTCTCCGAGCATGTTCTAGAGAGCTCGTTCGTGAATGGCTTGAAGCCAGAAATTCGAGCTGAAATCCGGTTAATTAAACCGGTGGGACTGGGCCGAATCATGGAAGTGGCCCAGAGGGTTGAAAAACGTAACCTTCTGGTTTACAGACCGAAGTTGCAAGGCCCACAAACGTCTAATTGGCATAAGAGATTTGTGTCAAACGACACAAAAGGAAGTCATACGACTTCCAATTTTGGAAATAATTTTCGTTTCCAGGGAGCGCCGACTGAGAGGGTGAAAATTCCGGAGGAAAAGAGAACCGGAATCCATGGCGCAGGAGCTGGAACAGGAGCTGTGCCTTTCAAGAGGATGACTGATGCGATATTACAGGCGAAGAAAGAAAAAGGGCTCTGTTACCGCTGTGACGGAAAATATTTCTTCGGCCACCGCTGTCCAAATCAAGAGTTGCAAGTTTTAATAGTCCGGGAAGAGGAGGACCAAGGAGAATCAGCTACAGAGGCTGAAAGAGAAGAAGCAGCTGAGGAAGAAGAGATGGTGGAATTATCTATCAATTCCGTGGTTGGCCTGACAGCACCCAAAACAATGAAGATCAAAGCTGTAGTCCATGGGTGCGAGGTAATTGCTTTAATTGATAGTGGGGCTACCCACAATTTCATTTCTTGCGATTTGGTAAAAAAATTGGGGTTAACAGTAGATAAGACGGGGGGATATGGTGTGGTGATGGGTACCGGGTTGGCTGTGAGAGGAGAAGGAATCTGTCGGGGGGTGTTAGTTTCTATGCAAGATATTGAAGTTGTTGAAGATTTCTTACCGCTGGAATTAGGAAGTTCGGACTTAATTTTAGGAATTCAATGGTTGGAGACCTTGGGGATAATGTCGGTGAACTGGAAAACCTTGGTAATGAAGTTCAAATTAGGTGAAAGGCAGGTATCATTAAGAGGAGATCCGGGTTTAAATAAAGCTCCGATCACGTTGAAGGCATTAATGAGAGCATTGAGACACGAAGGACAAGGGCTTTGGATAGAGTTAGGATCTCTCGGGTTGGACCAACCGGCCAAAGATAAGAAAATTCCCCTGGAGTTGCAAACAGTACTGAAGGAACATGGGCAAGTGTTTGAAATGCTAGAGGGGCTGCCACCAAATAGGTCCAAGGACCATGCCATCGTGTTAAAGGAAGGGATTGTTCCTATAAGTGTGAGGCCGTACCGGTATCCCCATATATAGAAAACGAAAATTGAGAAGTTGGTCAGGGAGATGTTAGCGGCGGGGATAATACGACCTAGTGTTAGCCCTTACTTTAGTCCGGTGTTGTTAGTAAAGAAAAAGACGGCAGTTAGAGATTCTGCGTGGATTACCGCGCTCTTAATAAGGAAACGGTTCCCGATCGTTTTCCGATTCCGGTTATCGAAGAGCTTTTGGATGAGTTACATGGGGCCACAATTTTCTCCAAAATCGACCTTAAGTCGGGATACCATCAGATCCGGATGAAGGCCGAGGACGTACCTAAGACGGCATTCCGTACACACGAGGGTCATTACGAGTTTCTCGTGATGCCTTTCGGTCTTACGAATGCGCCGGCGACTTTTCAATCGCTTATGAACGACGTCCTACGACCTTTCCTTTGTAAGTTCGTACTTGTTTTTTTTATGATATTCTAGTTTACAGCCATTCTGTAGAGGAGCATGTCGACCATCTCGACCGGGTGTTGACAGTTTTGCAGCACTACCAGCTATATGCTAATGCCAAGAAGTGTAGTTTTGGGCAGCATTCGATTGAATACCTTGGCCATATCGTGTCTGCAGCAGGGGTATCGGCTGACCCGTCCAAGATAGAGGCCATGGTTAATTAGCCGCCTCCCACCAACTTGAAGGAATTGCGGGGATTCCTCGATTTGACAGGTTATTATAGGAAGTTTGTGGCGGGGTATAGTCAAATTGCAGGACCTTTGATCCACTTACTCCGAAAGGACAGTTTTCGTTGGGATACGGAGGCGTTGCAGGCTTTTGAAATGTTGAAGCATGCTATGACGCACGTGCCGGTGCTAGCCTTACTGGATTTCACCAAGCCATTTGTTTTAGAATCCGATGCGTCTGGATTTGGAGTGGGAGCCGTGTTGATGCAGGAACAACGGCCCATTGCCTATTTCAGTCAGGTACTAGCCCCCCAAGCGCGTAGCAAGTCCGTTTACAAACGGGAGTTGATGGCTATTGTTCTAGCCGTTCAAAAGTGGCGGCCGTACCTTCTTGGACACCATTTTTTGATTCGGACAGATCAGCGAAGCCTCAAGTATTTGCTCGAGCAGCGTTTAGTGTCCGTGGAATACCAGAAATGGTTGACGAAGTTGCTGGGGTATGATTTCGAGATCCAATATCGACCGGGAGTAGAGAATCGAGCCGCGGATGCACTATCACGATTGGTGGTCAGCCCAGAGGTAGCCACTATGACGGCATCCACTTTTATCCATACCGACGAAATTCATCGGCAAGTGTTGCAAGATGAACGGCTCGCAAAAATCTGGTCAGAATTATCCCACAATCCGGCTGCGTACCCGGGGTATTCGATTCGACATGGCCGTTTATGGAATAAAGGGCGCATGGTGGTTTCCCGTGGATCTTCAGTGGTGCAGCGTTTATTACACTCCTACCATAATGGGGTGGTAGGCGGACACTCGGGGGGATTGAAGACTTACCGCTATCTTGCAGCCGATTGGTTTTGGATTGGGATGAAACGGGATGTCACCGCATATGTGGCGCAATGTGAGATATGTCAACGCTGTAAGGCGTCGACGTTGGCACCCGGTGGGTTGTTGCAACCTTTGGCCATTCCGGAGCAAGTGTGGGAGGATGTGTCTATGGATTTTATTGAGGGGTTACCGCGTTCGGAGGAGTTTGATACAATATTGGTGGTGGTGGACCGCTTGAGCAAGTATGGCCACTTCATTGCATTGAGGCACCCTTTTTCGGCAGAAAAAGTGGCCAAGTTGTTTATTCAAGAGGTGGTGCGGTTGCATGGAGTTCCTCGCACGATTGTATCGGATCGTGACCGCATTTTTCTTAGCCGTTTTTGGATTGACTTACACAAACAGATGGGCACTACTCTGTCGCGCAGTACTGCGTACCATCCGCAGTCCGATGGGCGAACGGAAGTAGTAAATAGGTGTTTGGAGACGTACTTGCGGTGTGCGTCGTCTGACAAGCCGGGGCAGTAGCACAGATGGTTGGCTTGGGCTGAATATTGGTATAACACTTCATTCCACACTGCTACACGCATGACTCCTTTTCAGGCAGTATATGGCCAACTTCCTCCACCCTTATTGCGGTACAGTGTGAGAACTTCACCGGTGGATTCTGTGGAACAGCAGCTGCAAGATCGTGATGCTATGTTAGACTTACTTAAGTTCCACCTCCTTCGGGCCCAACAGAAGATGAAGGCAGTAGCGGATGGGAAACGACGAGATGTGGAGTTTGCCGTGGGGGATTTGGTGTACTTGAAGCTCCGTCCTTACCGACAAGTCTCTTTAGCTCGTCGTCGGAACAAAAAGTTGAGTCCTCGTTTCTATGGACCCTTTCAGATCACGCATCGTGTGGGTCCGGTAGCCTATCAATTGTCCTTGCCGGAGTCGTCCTCCATTCATCCGGTGTTTCATGTTTCTCAGTTGCGTAAGGCGTTGGGGCATGAACAAGCGGTTTCATCTCTACCGCCTCAGTTGACTTATGACTTGGAGTTGTGTGCCGAGCCGGCTGAATTGTTGGGGGTGCGTCATGCACTAGGTGGGGGCAGCAATGACAATGATCTTGAGGTTTTGATTCGTTGGGCTAATCTACCCGCCCATGAGGATACGTGGGAATCATATGCGGCCATTGATGCACAACTTCCTCATTTTCACCTTGAGGACAAGGTGCGTCTTTGGGGCGGGGGTAATGATAAGCCTTCCGTGCGTTTTACATATTCTCGGAGGAAATGCCTTCACGAGCCAAGAAGGGCAGCCGTTACTCAAGAAGTTGCTGAGGTGGAGGAAAGCACTTGTGGAAAGAATGGGCAAGATGCTGAGTCAGCATTGGTTAGTTAGTTAGTTAGGCCGGATTTAGGTGTAAGGAGTAGGAGTTAGGAGTATAAATAAGATAGATAGTAGAGTAAGAGGATTATCGAATCATTTGTTCAATCTTCCGTGAGAAGTAACCTAGGAGAGCCGGGATCTCTCGAAAATCCCCAATTATCCTTCTGTAATCGTTTTCCTGCCATTAATTCAATTGAGCTACTGTAGAATTTCTTTGGAATTCTGTTTAATTCTACTTGCTGTGATCGAAGCTTAACAAGTTCTCAGTACAAAAAGCCTGCCAATAAATAATGACAACTCAAGAGTTGGTAAAATAGTTGGGATTTAGAGATGGTGTCCCTAGCATTATTTCAACAAAGATATAAAAAAAAAAAAAGGTTGTCACTTAATAAAAAAATGAGCAAAACATACAGTGTTCTTGAAATTAAGAAAGATCAAAGTCAAGAAAGCAAAACCTGCGCGTTGATGTATTGAACATCTTTAACTTGGAACTCGGAGTCTCCTTCACGTTCCAGTATGCTGCACACTTCTCCTGCAAAATCCTCTACCAAATGTTGATGGCTGAAAGCAGTAATATCAATATCCCCATCGGGAAGATAGGTCTTCAGAGGCACTGAGCCGAATGCTAAAACCTGTAAGGAGAGAAGAAGATAGATAAATAACTTTTGTGTTAACTTAGCATGGTGGTACCGGGGTATACATATTCTGATGACATAAATAGATTTCCACCAGAAAATCATACTTCCTTTGACAACGGCAGATATAAAAGAATTAATAAGTGTTACATAGCCAAAAACAAAAGGAGTATAGCTACTTATTTATGAATTTTCAAATCCAGCTCACAAATAACAAATACCATCAATTGCAATTAGTTTATATCCAGCTCACAAATAACATATACCATCAACTTTCATTTACTGGCATCAGCACCCAAAGGAGGGGGTGGCATAAAGCTCTATGATGCTACATAAATGATGATAAAAATTATGATACAAAAAAGGGTAAACTGACTTAACGTTATTGGAAATCTAAAAAAGGAGATATTTCTGGTGTGAAAGAACTATAATGTCAAAGATCCTTCAGATAGCATATTTTAACTCTGGCTCCTCAGTTTACACAATCTGCTGTCACACAGGAAGTATCAGCTTTCTCATAATTTCCGTAAGCAGACAATAGTTACTTGTTGTCCTTTTTTTTTTTTTTTTTTGGCAGAAACACGTAATGTTGCTCGATAAGGGACCAAAATATGCGGAAATGGGATATTCAACGAACCATGCTCCGAAGTACTGGGGGCTAAACACGTATCTATTCCTTATCAAAATATAAATAACCAATTCCTTTTGTAGGTTTTGATTTTAACAAGAGAAGTCAATCACGTGCAAAATTTTAAATTGTTACTAAACTGACAAAAAGAATGAGCAAGCTACATGAGCTCTTGATGTCGTGCTATGTTTTAGTTTTTACAGCTTTACAAGAAATTTAAAACAAAAGGAACAAGCTTGACCGTAGACTAAGCAAACGATGCTTGTTTTAGACACATATAATCCACCAGAAGAGACTTAAAAATATATTTGCAGGATTCCATTCTTGGTGGTATCTGTAACATCAATTAGAAGAAGTAGATACATTCAAAATGAAAAAGAAGAAAAATATATTAATAATTCATATGTAAATAGGAGTCAAGGGAAAGCGGAGCAGGAAATATCTCACCTCGGTTCCAAAATATCCTATAATTAGTGACCTCAAATAATTTATGACCTCGTTTCTCCTCTTATCACACATTATGTTTGGTTGGACAGTACATAATATCTCTTGGGTTCTTTGCTCGGCCATCAGCCAGAGCTCAGCATCCATTAACAACAGGTCTTGGTTAGGTGAAGAGAAAGAAGATAAAGAAGAGTGAGGAGAAAAGTTTTCATCTTGAAAATCTTCCATAAGAAACTGAGACTTTAGGATTTTGAAAAAGGAACCTGGTGAACCCAAAGAGAGACAACAGCAAAGGAAGATTTCAATAACAGACTGAATAAATCAGCATTAGAATCCTAGGAAAGTGAGAAAACGAAAATGAACTAGCTGTACTGAAACAATCAAGAGGCCTAAGAATTATGTGAAAAAAATGCAAGGATCATCGTCTGGGGACGCCTTTTGAAGAGATGAGTGGCTGTAGAAAAGCTTACGTACCAGCAAAGATGAAAAAGATAGGGGAAAAAAATCCCAAAATGCTAAAAAATCAGACAGAAGGAACTCAATCTATAATGTCTATTTAAAACGAAAGGGAGAAGAAATTAAGCTGCTTGAATGCTTCAGCAATGGTCTACAGTCTTCAATGTCTGTTGCATACTTGAAGAAACAGATTTCATAAGCTTCTCTATATGTTAGACACAACTGTCCTGCCTGGAGAAAAAAGAATTGGGGCTATTTTGACATGTGGGTATGAGGGAATGGTTAAATAGGTGAAATAAGCCTTTTAAAATATAAAAAAGAAAAATGAGGTCGTAAATGGAAATAGAGAAGGAAACGTTTAGCAGAAAAGGAAAAGTGCAAGAGATAAGGACAAATGTGATTACATACAAACAAAAGCCAAAAGAATGAAATTGGTCCTATGCCCCCCTCTTAATGACAGCATCAAGGGAAATCTAGTGCAGAAAGCGGATGATAAATGATAAGTAGAAATGAAGAGATGGCAAAAAAAGCAAAGTGAAGGTACATATCAGCGTTCCATAGGGTACTAATATTAACACGGCTCACCACCAATTCGAGATTGACCCACTTTCTTAATTTATGCCGAGATGGAGCAAAGTCTATAATAAAGTAATAAAATAAAAAATTTGATTACCAAAAAATAAGAGGGAAATTTCAAATGCTTCCATTTTGCAAATAGTACAAATAATATTTCTTCAATTTTTATCTACAAGCCAAACTATTCTTAGTTATCTCATTCTTGCTTCTCCATTTTTTTTTTTTTTTTTTTTTTTGAAAATCTTGCTTCTCCATTCTTGTACAAATGAAATTCCTATTGTGTGGGTGATTACAAATTAATGGCACCCTATTAATACGCTATCTGACCTTGTCTTATAGATTATAATCATTTATTGCATTCCTTCCACAGATTTTCTTATTAATTGTCTTGCCAATTGATCAAATGACTTTTTTGAACTTTGGGGATTTCCTCAAATGAATTTGTCTTCCATAGAAATATTTCCAATAAGATACAGAAAGACTCATTAAATGCCCTTGGTTTTAGGACCAAGTCAGATTCTGCCAAAGTTACCACATCACAGTTACCAAACAAAGGTGCCCACAAGCAGATGTCTTTTAGTGTATTTCAACTAATCAGAGCTTAAAATTCGTGGGAACTTTGGAATCATAACAGACAAGTAAAAACAAAATTAAATCAAGTTCTTAGATGTATGAGTCGAGCACATGTGCCGAACAAAAACATAATGACTGTTACTACGCACAAGTACTCGCAATGTAAAAATTAACAATAATAGTTGGAAAAAAAAAAAAAAAAAAAGCCTGGTATAACCATTGGATGCATAACCGCCCAGCATATTCAAAGAGAAATAAACATACTAAAGGCAATCATTAGCATAAAAAAACATACCAAAGGCAAAGGCAGCCTAACTGATCTGTATTCAATTTTAGCCATCTTCACTGTTTATATTTGACTTTACGAAATTGATAAATAATAACCGAGTTCTCAAAAGAAATCTTCAAGCCACAAGGCAGAGCATATCGAAAAGGTGACGGAAAAATGAAATCAATCTTCCACATTTCAGTTTGACATATTAAGACCCTGTTATTCTCCACAAATTATTTTGGAATGTAGCGTCAAACTCAGACAACAAGGCACAACAATGTACCTCTTAAAAGAAAACTCGGATGACAAGGCACTGAGCAACCAAGTGTTTGAAAATTCAAAATAAACATGTTATCAAGTCTCTTAAGTTATGAATACCCATATCAGCATATCATACATTCATCAACGTATAAAACCAAAAGAACACAACATAAATATAAGTGTTTTCTTTTTCACACTCAAAATAAAGATAAGTTACACGTTCCTAATTGCAAAAAATAGATAACTATGTCATCAAGTGTCAGTACATGTGCTTTGGACCATCGCAACTTCATATCATCTCCTAAAAGTATTAAATATTTGGGTTCTCTAAGATTTAAAAAAAAAAAAAAAATCCTTCTAAGTTAACATGAGTAAACATCTTGCCCTGCCTTTTCTTTCCTTTTTTCCCCTTTTTTCTTCTAACATTATATATTTAAATATTTGTTATTTGGGAATGCAACAAGTTTACACACACACACACACACACACACATATATATAAATAATATGTCCATTTCCAGAATAATAACTTGTCCATACTGATACTCTAGCCATTGTAAACTCTACTCTAATCACTCATTTTCAAATAAAAGAAAACCCCTTTTCCACTATTCCTTTTTCGCAAGTTAATGTAACAAGATTTTACCAAATAGAACTACTGAAAAGAAAAAATCCAATTTTGGAAACAAATATACTCAAAAAGTTAAACAATGCTCATCAATAATTAAATTCAAAATCCAAACTAAATAATCCAAATGGGAAAAATACGAAATCCTTCTGTCTTTTTTTTCCTTTTTTTTCTGAAGAGAAAATATATTACCTTTTCTTCTCTTCCGCTTCGTCTTCTTGCTTTTGCTGAATACAAACTTTCCATCGGAACCCCAGAAATCGAGATCCGACGAACGAAAAAACATCTTCTCAAACGAGAACCCTAAACCCAAAACCAGTTTTTTTTTTTTTTTTTTTAAAAAAGGACCAACATCAACAGATAATTTCCTTTTGTTTTAAATAAAATGCTTGTGGATCAGCAAAATAAAATAAAATGCTCGTGGTCCCCACAAATTCAATTAAGAAGGGACCCATCTGATGACGTGGCGAAGTCACGGGCTTACACGAACATAATGGAATAAAACGTGTCCAATACAGTTAACGAACGGTCCATGTAAAAGCGACGAAAAACTAACCCCCAACGAAAATTCCCGCCATGTTTGTTTTCGCTCCAAGAACCCTATCCCCTTCTATTTTCTTCCACAATCCAATCCCAAATCCAATTCTCCAAAATCCTAAGCCGACGATCAATTTGAGCCTCAAATCGGAGATTCAGATCGAGAGAGGTCTCGAATTCGAGACCGGCGAGTCGTTTTTCCGCCGCGAGAGCGCCGCGGGCCGCGACCTCGGCGTCCTCGCGGCGTCGCTCTACAGGAAATCCAAGGGCAAATTGCGAGTTCTCGACGGGCTCTGCGGGTGCGGAATCCGGTCGCTCCGGTACCTCGTCGAGGCCGAGGCGGATTTCGTGTTGGCGAACGATGCGAACGACGAGAACCGGGGAGTAATCTGCCGGAACTTGGCGCAGGTGCCGAGGGGTTTTGGCGATGAGCGGAGGTGGACGGTGACGAATTTTGAGGCGAACCGGGTCATGACGGAGTGTTATCTTCAAAGAGATTTCTTTGATTTGGTTGATGTCGATTCGTTCGGGAGCGATTCGTCGTTCTTGAGGTCGGCGATGAATGCTCTGCGATTGGGTGGCTTGCTTTACGTTACTTCCACCGACGGTTTCTCGTCAGGTGGTCATAGACCTTATCAGTAAGCGGTACTATCAACTACATGCTTTTTGAATATTCGCCCAAAAAAAAAAAATCCGTACTTTGTTTATGGATAAATTTTGGTCTAAAATTGACGTTTTGTTGTTTATCTTTTATGCTGTAATTTAGCAACTGATTTTTAGATGGCTTTAATTAGCTGTGGATATCTTGTGTTTGACCAATTAGAAAGTTGAAATTGACAGTTGGCAAGTCGGTTGTTGCAGAATCACTCATGGTTTGAAGGCTACATTTCCAAAATCCTTTGCACGTAACATGTTTGATAAAAATGTCCCGAAAAAAGGGCACTTTGACTGTTATTTGAAGAAGCTAGGATTTCTTTCAAATGTTTAACAATCCCAAACTAGCCCTTAGGATTGGATATGATATATGTGTTTTTGATTTCCAGTTCTTTAGCTGCATATGGAGCGTATATTCAACCAATGCCATATTCGAATGAGATTGGACTGCGAATGCTTATAGGCGGGGCTGTCAGGGAAGCTTCTGTGTTGGGCTATCGTGTTGCTCCACTGTTTTCGTATTATTCATATCATGGACCAGTTTTCAGAGTCATGCTTAGAGTAAATCGTGGGAAGCTTCCAGATAACAGGTGGTTGTTTGGTTCTAGGAAAGATGGTGAATGTTTCAAATGATCTTTTTGACCTATATGATGATTAATTATGAAAGAGCTATTGCCGCTTTCTGATATAATAAAAAAATGAATTTCATAAATGTTAAGAATGTTGATCAACAAATTAATCGTTTCATGCATATCTTGAAGGAATTATGGCTTCATTAGCTATTGTCACCAATGTGGAAACTCCCAGGCATTTTCATGGGATGAACTTGGTCAGATCAGTTGCCCATGCAGCGGTTCTAAGGTAAGGATAATATGGCTTCTCTACAAATAAAAATAAGAAAATAAAAAGTTTCCAACTTTCCTGCTCTCTATTAATTTTTATTTTTATTTCCTGGTTTTCTTTCGGAACTCAGATATATGTATCAGATGCAGGTAAGTGTCCAACAACTTGCAACATTTTGGGGGGTGTCCAATTGTCATGTGTTTTCATTTATGAAACCATGTTATAATGCGATGGCAGGCTGTAAAAGCGTTCATTTACAATAATTCTGGTTGTTGGTAATTTCTTCAATTGCTAGCATCTCCGTGACAGAACTTTGCCGTTTTTCTAATTTGCTCAACTGAGAATTTTTATCATCTTAAAATTGGTTTCTGACTCTGCCTTTCCGAAATCTATGTTTGTTCGTCTGACCACCACTATTTATACTTGTCGATTGAGTAAAAACATTTCATTATTTTGTACGCAATCAAAATTAACATATATGCTTCCTGCTGCTGTTTCTCAAAGAACTAATATAGCCTGTAGAACATAAGGGAAGTATAGAAAGTTCTTGACTTGATATCTTTGGTTTAATTATCTGCGGACTGAATTCTTTTAGTTCTTCCCTGGTTTCTCAGTCGGTCATCGTCTCAGGGCCACTTTGGACAGGACCTCTCCACGAGGCCTCCTATCTTACAGAAATGTTAAATTTGGCTGGGGCATGGGGATGGGCAGGCAAAGACACAGGGACAGAAACTGATACTGGGAAGCTTTTGAAACAAATGTTGGATGAAAGTGATCCCCGATTGCCATTTGGGTTCATAAAATTGGATGAGGTCCTTAAACGAATACAATGTTTTCTACTTTATTTCTTGATTTCAATAGGCAGATATTCTTGTTTTGTACTTTTCAAACTTTGAACTTGAGTGATGGTATCTCTCTTTACCATCCAGGTGGCAAGCCGGGCAAAAATAAATTCTCCACCACTAAGGATCGTAATGGAAACCATACAAAAGGTATTATCCTTTCTGTTTTTCCTACAGGCTTTCAGTTACAAGCAGGATAAGTTCATAGTTCTTTTTTTCCTCCCTTTTTTCTAGAAAAATAAACCTCGTGAGAAAATTTCTTTGGTACGGGAGATGGTCGCCCAAGTAAGGTTTAAATTAGAACTGCCGCCCCTATCTTGAGCTGATATATATATGTACTATATAGGTGGGTGGTTGTTTGTTCACAACTAAAGCTTGGACTGCTAACTTCTTAGTACAATCTCAAATAAAGTCTAAAAATGATGCTTTTCCAGAGGTTGATAATGTGGTGGGTGAACCTTTTGCAGGAAGGTTATGCTGTTAGTAGGTCGCACATTTGCTCTAATGCAATAAAGACAGATTGTCCCATGACAGAATGCATAAGAATCGCCAAGGAATTACAGCAATGTGACTCGGCTGCAGCTGTCAGCTTGTAGACTAATGTTGGCGGCAAATGTTGCACCTGTTCCGGCACAAGCTCAGATAGATATGCAGGCTATCGTTTTCGTCTAATTACGAAGAGTTCATATGATATCTTGTTGGAGGTTCAGAAGATTTCGAGGGATGTTTAAATGAATGGCACAAACAGTGGCATCAAGAGTTCGTCATATACGTAAACCAAGGTAGAAAGAGGTGCCATTGTTCTTGGTATTGGAACTATGCCCCAACCGTAAGAGTTTTATCAACTCGTAGACAAAGGAATCCGTTTGGCACAACTTTTGTTTCTGCCCCGGCACTGCATCAGTATGATATACAAATTTTTTGATAAGCAGTAAAAATACTAGAATATAGTTTATAGTCTTACTGATGTTTTAGTACAAGTTTCAAAATCTATCCACAACAGCGGTAAGCGACCAATAAGCTATCCAATTTAGTAATCAAATGCTAATTTAGCACACTACCTTGTGCCACAATATAACGCAAGCTTTATCTACGCAGGAAATTTAAAATATATAGAATTCAAACGGAATCAAATATCCATTTAACGGAAAAGTTGAGTAATCCTATAGAACTTTCAACCAAAGAGTGGTTCACAAAACTCAACCAAAAATAGAAAACAACAATTGAAGTAAGATCAACTAGATAGTTGTCTATCAAAAATTCCTAAACAAAACTAAGACCCGCAAAAAATTTAGCTGCTCATTACTACACATCGAAAAACTATTTCCTTGTTCATGTGCGAGCCGGATTCCCCACCCCAGCAGGTCGGTTCCCAGGCTGACCAGCCCTTGGCGCATCGTCCTGAAGAGGAAGGAAAAAAGTAAAAAAGTGCAACCCAAGTTAAACGACAATCCATGAGGACCATGAGACGACTGAAACCACCACTTTATACCCATCTTAACACAAAATCAACAAGAAAAACACAAACAAATACACAAGCTTTGTTAATATCATCGTAAACGAAACATTGTGGAAGCAACAAACAAAACCATCATTATTGCCGTATCTCAAATCTTCACTCAACAGCAACAGAAAACCAACTTCTACATTTGTTAACTACCCAAGCATTCCAATCATGGCAGTAGCATAGCCTCTACGCACGAGAAGTTCCTGTTAATTTATCACCTCAATCCTCTATTTATTATTAGCTTCCCTACACATCAGCTAATAGTTCTCATTTGCTAATAGTTCTCATTTCTCAGCATAATAACTAGCCCCGAGATTAATTCCAAGATGCCATTAACATACACAACAAAACTAACTATCAAAGTTAAAGTCGAGGAGCAAATCAACAAGGATTTAATTAAGAATCATTTTCCAGACGCAGATACATAAAATATGAGCAATACTCAATAATCAAAATTCTCAAGCTTCCTTTAAACATTGGTAATATCCCATCAACCAAATTAGCAATAAGAACATATTTAAATCGTGTTTTATATGCCAGAAAACGCACCCTGCGTCTCAAGAAGCGCTGTGGTGGCTCTCGGTTCCTCCGATCAGTGCGAGATCGGACCCTGACGACGTGTGAGTGAATCGCGCAGGAAACGCAGTACTGCATCTTAGCGTAAAGCTTTGGCAGAGTGTATTCTACAAAATAAATTAAACACATTAGTGGTTAATGCAAATCATTCCACATTCACCACATGATTATACGAAAAAGAAGCAAAGCTTTGATTGGAAATAGAGATTACGATCGTAGACACAGGCTTCTTGGACGTCTCTGACCGCGGCTTGCTCAACAATGTTCCTCACAAGGAATCTCTTGATTGCCTTGTCCTATCAATACCAAAATCGAAATCAAAATCACAAAATTGATCAACATTTTACAACGATAACGAATAAAATTATATATGAATTACGCCTAGTCCTACAAAAATCAAAACCAAAATTCAAAATCACAAATTTGATCAACATTTAAAACAATAACAAAGAATATTATATATGTACACACACATATATCAATGAAGTGTTAGAACCTTGGGGCAGCATTTGCCACAGTTGGAGCAGCGGATGAATTTGACATGGCCACGGCCGTGCTTGTTGCGTCCGCCATTCCTGCGCTTGAAAGTCTGCGGGGGGAAAAAAAACACAATTAAAAAAAAAAAGTGATGGATCAGAAGGAATTTAGAGTGAATCCTGTGGGAAAAGCTCAGACCATTGTTTCCGGATTGCTTCTTGATCCTTAGAGGAAGGGCGAGGATATTGGGTGGCTCTCGGCTCGTCTGCTCCGGCTAGGGTTTTTGCTGCTGCTAAAGAGAGAACTTCGCTGCTGCTAAAGAGAGAACTGGGACTGGTTTTCTTTGAATAAACTCCATTAAAATACATTAATGTGGTTTAAGCAGGTATAATGTCGTTTATTGTTTCTTTTCTTTCCAGTTCAAAAGAAAAACGTCGTTTAACGTTCAAACTAAAAACGATATGTCGTTCTTCTTGGAGAAATTTGTTGAACGCTCTAGTTTTACGAGAAGTCTTTTTTTTTTTTTCCCTTGTATGTTGTAAACGACGTGTTGTTCAGTTAATGATCTCGTTTACGTCAAGTGACGTGTCCTTTCTAACTAAGAATTTACTCTTCGTTTCTCTGAAACGACTTTCCTTTTATTGTCGTTAAACAGCAAAGTAAGCGACATACGGTTCGTGGTTACCATGTTATTCCCTCAAGCAACATATTATTAATCCATTCGAAAATAAATTGTCAATAGAAAATATATATATATATATATATATAAAAAGTTATTGGAAAAACAAATGTCTCTTTTACGAGCTCTTATCTTCACAAAATATATGTTAAGAATGAGAGGTAATCCTCAAAGATTAGGGAATCAAATTCTATATTTTGTTTGTGAACAAACTTAGCACGATTAACTTCAACGTTTTGAGTAATTAGTTTCCTAATAATAAAGGAGCTAAAAGTGTCTTAGACAATGCCTTGCCCAAAACCAGATTAGCAGTTGTTTAGCCAAAAAAAAAATATATATATATATATATATATATATAGAGAGAGAGAGAGAGAGAGAGAGAGAGAGAGAGATAGCAATCTAGGGAGATTGCCGCCTTCGAAGTTTTTAGTTCTTGAAGGCCCTCATTCCACGTGACATCATCTTTACACTTTATTTAACCTTTATTTTCAGCCAGCACGTAGAGATAGAAACTTCCTGTATAGCCATGAGAAGTACCAGAAAATGCCATAAAATTTACTCCAAGTGGTGTATGGAAACAAGCCAAATGGAGTCACCACATGTTGGAAGCAACAGAATGTCAACAACAGTTTGTATTATGAGTTTCATTACATGATATACATCAGTAACCAAACAGCAAAAACAAATGAGCCCCTCAAAGTTTCAACCATCACGGTTTCAAATTATTCAATCATTTGGCCGGCCTATCAAGCTGCAAAGCCAAGTCACTCTTACTCGAGGGGGGTGCTCTTTTCGTATACGTCACTGGCATATTTCCAATTGATGACTTTCCATATGTTCTTTAGATAATCTGGCCTTACATTCTTGTACTGCAAAATGAAAACACACGTCTCTCAACTGAAGGCATATGCAAATCAGGGTAATTGCAGAGGAGGGAGACAGAAGGTAAGCGTCCAATTTTAAGCAGCCAGCAAGTGCTAGAAAGAATTTGGATCTCAAATCTCTACTTCAACTTTGTTTAAGAAGAGACGGGAAAAGCTATCATCCCACTTCCCCACCCATTTCAGTCTATTATCTTCTATACGCTTCTTAGTTATATTTTTATGATAACATTACTGACCATTATTCTAGAAAACTTTATAGATACTATTCTATTCCTAGTTTCACCAGAAATAGCACATACATACTGAGGGAAAATTGAGCTCAACTCTTGGGGACAAGAACTATTGTCAATAACAAAGGGCATAGATTTCTATGTTTGTTGGCATAGACATCTTTGACCACATCCCAAGATCCTCTCTCCATAGAAACTTTAAGCCCTCAGAAAAAGAATTTTCATTTGACCGGATTCTTACCGATCAAAAGAGTGAAATTAATTTATGTCAACGAGGGATGGTTAAATATTTCAACAATTTACAGATGAACATAAATCTAGATTGCGTCAAGCGCTCTTTATCAGATAGAAGATGAAGCTACACCTGATATCAGAATAGATTCGAGTTTTGGACTTCAGTAGTAATTACCTGTAAATAATATGCATGCTCCCAAACATCGATACCAAGCAATGGAACTACGCTTGCTCCTTTAGTCACAAGTGGGTCCTATGACAAGTTATTCAGCATGATAATTAGACTTATACAATCAATAATTCAACAGCATCTCATGCTGACAACTTCTGAAGCAGCACCACATTTAGCTAATTGACAGAAATGGATAGAATTGAGTCATGTGAACAGCATCGCAAATTACAATTATAATTTAAAGTTTACCTGATTTGCAGTGGTTTCAACCACGAGTTTCTTCAATTCTTTGTCCAAAGCAAGCCACTAGCAAGACAAAGTACATCAAACATTCCGAACAAAATTATGACAAAGAACATCAATTTAAGTGTCTATTCAATGACAAGTAGATATTTGGGGAGGGGGAGAGGGAGAGAGAGAGAGATAAAAAGCATACCACCCATCCCGAGCCCTGCAAAGCAGCGCCTTCTGTGTTAACTTTTTGCACCAATGATTCTAAAGAACCAAAGTTCATATCAATCGCCCATCCTAGAGAACCCTTTGGGGGCTCACCACCTCCTTCCTGCAACTCATACAATGTTAGGAGAAAGATTATTTATTTATACTTGTAAAAAGCAATCAAGCAGGAAGAAGCTTAGAAGAATCTAAAAAAATATGAACTTACACTGATAGGAGCAAGGTTCTTCCAAAAAATTGAATGGTTGATATGGCCTTCAAAAGACAAAGGAAAAGGTTTAAATAGTATGAAAACAAAATAATTTGTAACATGCAAATGAGAAAACATAAGATGATGTAAATAATGGAAAAGCCAAAAAGAGGCATATAAAAATATTTATGAGACCCAGTGGTAATTATTTTGCCATGGATTTCCCACAAAAAATAAAAAATAAAATAAATGAAACTTGAGATGTTTTTCACATTCTTCTGGTAAAGAGAAAGTATACTCTACTACGTTTAAAGCAAATGGGAATAAGAAAAAAGTCAACCGATACTAGATCAAAAACAACTTAAAAGTTGGTTATTAAAGTGGAATTTATTGAGGTCATGCTGTTACCAGGCAACACCAAAAGAAAGGTCTCAACTAGAGCAAGGGCTGTGATACAACTTTCAACGCATAAGATACAGTTGACGCAGTATTATATCACGGTAGACATAATAACATGATATTACTAGGAATACAAAGTATATGATAACTAATGTAGGAAATGACTAATAGCTCACAGATTTTAGATTTTTTTCCCTTAAATACAATCGAACTCGGTTGACAAAAGTCTGACCTCGCAGATAATCAGTTCATTACTCAAATTAGTCCACCAAATAGTCTTGCCTAGCCTAGCTAGATATCCATCAATCAGTTCACAAATGACAAAACCAGCACCAACCTTCATGGGATAAAGTAACTCTGTTTTAAGCAGCAAAAGGAGAAAAGAAAAGAATCCGCCAAAATTTCGGTATTTCGGCAAGTCAACCTCAATTTTACATCAACCAAAAAAAAAAAAAAAAAAAAAAAAAAAGACTTGCAATTTGAGCAGTCACAAAATCTTTTTGACTCTCATTTGCTTCCTAAGATTTCAATTTCGCTATATCATCCTAACCATAGCCAAACTTCCTGATTCCTGATTCAAGTCCAAAAAAAATTGTACAATTTCAGATCGCCCTTGAATACTAACGGTTCATGTAGAAACAAATTTCAACGCTAAATAAATTCCGAGTAATCCACACGAAAATATGCAAACACAAATACTAGGAAATGAAAAAGGCGACGAAAAAGAAAAGAGATTGACGAACGAACCTCCACCGTTGAACTTGATGGCGCTCTGCAATTTAGCGACGGCAGAGGCGTCGCCCTTGGCAATGGCGTCGTCGAGCTGCTCTAGAGCCTTGTTGTAGTTGGTGACGTAAGCCTGGTGGTGCTTCTGGTGATGGAGCTGCATGATCTCGCCGCTAATGGCGGGCTCCAGAGCGCCATAGTCGTACGGAAGGTCCGGGAGAGAGAAGGTCTGCAAGCCGCGAGACTGGGCGATTCCGGCGCCGAGGAGCCCTGGCCTCGGTAATCTTCTGGGGAAGAGAGCTCGGAGAGCCATGGAAATGGAGTTCGAGGTTTTGATTGGAAGGGGACGGAGAGAAGAAGAGAAAGCTGAGCACTGACAAATGAGAGAGAGAGAGAGAGGCGGAATTTTTATATGTGAATGTGGGTGACAGAGTAATGCTACAGTGACCGCGGGTTACGGAATCTGGGTGCTGGACAAACGAGGGAAGGACACGGGACTTTCTCACCTCTGTCAAATCAATGTGCTGGTGGTAATACCGTTGCTAAGCGAAGCGTAAACAAGTTTGGGAAATGTTTCAAATCCCGCACCTAGATGTAAATATAACTTTTTTTTTCCGTAATCTCATGTAATATCTTTTTTCCGTATGTGTAATATTCAATTTTTAAAAAATGTAATTCAATATATATAATTTTAAGTAATACACTTAAAAGTCTATTTATTTCATGAGTTTATATTTATAGTGCTTTTTTTTATAAAAAAAAATTAAAATTTAAATGTTAAAATTAAAAATCACTGATTTTAATATGAGTGTGTGTGAATGATGTTGCATAAAAACATGAAAAAAGAAAATACTGAACTTAAGATTTCTTAAATAAAAATTGGAAAACGCTGCTTTTTTAAAATATACACACGTTTTCTCAGTTATTTTTTAAAGTATGTTACATACCGAGAAATTACAATTTTTATCTTTTTTTTTTTTTTTAAAGATTAAAAAAGGAATACCATCTTACTTTTCTATCCATTGCTTGTGTGGTTAATGGATAGAAACGTTTGAGCCACCTCTCCTGAGTAATTCGCGTATGAGAACATGCTTGTCAAACAGCGCTCAATCTTTTTCACACGAATGCTTGATGTTTATATGTGATTTTTTGTCTTACTACTACTACTACTACTATTATTATTATTATTATTATTATTATTTTGCTAAAGAAAATTCATTTGCAATTCAAGAGCACAGAAAATTAGATTTCCAAACGTATGACAAACAAAAAAAGTATGAGAAAAAAAATGTCTACAAAACTGTACTTAAATTCTCTTGGCCTCTAGCTACAACAACAGTAATCATTATACTCATTCCTCACAAGAATTAATTGTTAACAAGTAAACTTAGTAATACCCTAACTAAACAAAAACTTATATGGTAAAGCCTTTTGCAAATTGGAGATTTTGTATGAGGTGAAAAATGTTACATGCCAACAGCACTCAATTTTTCCCAACACTCTAGTATGCCTCTCTCGTGTCTAATGAAGTATTATAAAGACTAAAGAAAAGTCATCATGCATGCAAGTCTTTGTTTGAGTCCCATCCGGGGGCCTTTTGGCCAACCCCATCAATTACTACCTCACTTCCATTACCCACATTAATAAGAGGATCAGATTCACCTTCGTTTGCCTGAAAAAAGAAAAAAAAGAAAAAAAGATTACACATTACTAAAAACGATGATGTGGTTGCAAGTATAACTTAACGGCAAATCGACACCTAACACCATCTTGAGACGTAGAGTTCAAGTCCCACCCAAAGTTCAAAGTATATTTATGTGTATATTAAACGTGATGATAAAAAGTATGAATAGTGTAAGACATGCAAAAATTAGTAGAATAAGGAAAATAGAAGGAAATCATGAATGAAATTTAACAATAACCTGGAATGATGGCAATGCTGCTTCAGTAGCCTTTTTCTGACTCTCAAGAGTGCAAAAGTAGGAATAAAGAACCATCCCAACAAGGGCAATCGCAATCCCCAGTATATTCCTCCAGTTAAACGGGTCACGAAGTAATATGTAACCAAATGCCAGTACTAGACATGTCTTCAGATGACCAAGAACCTGATACGTCACAGGGGATGTCTTTCCAATAACAAGAAATGTGCTAAAATTCACAGACACTGAAATCAGGCAAGACAGAATGATGAAAACCTGTAGGTAGAGAGTGCAAATAGAGTCAACAATATATTCGAAAATAAGGATAAAGATAGATTTGGAAACCAAATTCTTCCAATTCTCACCAGCACTTGAGTTGTGTAATTGAAATCAAATACATTTTGATTTGTGAGAAACCAGTCCAAAAAGGGACCGGATATTAACAAGGACCCCGCTTGATATGGACATGACTGATATAGAAGTTGGGTTGAAGAAACCTTATATTTCTTCTGGATGGTATTGGTCATCTGAAATGAACTAGTTAAGATTTCAAACAAGATTACACAAAATAGGCAAAAACAAGCTCTTATTGAAATGGCCAGAATCAGACCATGCATTTTCTGATCATTTATGCAAAAGAAAGACGGAACCTCCTAAAATTCTAACAAGGACACATCTGTCAAACTCCTAACGTGCACACTCCATGCCAGTTAAGTGCTCTAGAGTCTATTTCATTTCACTAAACAGAGGACATTGTTCTTATGTGGAACACCCCCGTGCATTCAGGTAATAAAGTTAAATATTCTCATTATATAATTTCATAATTTCTTTTTAGATACTAGGTTCCTACGCAAAATCTGTACTGTTCAGACAGAATTTTGCTTTAAAGATCAAGCATCTCCTAAAAGCTCATCACTCAAAAAGTGAAACATGTGGGGGAATCATTTTCCTTCCAAAAGGATACAATTTGAGCAACACATGTTGTGAGAACCGCAAGAAGAGACAAGATGCAGCCCAGCGCATTGAGTTGAATGTCGGTAATTGTTGCAATCCCAACACCAAGGAGGAGAATAAGAAGAGATAGCTGAATGCTTCTACTGCAATAACACAAAAGCTGCATCAGTACACCCCTATGACAGTCTTGCTTTAGGTTTTAACAAACACATTCAACTTGCATAACTCTGTTGTATCTTTCACAATGTTAAGAGGTGTTTGAAATAAACAAAGTCTTTACAACTTGTTGCATGTATTGACGTCCATGACTGGAGGCCTAACGCATGAGGATTAACTTTACGTTTATACAATCATAGTTCACTCTTGCAAGGAAATTTTAAAGTAAGGAGCAGAAACATGTTCTATATCCTGGCTTCAGTCTTAAAGTTGGAGAAAGGGTGACAATATATCAATGAAAACCTGAATCTTTTTGCGAGGGAAAGAGTCTCCAAGAGTACAGTACAAGGGATGATTGCCAACTTAGTCATCTGGAATGCAGAAACATCAATGAACAAATCAAACATCAGAACTAATATAAAAACATCAATAAACAAATCAAACATCAGAGCTAATACAAAAACATCAATGAACAAATCAAACATCAGAGCTAAAACAAAAACATCAATGAACAAATCAAAGTACAACGGGTGAGCAAAATATACCTGATAGAAACCAACAGAATTGAACCCCAAGCTAAGATTTAGAAGCCCAATCGATATGCCATTGAGAATGCCAAAGCCCACAACAGCTTTTCGATCGAACGGTTTGTGCTCAAACAATTTTAATCTTCTAGCCACATGAAAAGAACAAAAGGTTACTAGAAGATGCCAGCTTGTCAAAGTTGTAGCTGCACAAGTCAAATTCTGATTCCATCAACTCCACCCAAATAAATCATCGTCATCAACACAATTAACAATCTAACTGTAATCATTGTGATCATTCTCCATCCATTCTGCTTGGAATGAAATATCTTTGAAGTCTTTTATAAATTGTTGGTGTCCAATTTATGTGAAAAAGAAGCTATTTCTTTCTAGCAATAGATCTAAACAACCATCTAACCCTTATTGCCGTGCACGACCGCACCATCGCTTAGGCATAATTAAACCATGGATTAATCAAATCCAAATTAACTACGTAACAATAAAAACCACTAGTTCCGATTTCCCTCGAAATACCACTATTTTTAATTTTCTCCCTCCCAAAAAGAAAATTAAAAAATAACAGCAATAATAATTAGTAGCTTGTTTAAAAATCCGTAACTGGGTTCTTGGTGTGATACTCTTTTATAAAAACTTAAAAGATTCGTTTGTTGGCACCAAAATCCTTTAATGCTTGTCAAAGCAAATGCTTTAAAAGCCGTGAAACCGGCATTATTTCCCACTAGATATCATTGTCAAAGAAAATAAAGCAATCCAAAGTTAATTACACACACACACACACACACACACACACAAACTCCTAATTTTGACATAAAGCTATCGTTAAACTTACCGAAATTGAAACCCAGTGAGCTAATCAACGCCTTATTGCAAATCACAATGGACACTGATGAAACCACTGAGAGAGTCAACGCCCCAACAGTCCCCAGCTGAAATATCTCGCCCTCTCCCATCTTTTTATTCTTTTTCTCTGCTCCAACCACCAATTAAAAAACCAAGCACAACCCAGAATCAAATTAAGGTAAATCAAGCTCAATTTAATCACAAAGCCCAAAAATGAGAAACATAAACAGAGAAGGCAGTAAAACTCACAGTGGGTATCTTGCTTACTTAGAAGTGATCAAATTAGGGAGAGCTAGATCTGGAGGTTAAGATTTATGGGCAAGTCTTGTTTAGGAAAAGAAGTAATGGGTTTCCCACAGTTCAAAGATGGATTGGTTGGGTAGTCACTAAACGCTGTGATTTTGGCAATGGTCTTGGTTTTCCCTGTCTCTGTGTGTGTGTGTGTGTGTTTTTTTTCTTTTATTGTGGTGTAGTTTGGTGATTCAGAATTGTTGATTAGTGCAGTACACCTAACAATGCGTCAAAATAGAGAGAAATATGAAAGAGCTGAAGAGTGGAATGTGGATTGCCACTTTCTTCTTTTGTTGTTTCTATTCCCAGGCCGACAAGTACGGACTTTTTGTAGTTGTTTGATTTTAAGGATTGATGTTCTGCCTTTTAACTCCGTTTAATTTGTTGGTTTGTTGATTAAAATTTTTTATTTAAATAAAAAAATTTAAATTATGTAGTTTGAATTTAGTGTTTAAAAATACAGTTAAAATTTTAATCTGAAAAAAAAATTTTAATTTGTATTTAATAGATGGAAAAAGCATAAAAAATTAGCACATTTTTATTGTTTAAAAATGATTGAACTGTTAAACTTAAGGGAAGAATGGGAGCTAAACTCTAATCCTTGACACACAACAATTCAGTGGTTGAGGAAGGACAAGCAAAAACACCACAAATTCATAACCATCAATACACTCATTCATGGCGGTTTCATCAATCACGTCTCGTCAAAAACTGACCCTCTTCCTTATCTGATATCATCAAACCTATCCTCCTAAAACACCCTCATTTCTTCTGATCTGGTGCCAAATCACAAATTGGAGAATATTAACACAAAATCTGGTAAGATTGGGGCTGAGTCCACTCGATTTGTTTGTGATGTGTTGGGTTTCACACAACGGAGGTCGGCTCGGTTTGAGTTTCGCGCAATGGAGACCAACAAGGTCTGGTTTCGTGCGACGAAAGGCGACAGGGTCTAGGTTTTCCACAACAGAGGCCGGCAAGGTTTGGATTTCGCGAGACAAAGAGCAAAGGTGTTTGGGTTTTGTTCAACAGAGGTCGTCAAGGTCTTGAGTTTCGCACGGCGGAGGTAAACGATGGCACAGGGTTGGGCTAGTCGTGGACTGTTGGCAGGGGGCTAGGTTGGCCGTGGGATACTGTTGTTGGGCTAGGTTGGCCGGAGCACGTGAGACGGTGGTTATGGTGATGGGTGTAGTGGTGTGGCTTTGATAATGGTGACTATTGGCTGTTGTTGAGATTCCCACCTTCTTAAGATTCATGGGCATTTGAATAACACCCTGTTGGGTGTTTTTCATATTACCTCAATTTAGAGTAAAGTGAATCCCACTAGATTTACTTTCCTGGCAATGTAAAAATTGCAATTCTTGTACCAAATGTAGGAATGTGAGAATATGCTTATTCTCATCTAATGATTACAGCATACCAAACGCTCCCTGAGTTGAACAGTTTAACTCAATTCAAACGTGAAATATAATTCAGGCTACATGCTTACTAAACACGAATTTAAATTATATTCATTGTTCGAATTGAATTGAATTGAGCTAAACCAGTAAAACAAATACGAGCTTAATATGCCTCTCGAACATTAAAATGATTCATTTGCTCTCTTTATGTACCTTAATTCAAAATACTCTCTGTATTTATAAAACTGACAAAATAATGATGTGACACAATGTCTACTTATACTTTTATAAATATCCTTCATACTAAGTCAATTTACCCCTTGAATTATTATTTTTGTGTCATGATGGGGACATAATTATACAAAATTAATAGTTCATATGGCATTTATGAAATGACATTAATTCGATAGGTGTTTTGAACCATTCATATATCAGGGACATTTATAAAATTAATCCAAATTTCAACTTAGCCAATTGGCCATCCTTTAAAAAAAAAAAAAATAGAATCATTGTATATATATTTTGGTACAAACTAATAAGCCATCCTAAAATTAAAGAAGAATGAGATTTAAGAGAAATGTTAACGTCACTTATTATGTCACTCTTTTCAATTATTATTTGACACGTGAATTTTATTAACATAATATATTATTATATAAACAGAAAATGAGATAATTGAGTCCTTGTATCAAATTTAAATGGAGAGAGTGATAAAGACAGTAACATAATAAGTGATCTTAATAAATCTTGTGACGGTAATCGATTTTAGAAATGCATAATTAGTGATAAACTAAATTGTAGTTTATCATGTATTTAACTTAGGTTTAAGTTGTAGTTTCTTCCGGTCCGTTCCTCTCTCATCGTGCCCGACCGTCAATGACATCTCTGAAACTCAGTGCTTCCCTTATCACCTAAACCTCAATAGAATTATCTTCCACTGCCTAAAGTCTTCTAAGCTTTATTGAATTTGTTATTATTTTATAATTATTATTTTTTTTTCTTTTGGTAGCATTCTTTTTTTTTTTTTTTTTTGTGTACCATGATAAAATAAAAATGAAATTTGTACACCGATGATGGTTGATTGGCTATATCCTCTTACGCATGGAAATTTAGACGAAAACTCAAACATTAAGGCCTCAATCATTTCACCGATTCGAGTTTTCAGTGTTAGATTTCTGCAGTAAAAAGCTCTCATAAAATATCACATCTCAACTCAAATTAAAAAATCGAATCCGTGAAGTAACGAGGCCTAACTTAGTTTATTCGTAGTGATTATTTGGCTGTCATTTTGAGAAAATTAAATTTGATTCAATTATGCTATATTCTAAAGTGGAAGGGATTTTTCCATGAAATTACTAAGGGTTGTTCTTTTAAAGTGTAATTTGAGTGTAGTTTTTGAGTTGAATTTGAGTTACAACTTGAGTTAAAGTTAAAACTTGAATAAAGTTGAGTAAAATTGAATAAAGTTAAAACTTGTGAACTTAAATAAAGTTAAAACTTGAGTTGTTTTTTTTTGAGTTTTTTTGACAAAAAAAACATGCCCTAAAACTTTGGACAAAAACTTTGTGATGGGTGGCCAAACGAAAAGGGTCAGTGGTATACTCACACTCCTAATCAACATCCACTTGATAAACGAATGTGGCCAGTGCTATCATCGACTCCAAAGTCATCACTTCAATCAATACTTGACAGATTAATGTGAGACATAATTTCAACCCCACAATAAACATAAAAATTGATCTATAGTGAAAGCTCTAATAAATCGTCATCGACTCGTCTTTTAATGGTTTTATATATGTTATCCTTGATCGTACTCTGCAATTATTCAAAAATCATCCCGAGTTAAAAATTAATGAGAAGGGAGCTTTTATGGTGTAAATTCACCGGTGAAGCATTGTATTTTTATGTTAAATTAATTTGTTAACGATCCAGTCTATAACAATAACAGTTTTATACAGCACATTATAAATTTTTAATACAAATCTATATAGATTTAATTATTGTAAAACTAACTCTAAGGGTTAAAAATACAATATTTTATTTGTGGAGGAAAAATGAGAGTTGCACTGTAGAATTTGCCAAATAAGAATTGCAAAAGCATGAATTAGGCTATCAAAACCCACTTTCTTATATGAGTAATATTAGAGGTATCAATTCAAATTTTAATGTTTACATATCAATTAATGTGTAACATAAATTATTATCTTTTTATTAATAGATATAATTTTTTTCATTAATTAACATGACAATATTTTATATACCTACTCATAAAAAAATAACAACTCTTATATTACATTAACTGATAAAAAAAATTTATAAGACGTTTAATTTATATATTTAAAATCATAATTGATGATTAATTTTTAAAATTTAAATTTTTTATAAAAAAATACTATAAAAAATAAAAAAATAATTTAAAATAAAGACGAATCTTTAAAACAACATTTCATTCAATTTGAGTTGTTGTTCCTGTTATTCTTCCATTAGCGAAAAAAAAAAAAAAAGACCCACTTTCCTAATTATCGATTTCTGACAACTGATATGCTGTCGTTCTTATCATTCAAATGTGTATCCTTTCCTAGAAAACACTTTCGGGTACAAACCCCTTTGAACAATCCAGATCCTAACAACGCTGAACTCTGTTTGATCACGTAACAAAAGTTGCCCATTTCAATTTCCCAAACAATCTCGGACCCAAAAGTTTTGGAAACTAGTGGCACAGTATCGAAAGCTGGATTTCTGTTAGTGGGTGTTGTCGTTTGATGGAAAATTCACAAGACAAGAACAACATCAACACAGAAGGAGATAGCGATGGAAGAAAGGCCATCAATAACACTTCTTCTTCAATGGGATCTGGAATAGGTAACAACAGATCCTTACTTTTTTTTTTTCTTTTTCCTTTTTATTACAGGCTTTCCTGATTTCTGGGTTTGTGGGTTTTCTGTCCCTTAATGTTCTTTTGGGTAATTTGGGATTTATATATGTATTAATTGGTTTTGAAAGCTTAATTCTGTGGTTAATGCAATTATTTGTTTCAGAAATTACATATTATCTCAGGTGATAAAAGCTCCAATCTATTATCAGTAAAATTTAATGTTTGTGTTGTTGCATAATCTCATTCATAGCTACGGTTTTGCGGATTAATGTTGTCTCAAATGATTGAATTCCAAGGTTAATCATTTGACCTTCATTGGTCGAAAAGTCGGGTCCTTTTAGTGTGGCTCGAACTCAGTCTTAAGAATTAGTCGTGCTAGTTCTTTAGCCAAGACCAAGAGTAATAGGAGGATGACTAAAGAAATGGATTTTAACAAGAACACACAACATTAGTGGCTCACCTGAGAGCTACGTCCATTTTCAAGTTTCAACCACTACTACAACTTACTTTGATGAAAATTATAAGAGAAAATCGCAATAGTGATCTATGTTTTCTCCAACCTCTCTCGTTACTTTGAAAAATGGCAACACCCTTTATATAAATAAAATTGGAACAACCAAATTACAAGTGTGAAACTCTCAAAGTACTCTTAGGCCCTGTTATTTTATGTACCACGCATTTCATTCTTACTTTACTTATCCTTTATCTCTCTATCTCTTTCATTTTAGCTGCTGATGTCTTGTTATGGAAGAGGCGACATATTTCTTTTGGTGTCATTGTTGTTGCCACTGTTGCTTGGATTCTTTTTGAGCGATCTGGATTATCGTTCTTAACGATCTGTTCAGACGTTTTGCTGATTTTGGTCGTCCTATTATTTCTTCGTGCTAACTACTCTGCTTTTAGAAACAAGTATGGATATTCAACCTATTTTTATCTCTACTAATTGTTGTTCACAATTTGGTCGTTTTACCATGAATTTCTAATTGTGTTTTCTTTCTTTGAATAGACAACTACACACATTGCCGGAGCTAGAACTGTCAGAGGAAATGGTTAACAATGCCGCAGCATCGTTTCGCGTGAAAATCAACAATGTGCTGCTTATGGCTCATGATATCGCTCTCGGCAAAGATTTTAGACTTTTCTTCAAGGTCTATCTATGTTTGTATTACTCTTACATATACTACTTCTAAGGCCTTGTTTCGTCAGAGGGATATACAATAGGAAGGAAGAAGAGGTAGATAACCTAGGTGAAGGATATAGAAAGGAAAGAGAGATCCTTTTTCTTAGGGTGTTTGGTTAAAATGGAAGATAAGAAACAGAAAAAACTTCCCCTTTTCCATATAGAAAATCAAGAGTAGGGAAAAAAAATTATTTGCACAATTCCTTTTTTCTACCCATTTAGTTGGTTCGGTTTCCGTCAATAACAATGGGTAGTTACTCCAAAAAGAGAAAAAAAAAGACGAGAGATAATAAAGTAATTTGAAACTACAGCCTGATTAAGTACTCGAAATTGAGGATCAAAATAGAGTTCTTTGCAGGATTTTGAATCCCTTAGCCAATCCACTCCCTCCTCTGATCCTTCTTACCAGCAACTAACGGTCCTAAAATACTTCCATTAATCTTCCCAGGGTTTCTTCCACTTTTCCTCCCTCCCGAACACACTCTAAAAGTCTTGGAAGCATCTCCCTGTTATGCTATTGCCCGAGGGATCGGTTTACCACTATTACTTGCCTGGTGTGTCTAACCATTTTGAGTCGATGAAATATTTAGGTCATTTGGTTTCCCATCTGAAAACTGAGTACTTGGAAAGTAGATTTAGGATGCAAAAATGCATTTGGTAGTATGTGTGAGAGAGTGTTGAAGTGCGGAAGAGGATAAATTGAAATGGGTATTAGAAGGGAAAACAACATCTGGATGTGGCGGAACAAGATATTCTCCTTTTCTACCTTTACTTTGTAGTAATGGATCTGATTTATTTAGTGTTTTTGAATAAGAGGTGGTGGAACGAGTATTCTAGTGCCCTCTACTTTCGACTAATTTAAATTCATAAAACTCAATTTGAACATGAACCAAATGAGCTTGTGCTTAAGAAACTGTCCCAGATCATTTTGGTTTTGCAGTTTGGAAGTTTCCTAGTTTGAGTGGGAGCTTTGTTGTGTTTTGTTTTTGTGGCTGGTACCAAATAACAACTATATAGTGAGACTAAATCCATGCATGACTAGTGAAGTAATCAGATATATCTCTTTCAGATCTATAATCTAACGTTTTGCTCCCATTAGAATTTTATCTTCATTGGGAATTAGGCCTACGGTTCAGGTGTGGCAAAAGTATCTTACTTTTTTTTTTTTTTTTTTTTTTTTTTTTTTTTTTTCTTTGCACAGGTGGTGGTCTATCTGTGGCTCTTGTCAGTCATTGGCAGCTTCTTCTCTTTCTTCACAATTGCTTATATTGGTATGCATATCATCCTTTCCATTGACTTTCATCTGAATATTTGTGTGGCGACATTATGTATGTTCTTCCTGTTTATGCTTTCCCATTTGAAATTGATTTTTTTTTTTTTTTATGAAATTGATTTTCTTAACATTCCCATTTGGGTTCGATACTTCAATTTATATTTTTGCCTATTTTAATGGCGACAGGAACCATCGTATTGATCACAATACCGTCCTTGTACAACAAATATGATGAACCTGTGGATAGGTATTATGGGATGATCCAAAAACAGTTCTCTAAGCACTACAAAATTGTGGATGAGAGTGTCTTCAGCAGACTGCCACGCAATTTGCCCAAGGATAAAGATTCATAGTTCTTATCATTTAGATGCATCATAGAGCTGTGCAGCAGCAGAGTTTGATAATTGAGATGTCATCTTGACATCTTCTCTTGCCTGCTTATACTATTGGATTATTTTCTATTCTGCAATAGAAATGCCTCGTCAGTGCTATTTGCAAACCGTCGTTAAGATCAAGCGGTTACAAACGCGATTTAGGGTTTGTTACTCGGAGGTAACAATGGCCATGAGTCGATCCAAAACTATGAGATTTTAAAAAAGTAAAATTTTTCAACGGATGTTACCTTGTCGTTGTCAGAAATTCTCCCTCTCCATCCCTCCCTCCCTGTCTACATATCATGTATTCCACAGTAAGTAAATTAAAGAAGTGTTTTTAGCTCAATTCTTTTTGTTACCCTAATTATTAGATCCCTTCTCTCCCATTTCACATCTCGGAATGTACCATTTCTATACAGCTGTTGAGAGGAAAGGTTCATTTCATCAGGTTACCACCGAGAACAAATCCAATAGACGGTGAGGATTTGAGGATTTAAGCTCGTTAAAATATCACCATGATGTCGGCTAACACGTGGACGAAACAACAAACACTGATTCTCTTAATTTGTATCACATACCAAAAGCATCGTAAACTTTTCACGTCAAGCATATCACAAGAAGGTTTTACAAACGGTTGTATATAATTCAAACAAAGTTAGAAGACATAACTTGATCCACAGGAAGGAAAAACTTGGCAGAAACTCCGACTCAAACCACGTTGGTAGCTGAAAGACATCTTATACTTCCTCAACTAGTTCCACATTGATTTTCATAGGCTTCTGATTCGATACATGAACAGTTCTGCATACATACAAACACACACTAATAGGGCGTTCAATATACTTGCGAGCTAGCAGATGATGAGGCATATCAAGCCTTGAGCAATTCATTTGCCTTGTTCAACCAAACACTGTAGATGTCTTCTTGGAAAAGAACGAAGTGCACCTGCAAACAGCATTATATAAACTCTTTTAAGTTTCAAAAAGATTTCTACCGCTCATCGGAGATGAATCACTTTATTCAATTTCTGTGTTTGTTTTAAGAACAAGACTGACACTGTAGAATTAGACTATCAAGAGAAATCCAAATAAATGTCCTTAATGTGGTTCATATCAAGAAACCAACATACAAAAAGAAAATACCTCTTTAATGCCATTTGCAAACTCTTTAATAGTCGATATAGCTACTGTGGAAGCTTCATCATAGGGGTATCTGAAAGTACAATCAACAATCCGAAGACACGGTGAATTAACATATTCACTTTAAGCAAACACTTAAACGAGCTAGTTGCAGATTGTACGATCCGAAATCGATTTCGTTTTACTTTTATTATAATTCCTTGTCATATGTAGCTGCTGTTGATTGCATGAAACTTACCCATAGACACCACAAGATATGGCCGGAAATGCAATATATTGGACGTTTTTCTCCTTGGCAATCTTCAAGCTGTTTCTGTAATCAAATTGTGCACAAAAAAACATGGGTTCATTTAGGAGCCAAAGATTTACCTAATAGAAAACCAGTAAAAGCAATAAATGCCATTGCTACCTGTATGCGCTTCTCAGAGCAGCTTCAGCAGTACTCCTTTCATTGTAGATGGGTCCAACGGTGAAAATCACATGAGCAACGGGCAACCTAAAACCTCTGTGCAAGTTTACTACAACATGTTAATATTATAACATCTGCTTTAGGACAAAAACACAAAATAATAGCATAAATTAGGAGCAAGAGAAAAGGAGTAAAAGATGTTTGTTTACGGGGTAATCCTAGCTTCTCCGGTGGGGCAGCGAACTCCGGGACTAACTTCTGGAACACCATAACATGCTTGCAGAAGATCTGGTCCAGCAGCCCTGTGAATGGCTAGAACAAATAAAAAGCTATTAAATTGACCAAAAGCTATATTAAGTTCATATATAATTTTAATTTGCAGTAAGAAAATTATGGTGAAATTACCTCCGTCTGCGCCGCCACCTCCAAGCATTCGCTCATTTGCCGGATTAACCTATCCGCCGAAAATATTCCATTATCGAAATGCTAAATCAGAGTACAGATAAAGGATCCCTATTACCTTTTCCTCGACAAGTACAATAATATGTAGCGCAAAATTAAGGTTAACAATAGCTATAAATATCTTTCGATTTACAAAAGATAACAACAGATAAGAGTGATTTTCAAGATTATGTTTTCTATCTGTTTATTGTTAAAGGTAAATAGGTCTAACACATTACAGGCACTATTTCCAAAAAGGTATAAAGCAGTTCAAAACGACTTTAACACGCTTGTCTAGTAAGGGCTTTCCTCCCGAAGACTCGAAAACCATAGAAATACCAACTCTTTAGCGACCTTCTATTTTCCTAGCATTTCTCGGCAAACAAACAGAGAGCTAAGAGAGCAGAAACTAAGCCAAAATCCAATATATCTGGAAAATCGCCGATGTGCGATGAAATTAAGAAGGGGAAAAGGAAAAGAGAGGAGGTACTGACTATGGCGTCGGTGGAGCCGTCGACGAACCACTTGGTGATGTCTCCTCTCTGGATGACGAGAGAAGAGGTGGACGACAGAGGGAAGCGCGCCACTCCGTCTGATGATGCCCTAGAAGAAGCATCCATGGAAGCTCTGAGAAAACGATGACTGCTCACGAGTCTTCTTCTGAGATGGTTTGTTCGGAATTGCGTGGAGTCCAGAGCTGTTGTTCTCAGCAATCGAGAGCACTCTCTGCTCAAAATACTAGTCATCGAACGACACGCTTACTTACCACGACTACTACTACGCAACAGTACACCACTACTGCGATTCCTCATAGTCAAAGTAAAGCACTAAAGTCGAGTTTAAAATGAGAGGGGTTGTTTTTTTAGAGTGTTATTTGAGTGTAGTTTTTAAGAGTTTGTTTAGTTTTTAGATTTAAATTCTTAATTCAAATTATGATCATGATTGTTACAATATTTTTTCTTATAAAAAATACACGTAAATTAAAAATGATTCAAATTACATGATTTGAGTCAAAGTAAAGCACTAAAGTCGAGTTTAAAATGAGAGGGGTTGTTTTTTTAGAGTGTTATTTGAGTGTAGTTTTTAAGGGTTTGTTTGGTTTTTAGATTTAAATTCTTAATTCAAATTATGATCATGATTGTTACAATATTTTTTCTTATAAAAAATATACATAAATTAAAAATGATTCAAATTACATAATTTGAATTTATGAACCAAACGGACCCTAAATTAAATTTAAATTATAATTTGAGTTAAAATTAAATTTAAATAAAATTAAATAAAATTAAATAAAGTTAAAATTTAAAAGAACATTAATTTAAATAAAATTAAAATTAAAATTATTTTTTTTAAAACTTTTTTAAAAAAACATGCTTAGAATTTTTTATTAAACTTTTAAAGATAATTATATTTAATTTTTTAATTAAAATAAAAAATTTCATATAAAATTAAAAATTTTTTATTTTATTTTTTAAATTTTATTAATTTAAAATTTTAAAAATAATTAAATTTTTTTTTATTATAAAAAAATATTCAAAAATTAAGATATAAAAATTATTATAATTATTTTAATTTTTTTTTTTATTATACTAAAAAATATTCACATAAAATTACAACTTAATTTAAATTTTAAATTTAAATCAACAAAATAAATAAATCTTAAACACACTAAACGGCCTTAAAAAATCTACTTGGGACTGGGTGAGTGGGTCCCATGGCACGTGCTGAGAGAGCCTAATTTGTAAGCCCACCCCACTACAACGTTGGCTATCTGGGCTGTGGGTCCCACCTGTGATCGTGTGCGTGCGTGTGCACGTTTTTGTTATTTCTTCTGACCCTCTTTTTTTTTTTTTTTTTTTAAGTCGTGGGTGGAAACGAACATTTTCATTGAAAACTTGAAACGGAGGCAAGAGCGCAATCAATTCAAATCCATCACTTTTCGAAGAAGAAGATGGCGAGCATAGTCAGTAGGTCTTGGTTAGATGCGGTGGTCTCCATGTTCGTTACGGTGCATCCTCACGAGACCTCTGCTCTGGTCCACTCCTCCTCCTGCTTCTTCTTCGTAAGTCCCATCCGACAATCGTGAATTTATCCTTCTTCTTCTGAACTGGGTTTCAGTAATTTTGCCACAATTCTCGACCTTTCATGGCAGATTTTGAGCGCGTACTTCGTGGTTCTTCCCTTGCGTGACGAGGGCGCCATATCGCTGGGCTTATCGAACCTTCCAGGTCTTTTCTTGGGGTCTTTGGCTCTCACTCTGATCGCTGCCCCACTTTCAACTCTCGTTTTCTCAATGCCTAACCTTTCTAAAGGCAAGGTAATTAGTCATCCATATATTTCCCGTTCACCTTTAAAGGCATGGAAATTCATTTCATTTTTCCTGTTTATGGATTTTTGGGGAAATGATTTTTCGGAAATGCAAGAATTTTCCATTTTGTTTGGCACCATCTCAATGCAAATGCTATTGTGAATTGTGATGTTATATTTCGCACAAAAATAGTATAAAAATGGCATTTTTGATGTATTAGTTCTATTTTGTTGTGTTATATGGAGCTCCATTTTTCTTTGCACTGTTAGACCATCTCAATGCAATTATTAATATCAATTTTATATTGGCACACAAAAGTAAAAGAAATAGCATATTTGCTGGTTTTTTTTTTTTTTTTTTTTTTTTTTTTTTTTTTTTTTTTTTTCCTATTTTGCGCTCAAATGAATAATGCTATTTTAAATCTTTTGTCATATCTTTTACAATTTGGAACTTATAAAAGAATAATTTTTTTTTTTTTTTAAATGATAATGTTGTAACTATTAGATGAGAAGTCAAGCCATGAACTAAGTAATCAAATGCCAAAGTTTTGATAGTGGCATAGAATTGGCATTGTATTAGAGATGCTCTTACGCACATTATTCAATCAATGACATAAAACAATCTACATAAGAATCAGGATTTGAGGATGAGTTAACCAGAAAAATGGTTGGACCTAGTATGCAGTTTGAATTTTTAGTTTTAGGGGTGAGGATAGGATAGTTCGCCACAGATAGTATTTAACATTAATGTTAACTTTATGGGAAATAGCTAGTTTTATTGTATTCAATTTACATTTATGTGCTTATCTCCCCGTGATAGTTGCTTCTTGAAATTCCAGGCTTTGTATTTGATACACAGGTTTTTCAGTGTATCACTTGTTGTATTTTTCTTTCTATGGCAATCCTCATCAGTTGGTTATTCACCATCAACGTTGAAGGTAAGACAATGTCTCATGAGACAATTGTTTTTTATTTTGGCTTAGTTCCAAAAACTGAATCTATTTTTCATCTTCTACTGAATTGCTCGTTTGTTAATATCTAGAATGCCAGCTCAGAAGTGAACCAAAGAGTTGAAGTTAACAAGGCCGATCCTACACAGTCAGTTGGATGGGAGAACCATGGATGGTTTTATGTCTCTGTCAGAATTGGATTGTTTCTTTGGGTATATAGATTCCATTTTCACTTTTACGTTTTATTATTATTATTATTATTATTATTATTATTATTTTTTTTAATTGCCTCGTCAATTTCATATATGAATTGGTGTTTTCAAAACTAGAATCATTCTAAGTCGTTTTCTCCCCTAATTTGAAGGTTGCTCTACTCAATCTAATTACGATTTCTTCAACCTGGGCTAGAGTTATTGATGTCATGGACAGTAAGGTTTGTATGCTACCATGCCATATTCTGTGATATGTACAGGCTTTTGGTGCACGCTTATACTTGTTTTGTGTTCAGTCAGGTTCAAGATTATTTGGGTTCATTGGTGCTGGTGCCACGCTTGGCCAGCTCTTTGGGTCATTGTTTGCCACAGGAATGGCTTGGTTGGGACCATGTATGTTTGTCTGCTTCGTCTTTGGCAATATAAAACTGCATTCTACTTCTTTCTCTCTCGGATTTGTTTTAAACCATGGTTTGATCTGTTGCAGACCTTCTATTATTTGCTGCTTTGTTAATGGAATTTGCTGCACAGTCATCAAAAGGCATTAACCTGGATATATCCCATCTCCCTGAAGAATTTTCTCCCATTAGGTCAGCTGATATTTGTAGTTTGCATGAGTTAAAGGAATATTTTTAAATTTCCCTTACTTTTATACGACAAAGATATCAAACTGAAGAAGCTGCTATATACATGTTCCTCTCGAGGTGGAGGGGGTGACATGAGTTCTAGAGCTTGAATTTTATTGACTTGTTTTTCTCTGTTTCCCAGAGAAACTGAAACTGATCAGCAGAATGAGCCTGATGGACGGAACATGAAAAAGCACAATGGTTCTTCTCCCAAAACACCTACTTCGGAAGTGAAGCCTCAGCTTGGGACAATCTTAGATGGCTTCTGGCTTATATTGTCATCAACCTACTTGTTGTTTGTGTCTCTGTTCCTGTGGCTGAGTGCGGTTGTATCTTCCTTCTTTTACTTTCAGGTAAAGAATCCTGTATCTCAAGTCACACTTCTTCCCTTTTTTTTTTTTTTTTTTTTTTTTTTCTCATTCTTTTCAACGAAAGATGATATTTTATTTTAATCTAGTCAATACACTGATGATTACATTTAGTAAGTGGTGTAATTAACTGTCATTGGCTCGAGTCTTCATTATGTTTCGTTGCTTCCTGTGTTTAGCTTCACCCATTGACATCGCTTCTCTTCTCCTTTGTGTTTCTTTACTTCTGGATTCTTTTTCTTAGAGATTTTTCCTTATGATTGTATAAAATCTTGTTCTGCGGATCTTTTCTTTCTTTTTTGCAACTGCAGAAAGTGAGTGTAATTGCTACAACCGTTTCTAGCTCTCTTGGAAGAAGAAAGTTGTTTGCTGAGATAAACAGTTTTATTGCTCTCTTTATCCTTGCTGGACAACTTACCATAACAGTATGCTATTCTTAACTGAAGTTTGTGCAATATGTCAAATGTTAGTTGGGTTTTCTATGGCAAAGATATGGAAACTGTTCTGACTTCCCAAATGCAGGGTCGTATTCTCACCGTTGCTGGGGTTACTATAGCTATCTGTGCTGCTCCATTTGTTGCCTTCCTAAACATGGTTACTATTACTGTTTGGCCAAATTGGATAGCCATTGCTGTCTGCGAGACCCTGCGGAAGGTCTGTCTCTTATAACTGCCCATTTATGCATTGGCCTTTCACACCACGAATTTCTATTTGTCTAATCTAGCAGTCACTCTTTTTTCGGGGTAGATTTTCAAATGGTAATGTTTGCATGTGAATCATTACTGCCGTTTTCATTAGAAGGTTTTTAGGACTGAAAATATTCCTTCTTATTATTACTTTGTATAACATTTACAATATTTATAAGAAAAATAACCTAACCAGGATCCCTTATCTTGAAGGAGATCCTTATCTTAAGAAATCTAAAAAACTAAAAATAAGATAACTACTTCCTAATAAGAAGATAACTCCTTCCTAACTCTATCTCTAAAGTCTCATTTATTGGATTAGATTAGGATTCGGTCAATGATCCTTATCCTCTTTCTTGATTCCGACACTCCCCCTCAAGTTGGTGCATAGATATCTATCATGCCCAACTTGCTAGTAAGTTCTTCAAATCTTGGTCTGAATAGTCCCTTAGTGAGAATATCAGCGACTTGTCGTAAGGTTGGAATGAATGGCATACATACTGTTCTGCTTCAATCTTTTCTTTTATAAAATGTCTCTCGATGTGCTTCGTTCTATCATGTTGAAGGTCTTCTTAGTTCTTCTAGGATTGTGGGCAACACCATCTCGATCCTAGTGCCATGCCTTGTTGTCGCCACTACATACAATCTCATAGGTGTTGTCATAGGTGTTCTTAGTTCTTCTAGGATTCCTTTTCTTGAGCCACACCATCTGGTAGACGCAAACTCCTAGTGCCATAGACCTATATCCAAATAGATTAACTTTCCAACTAGTTTTTGATATCAAGACTCTCTCCTATTTTCACTTTTGACATTGGTGTTTCATTGCGACATTCTTGCTCCTCCAAGTCACTAAATTTCCCCATTGTGCTACCTCCATACCGAGAATGTAAATAAGTCCTTGATCTCGAAGTGGACCTCCTATGTCATCTCCAAGAAGAATCCATCATAGTAGACCACTTCCCATTTGTTGAATGCCTTGTGAATCTGCTTGTTTCTTCACAAATGAGTAAATCTTTTGAACCAAGCCCTTGGATCCTTCAATACTCCCATTGATCCATATTTTTCACTTTTCTCAAATAACTAGTTGTTGATCCTTTTCTGGTGAGCCCTTTAAATACCTTAGGATGAATACCCATTTTGCGGTAGAATTCCATTATAGACTTGAAGATGTTCCTCTAGGGAGAATGCATGAATTGAACTTACCCATCGTTCTTGAAATCTCCAAGAGGGTTTCACATCAAATGCTATATTTGGTCGTGTGTGTGACAAATAGATTAACTTTCCAACTAGTTTTTGATATCTTTGTAAGGTTCCTTCCTTCTACTCAACTTTTTTTTTTTTTTTTTTTTTCATTTTGAAGGCCATATCTGATTGAGAGAAACAAATTTCATATTTTGCTATATTGTTCATTTTGAAACGACTCATATTTTGCGGGTCTTCCTCCTCTATTTTCAAACTTTTGATTTGGATCAATTGGTTTGTTTTTCTTTGTAATTCTTTTTTTTTTTTTTCTAGTTTAGGTTAAGGAAAAAAAATTAGGATGAGACCTCCACAAAATGCTAGCGGTAGTCGAGTGGGAGACATCCACTCATCCCTTATTTCTTCAAGTAAATCAATCACATATTTCCTTTGTGATATGTGAAAAAAAGAAATTAATCCCTTTCTTTGATCGTCAAAAATTTGAAGAAATGGTGGATGTTGGGTCTACCTCCACACCGAGGAAGTATTTGAGTAAACCTAAGTCCTTGATCTCGAACTCGAGAGGCCTCGACATTGGACCCTCCTTTAAAAATGCGTCCCATCTCAACTATGTCATCTCCAAAAGAATAATATCATCGACATAAACTATGAGAACAACTATCTTCCCATTGGTTGAATGCCTTGTGAACATTGTGTGGTACATGGTGAGGGTCTTGTACCCTCAAGTAATGAGCTTAGAACATGGATTTTGAAAGAGGAAGTGCTTGTCCCCTTGGGTGTATCCTTGTTTCTTCAAAACTCATGGAACTATTTTCTTGAGAGTAAATCTTTTTTTTGAACTAAGCCCTTGGAGATTGCTTTAGGCCATAACATTGCATTGATTTTTTTTTCGGGCTTTGTTGAAAGCAAAAAAATTATACCATTGACCCATATTTCCCTTCAAAACCGGGAGGTTTGATCCATATAGACTTCTTCATCTAAATCGGCATTGAGGGGAAAGCATTCTTTACATCTAGTTGTTGAAGTGGCAACCCATAGTGAAGGTGAGATTATGCCCGCCAATTTATATATGTTAAAGGCAAAAGAGGAAATAAAAACTTGGGAGGTTACAAGGAAATTTGAGTTTTGCCACAACATTTACATGTGCAAAAGTTTCAAGATAATCAATCCTTCCAACCATCCTGAGTTTGAGTAAATTTGTACCATTGCATTAGCTTACCAAATGATCTAGAGAAGCCTTGTATCTCTCCGACAAAAGAATGGGTTTTTTGGCCTTCGTTGTAAGGATCATACACGAAACGCAATCCTAGAATACCCTATTTGTTAATTTTGACTAATAAAACAATTTAGATTGTTTGACTAATTATTTTCATCTCAATTTTAAATTCCTTAGGTAATTCCATTACTTCCCACGTTTTGAGTCTATTTTTTTTCAAGGGCCTCATTTCTTCAAGAAATCGCTTGACTCGTTGCAAAAAGATAAATTCCTTGGTCTACATCATGTTCTTCCACTTAGGAATTTTTCATTGATGAGTTGCCATCCGATGATGAATGGATAGCGTGAAAATCTTCAAACAGAGGAAGCAATTGACAATCTTGACATTGATCACTAGACAAAAAAGCTTGAAGAAGATAGGTTAGAAGATATGCCATATGAATTAATTATTTACTCTAATTATCATATAAGAGATAGTAACATAGGTTTAATTTTTATTATTAGGTTTTGTAGAGGAAAAGAAGGCGGAAAACTTAGACATAGGATACTTTACAATAAGAGATTTAAATTGGTTGATGCTTCTCTTAGTAGTGATGAATCGATGATGATTATTGATTGATGACTTGGGAGATTAGGCTTTTAGAAGTGCATCATGATCCTTATGATATTAGGATTTGATAATTATTTAGTCTTTATGGGATATTTGGTTAAATTTCTTGAGCAATGATTATTAAGTATGGGATTTTTACTATCAAGATCCTCAAAGCGCCTTGAGGCTTATGTTTGGTTGTGAGAAAATAGGTGAGGCTTTTTGGAAACAAAGTTAGACATAGGATACTTTACACAATTGTTCTAGTTTAAGAGAGCAATGGGGATATCAAGATTAGGTATGTTTGGTTTAAAATTAGGCCAAATAGGACTAGTAAGAGTAGGCTCGTTGTGAGGATTACTTGGAATCTCAATCTTTGGAGTGATCTGGGGTGCATTTGGAATGTTGATCTAGGGTCCCCAATTCCTTCTCCTTAGACAAGCGGTTTTTCACTGTTTTTTCCCCATTTGTATTTCTATTAATGGTTCTATAGGCCCAGGATTCAAGTTCTCATTATTTAAATCACTTATTTATTAAAAAAGAGTGAGAAGACAAGCCCTTTGGCTTCTTTGTTATAGGTTGAAGAAAATTCATCCCTTTGGTTTTGGTTCCTTTAGACAAGCAGTTTTTCTATACCTATTTGTTCCCCATTTGTATTTCTATTAATGTCATGAGATGGTTCTATAGGCCTGGGATTCATGTTCTCATTATTTAAATCACTAAACTCCATATTTATTAAAAAACTGGGATTTGAGTCTGAGCTTGCTATTATAGGTTGAAGAAAATTCGAATCTTCATTTATGCTTTCCCCTTGAAGATGAGTTTGAAAAAACGGTTGAGATTCAAAGAATGTGACATCTATTGTAACAAACAATTTTTTAGAACTTGGGTCATAACACTTATATCCTTTCTGATTAGGAGCATAGCCTACGAAAACACTTCCTAGCTCGCGGATCTAATTTACCTCGGTTTCGGTCATGGATGTGAACAAAAGTAGTGCACCCAAATACTTTTTAAGGGTAAATCGTTAGTTAATCTTGAAGTAGGAAAGACATTTTTGAAAACACTTAAAGGTGTCTTATAAGTCAGGATTTTGGTAGGCATACGATTTATAAGATAGGTTGCAGTTAAGAATGCTTCTCCCCAGAGATACTTAGGAACATTACGGGTTAATAATGCTCTCGTGACTTCTAAGAGGTGTTTATTTTTTCTTTCAGCTATTCCATTTTGTTGTGGAGTGTCAAAAGATGAACTTTGATGTATTATGCCTTTTTCCGAAAAACTCCTCCTAAGATTTCATTAGAGTATTCTCTTCCATTGTCACTTCTAAACACTCTTATTTTTTCCTGAAATTGTGTCTCAACCATTGTATAGAATGCCTGGAATATCTCCTTTACTTCATATTTCTCACGTAATAAGTATACCCAATTCAACCGATTATGATCATCAATAAAACTCACAAACCATTTTTTTCCAAATATTGTTGACACTCTAGATGGTCCCCAAACATCACTATGGATTAACATGAATGGTTTTGATGGTTTATAAGGTCTAGAAGGAAACAAGGAACGTTGGTGTTTAGCCAATTCACAAATCTCACATTTAAACAAAGATGGATTTTTATTTCTAAATAAATCTGGTAGCAAATGTTTTAAATAATAAAAACTTAGATGTCTTAGTCTACAATGCCAAAGCATAACATCATTAGAAATAAAAGTAGAATGTAAGCAGGTATTCTGAACTTGTTGTCCGGAGTTAGTTCCATCTTCAAGAAAATAGAGGCCTTCACTTTCCCTAGCACTGTCAATCGTCCTCCCCGAGACAACTTCCTGAAAGAATCACTGAGAAGAATCAAATATGGCACGGCAATCTAGAGTTGTTGCAATTTTATTGACAGACACAAGATTATAAGAAAGTTTTGGAACATGAAGTACATCATGTAAGATTAGGGAAGGTGAAATAACAATTTTTCCTGTCCCAGCAATAGTCGAGAAGGAGCCATCAGCAATTCGAATTTTTTTGTTCCCTGCACATGGAGTATAAGTGGAAAAAAAAAATTGGAGCAACCTGTCATGTGATCGGTAGCTCTAGAATCTATTATCCAGGAACTATTTTGTTGAGGATTGACACTAAAGAAAGTAGAGACAAGGTTACCTTGTTTGAACAAAGGAACAAGAAGGATTTACTCGGAAGTTTGGAGATTGGAAGAGTTTGTATAAATGCTCTAATTGATCCTTTGTAAAGGGAGACATCTCTAAAGTACTTTGTTGTCCTTGTTCCTCACTAGATGCTTGGAGAGCTCTGTTATCTGTGGTAATTGTTGTGGCAGTCTTCTTCTTCCAATTCAGAGGCTTCCCATGGATTTTCCAGCAATTTTCATGTGTATGCCAATGCTTTTTGCAGTGATCACACCAAGGCTTCTTCTTCTTGTCAGCTTCGGTTTCATTCCTCATTGAAACAAGGGCAGAATTGTCAGTTCAGGTTTTAACATAACCTTTCTTCTCCCTTCTTCTCGTCTAATTTCAGAAAAAGCCTCCCGAAGAGTAGGAAGTGGTTTTCTCCCAAGAATTCGAGACCTAACTTCATCAAACACCTGATTTAACCCAGCTAGAAACAAGTATACTTGGTCATTCTCCTCTTTTTTCATGAATCTTACACTATCGGTTGGACAATCCCACTTTGTAGCACTAATCTAATTCTTGCCATAAAGAGACCATCTCATTATAGTACACAGTGACCTCACGTTCTCCTTGTTTAGATTTCCATAACTTAGTTTTCAACTCAAAAATTTGTGAAAAATTATCAAGATCAGAGTAGGTTTCTTTAACAGCTTCCCAAACATCCCTTGCAGTAGGAAGAAACAAATAAGGTTTACCTATAGTTGGTTCCATAGAATTGATCAGCCATGCGATGACTAAGGAATTCTCAGACCTCCATGTTTTCAGTTTTGGATCTCCTGCTTCAGGCTGCTTCACCTCTCTGGTTAGATGGCCAAGTTTTCATCTCCCGTCTATGGCGAGTTTCACAGTTTGTGCCCATTCTAGATAATTCTTACCATCCAATTTATGAAGCGTTAATTGGAATGGCAGATGAGAGGACTCCTCCCGTGAGACATGGTGGATCGGTCTGATTCACTGTGATTAGGGTTTTCTGCCCTAGAGGAAGCTAAGAATCTCCTTTCCTCAGTAATGGCTGTTTCGGCCATGGAAGGAAATATAGGATTTTGGCTCTGATACCAAGAAGGTTTTTAGGACTGAAAATATTCCTTCTTATCATTACTTTGTATAACATTTACAATATTTATAAGAAAAATAACCTAACCGGGATCCTTTATCTTGAAGGAGATCCTTATCTTAAGAAATCTATAAAACTAAAAATAAGATAACTACTTCCTAATAAGAAGATAACTTCTTCCTAACTCTATCTCTAAAGTCTCATTTACTGGATTAGATTAGGATTCGGTCAATGATCCTTATCCTCTTTCTTGATTCCGACATCATTACGTATTTATTACCCCAAAAAGTGTCTGCATACTTTTATATTACATGCCAAGTATATTTTGGAGTTTGAGAAAGATGAACAAAATCAGCACCCAAATATCTTACTGTTTTTGCTTCTTAATTATGGAGTAGGTTGTTACTTACGTTGTGACCAGACCAGGAAGAGAACTTCTGTTTACTGTTGTCTCACAGGATGAGAAATACAAAGCCAAGGTATGGCTATTTAGTATTAATATCTATATTCTAAGTATTTATCAATTATCATAGACATTCATACCATTTCTCTTGATTTAATATAATATCCAGGTATGCATAGATGTAGTTGTTCAAAGACTTGGAGATGCTACAGCAGCAGGGATGTACAAGCTACTTTTCAGCACTATCAATGGGAGAACATCAACCGTCTCCCTCTATGCCGTCCCTGTATGTGCGAGTATTTCGTGTCCTTTTATCTCAGCTTCTACCTATTGCCATAACTTGATTCCGTTTTTCTTACCTGTTCCAAATTTTGTTGTCTTCTACATTTTTTGTTCAACATTGGCTATTATTCTCAAAGCATTTGTGTGGCCCTTTTGCCAGGTCTGTCTATTGTGGATAGTGACAGCATTCCATTTAGGACGCCGCCAAGCCCAACTAGCAAAGCTCGAGTCCGTTTCCCCTCTATCATGAGATCTTCTGATGCACATTAGATTACGTATTCCTGATTAAAAATCATGTTATTGAGTTGAGAAGCTCTTAATAATACAACCATTCTGTAGGTAATCTGGAGATGCATATATTTATTATTGGGGCAGAAAGAGCAGGTTGGTTTTCAAGACCCCTTGTCGTGGACCTTGGTCAGGGCAATTGGATTCTACTTCTGCTTACCAGCAGCAATGGCAGAAATAGTAAAATCTAAAATCGCATTTATTCTTTGTAATCGCCATTGTTCGTGTATTTGGAAGAAAGTAGAGAATGTGCCTTTATAAACAAAGAATCATTTTAATACGAAAGAAATTTCTTATAGTGAAGAGATTCCCATTTTCTACTAGTTTTAGACGTAATGCCCTTGTACTTGATTAAGGACTTTTAGTGACCGACATCATAACTCACAATCATCCTACATATAGGTCTTAATACTGATGCTAAATAACATTTCTTGAACTTGGTTATCTTTTAAGTTTAAGCCGTCTTTTCCACGCACATTTTGCTCATTCTAAACAGATATCGAGTGTTGTAGTTTAGTAAATAATGTGGTGATTGCCCTTTGAAGTCATTGTTTCAGAGGTTTTAAAGAATACAATGCTTATAAATTTTCTCCTTCCTTTCTCTCTCCCTCTTCTTCTGCATTTATTTATATGTAAATAACATCACACACAAGATCCTGGCTAAACTAAAGATCCTTGTGAGCATGCCGACTTAAAGCCGTCAACCTTTGATAACTGCCGGCTGTTTATTCCTCAACTTTCCCGAGTAGCAAAGTGACAGTTGATAGCGTAATTCTTCCTTCCAAGCTGCTCAATCATGTTTTGGAATCCTTACGGCTTATGGCATAAAAACTCTGTCAAGTATCCACACGTTTGAAACACAAAAAGGCAAGATAAATACAGAGTGTGGAGTCTAAAGATCCATTTCAAGAGACTGGAGTTGCAAAGAAAAATGACTATAGCTTTACTCAACTCGGTCAAATCTCCATAGGAGAAAAAAGGAAAATAAATAAGGAACTGTCTTTTCAATGTGAAAAATTGATTGGTAACGTAAATTTTTTCCTAAAAAAAAAAAAAAAAAAAAAAGAACAATGTATGCAATGAGCCCAAAAATCACCTGAACTGATTACCCTAGTTTGCATTTTGAGGACTTCCAATCTGAGGTATAGGGAACTATTTATATGTTTTTCTTTTGTTTTGCAGGCAGAGCAACTGGTCTAAATAAGCTAAAATAAACTAAAATGATCCATTTTTCACCGTATCTTACATGTGCTGCTAGAAATAAGTCATCCTATTGCTGGCACATTGGCCACAATAATATTTCAGAAGCACAGTTTTGAACCTTCAGATTAGGCTGCATACTGCTATAGTAGAATCATTAAATGAGTGCTAACCTAAGTGCTCAAGTTTCGCGGAGGGAACGCACTTGATCTTGGATCAACTTCCTCTCCCAATCTGATACGTCCTCAAAGGCATATTCTGGGAGACTCTCAAAAGGCTCCTTCCAAGGATCATTCTTTGCCAGATCATAAGTAGCTCCGCGGATTGCTCTTTTACTTGGTCCACAAGGTCTTTTCGAAGTTAGTGTCTCGTATGCTGCATTTAGCTGCACATGGACATTACTAAAAAGTAAATACAAACGTTGAGAAACAGTTCAAACCATTCAAAAAGCAAACCATAAATTTTCGACACAGTGAAACCTCAAAAAGGTTTGAAGACTTACATTTATTCCACAAAACCAGAACATGTAAGCAATGGCAACAGCTGGTGCTCTTCCAAGTCCAGCAGTGCAATGGACATACACTCTTCCTTTTCCCTCCGCAACGGCCCATTCAAGTGACGAAACAGCTTTAGGTAAACTGTTGCGCAACGAATCTGGATCAAAATCTTTAGCCTACCAATACAGTAAATATAGTAAGTTGTGAAACCACCAAGAATTCCTTGATATTCTAGCTAAACCCCAAAAGGCCAAACAAAAATCTTGGTGCAAGACCTTAATAACAACAAAAGGAACTTAATTACCGGCTTCCTCATGTGATGGATTCCGAGTTCTCGACATCTTTTTATTATCAACTGGAGGTCAATTCCCCAATATTCGACATCCTTGTCCTGCTGCAAATTTAGAATGTATGCCACATTCTCTTCCTGTTTCAGATGATCTAAGTCTTCAGGTTTTTGAGGCTGAGAGCCCACTATTAAATTATCATTTATAAGGGTATAGTTCATTCCTAAAACAGGGAAAAAAAAATATCAATTAATCTATCAGAGTTAATTAGTAATACTATTTTCATTTTCAACTTCAAATTTCCACTAGCATTGATTAACCTAAATAAAATGCAGATGAATGTTATTGCAGGTAATGTTGTTCAAGTACATTTGCAAAATAGAAGGAAATTTTACAATCTCTCAATAGGCACATTTCCTTTTGTATCTCTCACTGTTGATTCATGAATTATGCAGTGCTACACATTAACCCAACAAAGTTAGAAAAGGCGGTATTTTTAGAAGTTAAAAAGTCAATTAACACTAGTGCTTAAAGTTAAACTGCCCAAATCATGGTTAGAAGTTTCCATTGTAGATCCAGATCTATCCACCAATATACAAAAGGTATAAGGAAGGGAAAAAAATCACTTTATGTTGGAAAGTTGTCATAAAGTTAAAAAGAATAATAATTAAAAAAAAAAGATTGAACTAATCACGCATTGATATGATGATACACACAAAATTTGGAAAACGCAATAGAATGTGAATGTTAAAACCAAATAAGAAGCAGAAAAAACAGACCCAAATCATGATGATACTCATAAGGATTCCTCATCATCCCCTTCATGGCTATGTTGTACTCTTCCATCTTGTTCTTGGACTTTGTGAAGATTTTGGTTCTGGGGTTTTCCTGATCAATTTCGCTCTCAGATAATGTGCAACAGATTTTGCTTAATCTTGTGGAATAATTCTTTGACACCACAACATGATTGTATGACAAAATATTTCTCTTTTTCTTAAGCAACACATTTTCAGCAGGAGCTATGAAGACTGAACCAAAGCAAGTAGTATTGCCAATAGCTTCCATTTTTCGTTCACTTTAACTTCTTCCCTTGTTTCTCTGGTTATAGCTTTCGGATTCCCAGATTGTAAAAGTTATTGTTGCTTTTCATCGTGTCATTACTATTATTTATTTGTTTTTTTTTTTTTTTTTTATCGCAAAAGTGCCTAGGTTGTCACCGAACACATGTCAGTTGCGTAAAGCTTCTCATGAATTGTGGTGTCAAATGACCCCACGTGTGCAAAACGGTGAAGTTGCCAAAATTGTTTCCTTACGTACTTTTTGGGCTTGTTTTGTTGTAGATAGTGCTGGCGCAGCCTTTTATGACGGTGGTCCAATTGGTGTGTGAAAATGGGCTGCTTGACAAGAGTTTGTGTTTTTCTGCTGTGGAAACACAAAGTTGGGTTTTTTTCGTCTGCTGGCCGATACTTGACCCAATAATTTCCGATGCTTCTTTAAAGAAACGACCCCAAAATGAAATATGTGACGCAGAGAATAGAAATGGGGCTTTACAAACTGACTGAAAAAGAAATCTTTTTTTTTTTTTTTTTTTTTGTTTTCATTGTATTTATTCTCAACGCCAATAACATTCGTGTAAATAACACGAAATTCACTAGTCACAAACTAATATTACAGTCTTTTCAAACTCATTATTACACATAGCAGACATCATATTATATCCTGTATTTTTACCTATTACAATGTAGAACTGATTCGAAAACAAGCCCTTTTTATGTCTATTTAACTTGATAAATCAAAACTTCATTTGTAATAGTTCTCATTATCCTGTTAAAGAACCAGTAATGGTAGCTGCCTCCAAATTAGAATGAAAACGCATCATCATCATCATCATCATCTTGAACTTGAGGGTGAAGGAATTCAAACTCTTTAACCGTCTAGTAAAATTAGGTGTGATATTACTATTAGACTATGTTTGCAAGCTTGGAAACGCATTATCAAGATTAGCAATATATGGTAGGTTCCTTAGTTTAAAGCAGCGTTTGAGGCATTCAGATTTAAAATGATATGTGCTACAAGTAGGCCATATCGTGGACTACGTTTGCTTTCTAGTGGAAAGTTGTAGGCTCATCTGCCCAACTTAGGGTTAGTGATTAGCTTCAACAACTCCCCCACTAAACCTTAAGGACGGTGGTGTAATCTTCTTGTTTGAAACAAAGAACCACAACTAGGACTTTCTTTGAAGTGACTTCATTGCACAAATAGGTCCAAATATAAAAGGATCTCCAGCTAACCCATGATGCTGCATTATGATTAAGACCATAGACTAAAGGTGATGAAGCACCGTATATATGCATGTTTGGCATAGCAATGACAATTCTCTAAAAGAATTTTTTTTTTTAGCCCCCTTCGGATTGTGTTCCAATCAATCACACAGTGATGAGACCCATAAGGTATATAAAGTGACGCGTTTGGGCTACAGTCCCGTCTGACTGTTTAGTGTTACGCTTTTCTTCAACTTTTTTTCTTTCCGCCATTGTAACAAGCCGTATTTTTATATGATTGGTTTAATTAAAAATCCGGTTGTTAATTTGATAATAATTGAAACTTTTATTTGAGTTAAATTTTGTTTTGGTAATTTCTTTTCAAATTTTTCGCTCCAACCTTATATGGTTGCTTGATACTTTTCTTGCAATTTAGTTATTATCTAAGAATAATTAAGGCATCATTTATTTTATCAATTTAAATTTTTAATTTTAAATTTTTACAGTAAAAAATTTTAAAAATATATCATATTTAATTTTTTTATTATAATAAAAAACTCTTAAAAGATATCACATTTTAAGTCAAATTAAAAATTTAAATTTGTGAAACGAAGGAGACCTAATTTTCTTTAAAACCATTCACATGTCCTAAAGTTCATTTTTGTTTTGGGCTTGAAATTATTGTATCGATAAGGCCCACTTTAAATTTCCTATATTTTCCCCCATATCTTCCGCGCTAACACTCATTCACACCCTATCTAGGGAAATAGTAGAAAATAGGCCAATATGAAAAGTTTAAGAAAGTATATAGGCTAATTTTTAGTTATAGAAATTAATAAGTCATAACTTGTCAAGTTATGGTTCATAACCAGATAAGTTATGGACAAACTTGTCAAGTTATGGTTCATAACCGGACAAGTTATGGACAATTATGAATAATAACTTGTCAAGTTATGGTTCATAACCAGACAAGTTATGAACGAAAATAATAATTTGACTTATTTATTAACTTATGTAAATTATTGACCTATTAATTTTAATTCATCTCAAATTTTAGCCTATTTTCCTCTTTCTCCCTTCTTTCTTTGCTTCTTTTTCTATCTATTCAACCACCATTCTAAGTAAAGAAATAGCATCCTTGCTTTACCCATTTCCCCTCTTGCTGCTACCTTTTGTCAAATGCCGATACTAAACTCTAGATATCAAAGCTACGTTATCAATTTAAATTTTGAATTTTAAGTTTTTAAGGTTAAAAACTCTAAAAAAAAATATTACGTTTAATTTTTTACTATTACGGTTAAAAATTCTTAAAAAATATAAGTCTCAACTTAAATTAAAAATTTAAATTCAAGTTCAAATTAAAAATTTAAATATGCAAATCCAATAAGGTCCAAATCTCTTAGAAATCATTTATCTATGAGATTGGCTGGTGGTTTTTTTGGCGGTATCCTGGGCGATAGAGAAGAAAGAAGTAGCCGACAGATAAAAAATCGCATGCTTAGAGGGCTGGCGTGACGAGGAGTGAGCTTAGAGGATTGAGTCTTCGTCGATTCTCATAAATCTGAACTGAGCATTGTTCTTCTTCACTCCAAATCTTTAGGTGTTTCTCTCTTTCTCTACTCTTCCTTGGTCATGAATATTCTAAGTTGATTTTGGGTCTAACTTTGACTTAAGAGTTGTGGTTTTGTTCATGAAATCGTTGGGTCTATTGACTGTTTTCAAGGAATTGGTTTCTCGGGTTATTCATATAGTAATTTATTTCTCCCTTCTTTCTTGTAAATTGTTTGGTTTATTATTTAGTCTTGGCTTGTTGGGGTAATATGAAAATATAGTGTTGACCTTCTTGATTCTGTTTTGAGTAAATGAAGAATCTTCGATTCCTTTCCTTTGGTTGAAATGTGCACTCTATTTCTTATGAGCTAATTTGATATGAACATGTACTTGAATGCGCGTTTATTGTTGTACATTCAATTACTACCAGATTTTATTTTTGCATCATTTAGAGAACTTTGATGATTTAGCTTCGTGTTTCGTTGTTCATAAGTATTTCTGGTGCTCTCCATGTTGTTGCTTTGGATTCTACAATATATTTTGGCCTGAGAATTGCATTTGGGTTGTGGTTTCTTTTTATATTTGATTTGAACCAAGATTTATCTATCAGTGTCCTATTTTGGTCTTTTGGTGAGCATAATGATTTTGGTTGCTTGACTTTATTTAATAATTATTTATTTTTATCTTTATTTTTATTTTTGTTATATTTCACTTATTACTACTACATCACGATGCCTATATTATTATTATTATTATTATTATATATTTACCTTATGTGCAGTTCTAGATTTATGTATACAGCCAAGATTCCTTGAATGAACTAGTAGACCACTTCCGTAAAATTTCTTCCACACATTTAAGATAGGCATTTTGAAAAGTTTGTGGAGATTTTCTACTTTTATTAGGCTAAATTTTTTTAGGATTCAGTCCAACTAGAGATTTGTCTCAATTCCCTTTGATTTTCGCTTTTTGCTACGTTTGTGTCCATGTTGAATAAGACGTGTTGCATCATTCAACTTTGATATTATTGTCTGAAAACTTGAAATGTTTGATATTAGAGTAGTGTGTACTATTTACTTGACGAATTAATGAAAAATCTTTTTAATTCATGTCCCTTGCTCAATTGATGTGATTTTAGTTACCACATTAAAAACTATGATGGTTGTTCTGATTACGTTGGTTTTATATTAATCCTCTTGAGGAGGTGCTTCTTGGTTCATTTTATCTTTATGTTCGACCCCATTTGGTTTTTAGGTTATTATCTCGTACATTTTATCGATTTGAGTTTTTAATGTTAAGTTTTTATAGTAAAAAGTTTTCAGAAAATATCACATCTAATTTTTACTATTATAGTGAAAAATTTTAAATAAATATTACATTTCAATTTAAATTAAAAATTTAAATTCGTGAAGTGAACTATATCAAATTGCTTTCAAGGTGTCGTTTTATTACCCTTCTGTCAAATCCGATTTCAAGAGTCCATGTTGTCTTCTCACATGTTTTACTTTTATGTCACCTGTCGTTATTGATTGAGTGGGTGAACCAAACCTCTATATACAGGGGATTATGTTTTTACAGGGAAGGGAACGACAAAGCTTCATTTATGCTGGAGTCGAGGTAGGTATTCTATTATTCAGCTTTTGTGATATTTAATTTAATTAATTGGTTAATTTTAGGAAATTAAATTGTATATTATGTTCTGTTAGCGGGCCCATCCTGTAGGATACAGTGTGGCTGAGTACTTTTGACATGATTTCGAATAAATTCAACATAAAATGCATGGTTAGGTAATTGTAAACCGGACACAGCAGTGAGAAAATATGTGCTAATGGAAGGGGTGGGCGTTTACCATTTTTTGGATGCCATACCCTAAAAACGAAAAGAGGGGAGAGGCCTTGGCGCTCTCTAAGGTTGTAAATCGCCAAGGTTATTGAACAATAGTTACGTTATGGGGAGGGTCTGAGATGATAGTTCACCCTTACTTGTAGTTTGAGGATTGATTTGATAAGAACATTGAGATAGATCTCTTTATTATCAGTGTTTTTGAGTTATTGCACTTTTTAAAGGTTTTTCATCTCGAGAGCACGGGCTCAACTATGGTATGAATACTGACCATCTAACTTATTAAATATATATATATATATATGTCATCTTAATGACGATTTATTAGAAATATGAAAAGACTAACTATACAGGTTTTAAAACGGTAGATCAATAAAAACTAAAAGGTGAATAATGGTTTTCCTAGTGAGCATTGTGCGCACACCCTTATTATTTTTCTTCTCTATACAGGTTCATAAAGTTTGGTTCAGTCATATTAAATTGGAGAGTCTCTGTTCACGTCACCTAAGTGTCGGGTTTTTGAAGTTGAATATGGGGGTTCATCCATTTTCATATTTGATTGGTTTTCCAATGTAGTTTTAGACTTTAGCATAGAAATGTGTGTTTTGTGTGCATGGAGGTTGTAGAAAATGAAAGTACCCCGGTTGAACAATGCCAACTTGTATCTTTATTATTTTTAAATTGTTCATTTACTAAATGTCCGTTTAGTTTACTGATTTGAGTTTTTAATTTGAGTTGAGATATGATTTTATGTGAGCGTTTTTTACTGTAACAGAAAAGTTAGATATGACTGTTTCTGAGAATTTTCTTATTATAGTAAAATTTAAATTTTAAACTCAAATCGGTAAAATAAACGGGACCTAAAACTGTGCGAGAATATTTAAAATTTTTATCTTGAAATTAGCGTTCTTTTAAAAATATTTTTATTTTGTTTTACATTTATTTTTAAAAATCTCCGGAGCAACGGTTATTTTCTTAATTTCAAATTTGTTTAAATGTTAAATCTTGTTTTATCTTATTTAATCTTTATTAGTCACAAACCCTACTTAAGGGCGTTACAGGCATTATCTATAATCTGTACACAGTAACGAAACTTGCAATAATACTAAAAGTAGAAAGCGACTACATAGCTTTGTTACTTTTTTTTTTCCCCTCACAAATTATAAGCACATTTCTTAATTCTTATCCTATGGCCACTAATTATAGGAAACAGGTGGTGGGTTTGGAAACAAACCATCTGTGTGCCACGTGTACATCTTGTAATTGGTGTCATTTCACAAAGAGAACCTGCATATGTGTCCCCTATTATTATCATCAAGACATTTACTAAGTTTGGTTGTTATTTCTTAAGTGGACCAGAAGTGTTTTGCTTTTGATGCCTTTTAAAAGGATTTTCAAAACTAATCAGAAATAATAGAGGACACATGCACCATGTTTCATGTCAAATCAACACTGAGCCAGCGCCAAGAATATGTTCTCTTCCCTCCCCCCCAAACTTTTTTCATTTCTATTTCCTTTTCACTGCAGAATTATATATGGCCATCATGATCATTTAGTAACAAAAAGAATAATAATGATTTGTCAATTGTCCAAGCTATACGGAAACAAATATTTATATATTAGCTCAACTCTTATCATTGATAGTAGAATAATAATTCTAAGTACGTAACTAGGCATAAAAATGCACATTACTAATTTCTTATGCCAAAAACAAAAACCCATTGATTCATTAACGCTTTTAATTTGATGGTTTTGAATGAATCAGTTAATTTCCCACTTATGATGTTTGGTCTTCATATGCTTTGTACTTTGGTCTTTGGTTCATATTCGAATCATTTTCGATTCGTGTATTTTTGTGAGAAACTACATCTTAGTCATCCCCCAACCAAACGGTCCCTTAGTTCCCCCACTAAATACTGCCTGCTTATTTCAGATACGGTCCCCTTAATGGAACTTTGTGAGCTGTGACTTTCTTTGGTGTGAAATAAAAACCCACATTGTGGTGTTCCAAATCCACAATCTTTAACTCAAACCTCGAGAGCCGCTTCCAATACCGAATCCGAACTTGATTTGGTTTTATCCTAATTGCCCAATAGATGGCTAGTGCGAGTAGTTAAATAATCACACTCTTTTTTTTTTTTTTTTTTTTACTCTCGTGGCAGATAAAAAGTTACCCCTTCAATTATTTCCTACTTTTATATTGTTTATTATGCCAGTAGTTGAAGGAATTTGAAAGTTGGTAACACTTTAAGGGGTATGTCTTTATTTTTTAACTGTTAAATTTTGTATTAAAAATTAATTATTTTTATTTTTTTAATTTTTATAATTTTAATCAGATTAAATTTTAATCCATTAAAAAATAGTTCAAAATTAAATTTTTAATTATTTTTATTTTTTTAATTTTAATATAATTTTAATCAGATATAAAAGTATAAAAAAAAAAAACATGCGTTAATCCATTAAAAAATAGTTCAAAATATAAATCTAGTAAGACGATTATTTTATATTGTATAGATAAATGTTTGGTTATTAGAATTTTATACATTTTGAAATATATATTCTAGTTGAGATAGCAACAAGTTGGGTTTTATTTTTGAGTTTTTAACACAATTGTCTCCCGAACTTATCGTGATTTAACAAATTTCTTCCTAAACTTTTAATTTTGATAATGAACCCCCCGAATTTGTAAAAATATTGCAATATGTCCTATTTAACTAAAGTTTACTAAATTTGCTCAATTTTTTTTTTTTTTAGATTTAAAGGATTAAAAGTTGAGAAATTAAAAGATTTATGTTACATTTGAATCGGGATGTTAAAATTTTTTGTCGAACGTGTTTTTTCGAAACTAATTGAATACAATTATTATCAAAATGGGCATGTTACAATAACTTTATAAATTGAAAGAACAACTTATTAAAATTAAAAATTAATGAGGTAAATTGCTGAAACGATATAAATTTATAGGGCAAATGTGTAAAAACACCCTTTATTTTCTTACTTAATCCCAAGACTTGTTGCTTTCAATAGAGTGGACCAAGCACTATGCATTAATCCCAATGGCTCTCTTTTTCAGATTCACAAAGTTACGTTAAGAAAATGCAAGAGCAGAAAGCAACCAACATTGACAACAGGACCAATCACGAGTCTATCTCTTTAGGCTTTTGCTAAGGAAGCGTATGTATTGTTATCCCGATTCTCAAATAATTCAAAGGTTTCATCATGACAAATACATAGGATATTGTGAAATAATGACAAATCTCATGACATTTTATGATACATCCCTATCAATATCCCCAAGCCATTCAGTTAAAAATCCCATTTCTGCTCCGTCATTTGGATAGATCTCTATTTGCTGTCAAGCTAGCTAGTCTATGTGTAATACGCGCCAGGCAAGCAGAATTTAGACCAAGTGATTGACCAATACACGGCCACCAATATATGACCAAATCATAACTTACAAAAGCTTTTCCACACTGATTAGAGCATGCATTGAAGTGAAATATTTTGTGTATTTACAGCTCTTTATGAAATCCATTTCCTCACCCAATTGCCTACATAAAAAAATTCCAAGATTTATAATAATCTCTCTAAAAATGGGCAAATTTTTGTACTAATAAATTCGAAAAAAAAAAATCTCAAAATAATCTAGACATGCCCTTAAACTTCAGGTGGTTTAACATCTTCAGTAGAATGATGATGATGGTGTGATGACCCATTTGCCTCACCAACACCATTACCGTCCACTGATCTTTTTTTGACGACCCCAAATCTCACCAAAAGCTGCTCACTCCAATCCCATACGTGCAACACCACAAACGTCCCAATCCCACCAATCAACCCGTACGCTATAGAGTAAGTCAACGGAGTCAAAATCAACGTAATGAACGCTGGGATCGCCTGCCTCATGTCATTCCAATCAATCTCCACCACTGATCTCATCATCAGCACCCCGACCAATATCAACGGCGGGCCCACCGCCCACGCGGGAATCGACGCCAGCAACGGCGTGAAGAAGAACGCCAAGAAGAAGTAACCCGCGGCCGTTAACGCCGTCAGCCCCGTCCTCCCTCCTTCTCTTATCCCCGTCGACGACTCGATAAACGCCGTCACGGGTGACGTGCCCAAAAGCGACCCCACCACTATCGACGTGGCGTCCGACATGAAGGCGAAGTACTGCCCCTCGAAATCGCCGTTCTCGTCGGCGAATCCGGCGAAACGCGCCATGGAGTACAATGTTCCGGTGGTGTCGAGTATATCTACGTACAGAAAAGTCACCAGAGCTTCCCAAAAATACCCTTTCCCTATGCTTTTAAAGCTTAACGCCCCCGCCGTTTTCTCGATCGCGTGCACGTCAACGATTTTCTTGAAGTAATGGAACGACGCGTCTCCTGAGGGAGTGTCGGGGAACGCCGTTACGCTCGTGTTACGGAACCACGACACCGCCGTGACGAACACGATCCCGTAGATCATCGCTCCTTTGATGTTTTTTACCAAGCAGTAAGCGATTATCACGAAACCGACGATGGCGAGCCAGAATGTGGGGCTCTCCATTCGGTTGTGGAGGCAGAGGATTCCTCCCGACACCGTGCCTCCCTCGAGGAGCGTGACCGTTCCGTTTGCTGAAGTCACCACCGGAGCCAACGACGCGCGGGAGGAGGCCGGGCACGCGCCGAGCGTGAGGAGGGTGGAGGAGCTGTAGCCGACGAGTCCGATTCCTTGGTTGTTTTGGAGTCCGATGAAGGCGAGGAAGAGCCCGATGCCGGCGGAGGAGCTGATCCGGACGGGCTTAGGGACGAGCTTGGCGAGCTTGGCGCGGAATCCGACGGCGGATATGAGGAGGAAGATTAGTCCTTCCATGAAGACGGCGGTTAGGGCGCTCTCGTAGGAGACGTTGCCGGAGCCGTGGTATCCTACCACGGTGTAGGCGAAATAGGCGTTGGTCCCCATCCCGGGGGCGAGGGCGAGTGGAAGGTTGGCGAAGATTCCCATTATCACGCAGCCGATGAGAGAGGACGCCACGGTGGCGACGATCAGGTCCTTCCGGACTTTATCCAGACAGGCGGCGTAGCCCGGGTTGACCGGATTGAACTTGCAGGACTCACCGGGTTGGATGACCCGAAGATTCGGGCCGTTGCAGGAGGCAACGGAGAAGGATGAGTTGGAGCAGAGAGGGACGCAGTCGGAGACGCCGCAGGGGCCGCCGGAGTCGGCCAAAATCGAGGCGTTCACGGCCAGGATGTACGCCATCGTCAGAAACGTCGCCGTTCCTGCACGGAGCTCCGTCGTGAAGGTGGAGTTCCGCTCGGCGAGTTTGAATCGCTTCCCGACTCGGCTGTTCGAGACGAACGCGTTCAGCCGACTCAGTGGCTTTTGCCGCGCTTCCATAACCATCGAATAATGGAGTTATAGAACAAACGAACAAACGACACTCCTGTTTCTTTTTTGTGAAAATCTAGGCGTCGAGACAGGAAATACTATACTAAAAACTGTGTTTGGCCTTTTGCTCGGACGATGATCTGTAGCTTATAATCCATATAAGAAGAGAGCGTGGGAGAGTAATGGAGAAATAAAAATTTTGATTTTGTTATTACACGAAAATAGAAGAAGGGGATAGATTCCCAAAAAGAGGGATCTTCTTATATAAGAGAGTATCTCCGGGGCTTTTTCCAACTAGGCTAATATGATTCTCATTGACTTTCTTTTTTTTTTTTTCCTTTTTCTAATTTTTTTTTTTTTCAGATTCCAAATATGTAAAACGAGGTGTGAAAACAAAAATAGTGAATAGTGAACATTGAATATTGAATGATATCAATTGGAAGCGTAATTATATGGATTCTTTTTTCATGAATGAGTATGTTGACCGGTGAGATTGATAACGTAGAAGCTCCAATTTTTCGACCAAAAACTGAGGCTCATTTTGACCAGTTAGTATTTGTCCTTTTTTTTTGCGCTAGAAGTTAGTATTTGTCTATTTGATGACAAAAGATTATCTCCCCACTTATTTTTCAAGTGCGACTTTAAAATGTCTGATTTTTCTATGGGTAGCTATATTTCAAAGTTGATACTAATAGATGTGTTTAAAATTCATTTTAAAATAATGTTATTTTTTATATAAAAATAAAAATAAAAACGTTTATATTTATAATTTAAAATTATTTTTAAAAATGTGTTTAATAATTTTATTTAAAAATTATTTTTAAAAAAAAAAAAATTAAAATTGCATTTAATAATTTTATTTTTAAAAATATGTAATTATATTTAAAATAATTGAATCCTAAATTTCACCCACAGAAAAATCCATGCCCATGAGTCTCTCTATCTATCTCTCTCTCTTCTTTCGTTTCTCTCTGCAATTCCGTTTTTGCTCATCGAAAAACGTGAAAAACGTGTTCAAAAATATAAACAAACACGTCCAATATTTTCCATTGCGTGGGGGTGTGAACTATGAAAGTATGTCTACATATTCTTCCAATAAGCATGAACCGTTGTCTTCTTTGATTTCAATTAACTGCCCAAAAACAACTAAAGTGTGAACAATTAAGACGAAATGAAATCATTAGCAAAACGAAATGAAAAATGGTGCCAAGTTTCAAATACCAAAAACGTTGTTCAAAGATCGCCAAATTTAAAAAGAAAAATAGAGAAAACGACAACCAAATACAGATAACGACAACCAAGAGAACTCGCTGCTGAGTGCTGTCTGACTCTTGACTTTTAAAAAAAAAAAAAAAACTAAAACATATTTTATTATGCCTTGAGTATCCTGTTTTGTGTCGAGGTTTTAAATAACATTTTCTCTCCCACCAAAAACTGCGACTTCTTAGCTTGTTTTCACATTTTACTTAGGATGCCACCTCCTACAATATAATAACATTTTTCCAAATATAAATATGTCTGAATGCACATATGATATTATATGTACCCTACATTACGGGTTTTTTTTTTTTTTTTTTTTTTTTTTTTGTGGAATGATTTGGTGAACTATGTGATAACTGATAAGAAGAATATATAGTTTTGTAGCCAATTATGAAGCTCGCGATCAGGCAAATTGCAGGCAGAGAAATAATACTGATCTGAGTCTAAGATTGAAGTTATTGGGGGTGCAAACTGTGCTGCCCACCTTTCCAGGATCTGAACGTGGAAGTGGGGTTTTTTTTTAATGTTTCTCTAAACTCGTACAAATATTCAAGCTGTGAAACGGGTGATTTATTTTTTATTTTTTTAAAAAGCCAGCTGTTCAGATTTGGTTTACTTTCTAACTAACCCTTTGACTCTTTTAACATACTGTGCGGTTACATTATTGGCAGACCGTTGAATCTTATTGAAAAAAAAAAAAAAAAAAAAAAAAAAACCTTGAAATTAAACCTCATCTTCATCAAAAATTGGGATCGGAGTCAAATCTTGATTCGCCCTTTTGTCCAACAATATACCCAAAAAGACGTGTTAGATTCCACAGTTCCAATTATATTGGTGGCAACTTCACCACATGGAGTGTTGTCGTTGGCAGGGGCTTCTGTACTTCTACTTCGTAGGGAAAATATGAACAAGATTACCATCACTACTTGAAATTCTAATAGCTATTGGGCTGTTCTTTTATATGTTTGAGTTAAGTTGATTTGAGTGATAATTTTAAGTTAAGGTTGAATTATAATTTAAGTTGAAATTATAATTTGAGTTTGTGTTTGTATATTCACATTTGAGTTATAATTTGAATTGAGAATTTTTTTTGAGTTTGTGTTTAATTGTGTCAAAACTTAAATTTGTATTTAGATAGTATTTTAATAAAAACTTAATGGTGATGAAAAATTTTAATAGTATATATGGGTAGAGTTTTATTCGTCTTTTCGTTATAAATGCATAAAAAAAAAAAATCATCTCAATCAGAATTAAAACGAAAAAGTTAATTATATTTTTAAGAATAAAAAATATTGTTCATTAACTTAAGTTTGAGTTTCTAAACTCGATTTGAAGGAAAAAACTTAAACTCAAGTTTAGCCCTAAACTCGAGTTCAAACCCAAATTTTACAAAAGAACATGAATTTGAATAAAGTTGTAACTCGAGTTTAAATTTTTTCTGAGTTTCATCTCAAAAGAACAACCCTATATTACATGAACTTAAATAAAGTTATAACTCGAGTTCAAATTTTCTATGAGTTTCATCTCAAAAGAACAACCCCCATATTTCTTACAAATTCTCTCTCTCTGAGAGAGAGAGAGAGAGAGAGAGAGGACTCCTGCAATTTTTTTTTTTTTTTGGCTGGAAAGACTCCTGCAAGTTGGTGTTTAGAAATTTGGTTACATGTAGATTTTCATCATTAAATGCAACCATCTACTCCATATGGTTTGAGCATGAGCTATCAATAATTTTGGTTCAGAATTGCTGATTTTTCAGGGCATTGTACAACTGGGTTGGTGAGTGGTAAATGAGTTACTACTTTATACTAGCTAGTCGTTTTTCCCCTCATCAGTGTTCTATTTTCCCTGGTGTCATTACTACTTTTTTTTTTTTTTTGAAAGAAACACACAAGTTGTGATGGATCAGTCCGTAAATTTTGTATGTTATTTTTTTTTTTGTGTTTTATTAAGGCTCGTTCATTTCATCGAGTTTTATTACAATTAAAAATTTTTATAAAAAATTATATCTAATTTTTTTTACTATAATTAAAAATTCTCATATAAAGTCACATCTAATATCGAATTAAAAGCTCAAATCATTAAACTAAACGAAATGAGATTGAGAAAAAAGTAACTAACTACAAATACAATGTTTCTAATGTTGTTACAGTCACATTTTCTTGCAAAAGCAATCCCCCACAAAACGAATTCTTTTAAGTTCCTACCAAAAAAATCACATCAAATGTTCATAATTACATCAATGAGCAACGACAATAGTTAGTTGCTTCGCAAGAGAGATCAGCATGGTTTTTTCTTTAGCTGTTTATTTATTTATCATTATTTATGAATTTTAAATATCCATTATGACGGGTGATGTCAGTTTTTTCTTTGGATCATCATGCGTATGAGAAGCACAAAAGGAATAAATCCTGATTGATTCGGAATAAAGCGGTAACTATTTTTTAAGTTGAAACTTTGAGAAGGTCGGCCACCACCCCCACAATATGTTTCCTTCATGTGTTCCATTTTCCATTCTAGACAAGCGTATTCTACTAAACATTTATTATTACTTAATAATCTAAAGTGAGAGCGACGGCTAATGATATATTATACGCATTAATGTGGCAAATACAGAGGTTTAAAAAGTTTTACAAGACTCGCATATGATAAGGCTATGGACCCGCTATTTCTGCCCACTTGCACAATCATGCTAGGGAGTGACCCAATTGGGAAGCACATTTATCTGTTTTCTTGCTTTTCGGTTTGGTGAAGGCTAGAATTCTTAAACTTAATCATCAATTTGATATGCTTTAGTTGATTGATTTAACGCGTTAATGTTGTTAAGAGGGAGTGGGATATTTTTAACCTCTTTTTCTTAAGAAAAAAAAAAGAAAAAAAAAAAAGAAAAGAAAAGAAATCTCTTTCTTTCATTTTTCTCTTTTTTGGTTTTGGGGAACATTTTCTTATTCATTAACCATAAGACTTGCACTGAATCCCAACCCACTTTAGACAAAAAGGAAAAGCAACGCAGATTATGTAATGATGACGCAATAAGAGAAGAACAAAAAAAAAAGAAAAATAAAACTAATTGTTAAATCAAATTTTCAAGGAATTATTTTTTTCCCGTCATTTGACGTGTAAAGGCGTGTTGGGATTTCATAGTTGATCTCCTCAAAAAAAAAAAAAAAAAAAAAAAAAAAAAAAAAAAAAACCTAGAGTACCATTGATACTTAACGCCATAAAATATATAATAGGTATAATCATGCAATATTGTGAATTGGTTAAACTTTAATGTGAATTACACTGGATTACTTTATTAGATAACATATTAATGGTTCTAATAGTGGTAAAGAGAAGTGAATGATTATTATATTAAACGACATGAAATAAAATACTGTAAAGTTTGAATTTCCAAAGCACATATTCAATCCCGCATTATCTTTTATAAAAAAATAACCGTGGCACCAAAGAGAAGTGTTTGGACTCCGAATGGACCTAAACCCAGAAAATAAGGAGAACGTGTTTCTGCCACTCATAATTCATTTGTACGTGTTTTAAGTCCTCTTCACCTTTGGTTAGTGAAAAGTGATGTCAGGTGTAAGTACAAACTTGGCCATATCAAACATCACAATATTTCAATCCCAATTGTATTGGTTCTAAAGGGGCATCAAAAAGATCCAAACTTTTTCCTCCAGGACACTACTGATCTCTCTACCTTAGGATCATTCACCACACTTTTTCTCAGATAGGTTGACACTTATCATGTGATCAAGTTCATTTCACTTTTTCTATAGCCCACCCTTTTTGCCCATTGTTATAATATCTACCTCAAGGTTCTTTGCACCTAAACAGATATGCCTTTGTTTTTTGGTTGGCCCTCATTGTTTGTACTAAATATCTTTGTGCTTGTGATTATTATTCTAAGTGAGCAAAAAAAAAAAAAAAATCCAATATTTTTTAGGAGAATTTTGCATGAATAAACTAGTAGATTTGTATCAAATGTTGAATTAACATACTATATGATAGTGGATGGTAATAATTTTGTCTGACAAAAGACAAGTTATTGGCCGTAAAGATCTTTCTCTGTCATTTCGAGAAGACTTGTCTTAGAATGACAACAAATGATGGTTTTCTTGACTACTGTAACCACTTCAGACAACAATGTTGTTGTTGTTGTTTTTTTTTTTTTTTTTTTTTTTTTGTTATTTTTAGTTATTGTCGATACTATTAGCAAAGAAACGTTGTTCATTCTTAAATATTGGACAAGCTGGCTATATAGTCACCTAAGAGAGAAAACAAAAAAAAAAAAAAAAAGATCGAGATGCACATCAAACTATTGACACCACCCGAAATGAGAATATGTTGAAAGCTAAAATAAAGGCATCAAATGCAGCTAATATCGTTTAGATGTCATTAGTATTGAAATTTTAGACGAGTCGCTTGCAACCGTTCAAAAAAATTAAATTTGTGTCCGGTATCCGAATCCGCCCGCTCGAGAAATTCAGGCCGCCTGTTCAAACTTGAGATTTCTATTGGACGGGCCGCGGGCCTTGTCTGCCCGAGCTTGTCTAAAAAAGCCTGAAAATTAAATTTATTTATATAATTTTTAATTTTGTATAATATTGTGTGTATATATTATATATAATATTGTTTATTAATTGTATTTGTACATAAATAATTATTAAGTTATTTACCGTAAAAATTATATAAAAATTATAATTAAGATTAAAATCAACACACACTAATAAAACAATTCAAAGAATAGTTTTGTTTATTAATTTATAAATTTGTACTAAATCAAACACTTCATTCTGGCGGGCATTCGGACTCGGACAGGCAATACAGCGGGCTTTGGGCAATGAGCTTGCAATGGCGGCGGGCTCCTTTTTTTTGGTTGATTTTCAGACTACTTGAGCCGAAGCCCAGCCTGGAACTTGGACGGGCGGACATAAGGTCCTGCCTGCCGAGCTCGAAAATTTTTAGACTACAAGCAGAGCCGTCGTCCGTAGTTTCAGCACTAGATGACACTAATGCCGCCAAAGCTAAAGCTACACATAAAATTAGTTTCTTTTTTTATTTAAAAGAAAAAATGGTTTAATTAACTAGTCTTTATAAGATCCTATCCTATTACGTATAGAAATATATACAATGACACCGCAGGTTCCACATACGTGAGGATACATGGGCTTTTTTTTTTTTTTTTTTTTTTTTTTTTTTTTTTTTTTTTTTTTTTTTTTTTTTTTTTTTTTTTTTTTTTTTGGTTCCTCTTCGTTTTTTGTTGTTATTGCAAGCATTAGCTCTTTAGTATAATACCAAAAACACACAAAAAAAAAAAGTGCAAGTGGCACCTTGGTAATAAAAAGATCAGTGATATTACTACTATAAAGATATTGGAAATTTTGATACACATTAATATTGTTATATATATAACAAAATTTGGAATAAAGATTGTCCTTTACTATCAAATAGCATAGATACAGTTGTCTCACGTGGAAAAAACTGCGAAGTATATAGTAAGAAAAAAATAAAAAATACCATTGAAGATTATAACAAATATTATTTATATTACTCTTATTAAAAATACATAATTATCATTTAATTAATAATAAAAAATAAATATCATAATAATACCTAATTATTTAAAATGACATAAATAATAAATTTTTATAAAATTATAGTAAGTTATGTACTTTCTCCGTATTTTATTTTTTTCATGAGATTTTGGGTGTCAAATCAGAATTGGAACTTTGGCAAGTGAGCAACCAATGATGCTTTAGCAAGTGTTGAATTCCTTATATGTTATATCACGTATGTGGATGAGATTTGTGGTTTGAGGATGATACACACTTTTTTCCCCTCCATCTTCTTTTTATCTTTGGGATAGTGAAGAACCACCAAAAAAAAAAAAAAAAAAAAAAAAAAAGAGGTAAACTGTCTATGAGGGCATATATAAAGATTCATGTCATTTCAAAGATTGGCTTGAGTAAAAAAAAAAAAAAAAAAAAAAAAAAAAAAAAGAAAAAAAAAAGTAATCTCAAAGATTTGGAACTTATAAGAGTGAAACTCAATGATGCCTTGGGCAAGTGGGGAACCCCCTTGTGGGTTGGGGACAATTGAGGATGATATCTCTTTCCCTTTGTCTTCTTTTATCTTCCATGAGACAATGGAGAACAATTTTTGGTCTTTCTTCTCTGTGGGTGTCTTTTTAATACTTTCTGGACATGTAGGGCTCGGCAATGTTGCCCCTGTAACGTTTCCAATTGCAATTATCCATTAGTGGGATGGACCCACTAAACACAATAGTGCCATAATATCAGAAGTTCCCTTCCTCTATGTATCTCTCAAAATATAATCTTTTCATTTCACCGATTTAAGTTTAAAATTTAAATTTTATTACAATAAAAAGTTTTTATTACAGTAAAAAATTCTTACATAAAGTCACATTTCAACTCGAATCAGCAAACTGAATGGCCTAAAATCACATCTCAATTCGAATTAAAAAACTCAAATTAACGAACTAAACAGACTATATATACATATATTATATATATTTATATATATACATGTATGATGAGTAGCTACACTAAATTCACAATATATATGACTTTGGAAGTATTTATCAATCATGTATTGACACTCAAAGAATCCAAGTATTGATTCGGCGAATCGCTGTAGTGATTTAGAAAAGATCCTCTGCAGAGAAGATATATGTGATAGGGAAAGGTAGTACATGGCAAATAAGGATAGGTCAAAAGTTGAAACGAATAATCGGAAGCCTTGAAGAAATCTTTGTGTGTGTGTGTGTGTGTGTATAATGTAGCAGTTTAGTAGTACTTTGTCGTTTGTGTATCTATGATGACAAATCGCTTGCCGATAGTTCTGAAACTGATTCTCACTCTTATTATGCAGCGAATTAAATACAAAAAATAGCACCAAAAAAATACAGATTTTAGATATAGTCTCTAGTCGTAAATCCATATCCTTCAAATTCGAATTCTCCGTCTATATTTTTTCAGGATAAAAAAAAAAAGAAAAAGAATAAGTAGAGAGGATGAAGTGGCGAGGCATGTGATGAGCCAAGCAGAGACTGACTTGTCCATTTGAATATTATCATATTGTGATGTGAGTTAGGGAATATAACTGGTACTCACGTAGGAGTTTGATTCTTTCTGAAAATTGTACGTGCCCAGATTCTGATATTATTGATTTGCATTATAATACAAAAAAAAATGTAACGTGCAGACCTAGTGTTGGAAAATAAGTGGCCTTTTAACATTGTTATATGCTTTGGTATGATCACACAGCGGATAATGATTGAAATATTTGCTTATAATCATGTCAGCTGTAACGTTTACTTATAAAAAAAATAGTGATCGTACTAAAGATTATACTTTAATTTGACAGTACTAAACACGGTCCTTTTTCACATTTTTCCTGAGCTCAAGTCTAGGTTATATGTCTTTCCAAGTTTTCTGAAAGAAAGAATCAAAATTTTTATGAATTGGGATTTTATTTTTATTATTTATTATTATTTTTAGATTGGAGAGGGAATACAATATATAAATATATATATATATATACATACATATATATAATTGGTGAATAAAAGAAGAAAAATGAGTAGCTGTGGTTAAAAGACAAGGTTGAGTGGGTGGGTTCCGTACGCACTACAGAGGTGAGACCACAACCGGGTCAAAATGCATACAATCTGATGGATCTACATGTTCATCAAAATAAATGATGGTGGGAGAGAGAACAATGGGATTTTGAATTTCTAGGCGTGATCTCCTTTATTTATTTATTTATTTATTATTATTTTTTCTATGGTTAATGTTTGGTTTGCTTAGAACTTAGAAGCAATAGGGAAAGCCAAAAAGAAGAAAATCTTCTGGAAGTACTGCGCTTTTTCCTTTGGTTCGTGATTATAGTGTCAAAGGTTACGTGGAGATTCGTCTGAATTCAAATTTATGGTCGTTTTTGAACGGTGTGATGTCCAGTAAGAGACGTGTGAGGTGTCCTGTAGATTTTTATTTTTTAACGTTCTCATACACAGATTTAATTGTTAAAATTTAATTTAATAATTAAAAATAATAATTTTTACCGGTGGAGTAAAATTATCATTACACTTGTTAATAATTTAATTAATTGTTTTTTTTACTATTTAAGTTTATAATTATCATTAGATTATGCTTAAACCATATTTATTACAATTGTTTTTTTTTTTTTTTTTGGCAGACAACGCTTGCTGTTGTTTGTGAAATAATGTTAATTGTCACCTTTTCTACCAAAAAAAAAAAATGTTATTTTCCTTTTTAAGTTACTGACTGATGTTGATTCTTTATGTTTTCTTACTTTTTTTTTTTTGGGGAGTTTATTGTCGTTTTCGGAACTCACTGATTGTTGATGTCTAAATTGTTTTCTTTAAAAGACAGTTGTTTTTAAATGTAGGGCCATTTTAAAGTTGCTGTCCTAAAAAAAAAAAAAAAAAAAAAAAAGTCGATTTATGTATCACCCCCCTCTATGGTTGATGTTTCGTTGCTTAAAAGCAATAGGAAAAGCCAAAAAGAAGAAAATCTTCTGGAAGTACTGCACTTCTTCCTTTGGTTCGTGATTAAGCCAATAAGCCAACGTTGCTTATCTAAATTGCTGGAGTTTGATTGATAAGGTTTTTATTCCCTTAAATTCAGAGGATAATCTGATTTGGTGTTTTTCTAGGTCCGATGATAAGGTTTTTATTCCCTTAAATTCAGAGGATAATCTGATTTGGTGTTTTTCTAGGTCCGAAGGTTGTTCTGCTAAGTGTGTGTGTGTGTGTGTGTGTGTGTGTATATATATATATATATATATATATATATATATATATATATATAAAGTTTCTCATGCTAGAGGCACTCCTACTAATTGGAGTTGCAAAATCTGGGCCCCTTTTATTCCTCCTTGTTTCTCTTTTTTTTTGAGATTGTTATATGAAAAGCTTTCCGTGGATGTTAGTCCATGATTTTCAAGTTAGGTTATTCTTATAATTTCACTTTTAAAATTCGTATTCTTAACAAGTTATATGTTCGTTAAAATTTACGTAGAAATCCAATGATTTTCCCTGTTTTTTGATTCCTCCTCTGTCTGGGTGAGTGAAAGTCAATACTGATGGTTTAACTAAAGAAGCCCCTGGTCCGATTGCTTGTGGAGGTATTTTCAGGAATGTTACGGGATTTGTTTGCAGTTGTTTTAATGTCTTTCTTGAGAATGGTCTTGCCTTTGAAGTTGAATTGTGGGCTGTGATCAATGCAATTTTTATTGCCTTTTAGAATGATGGGCATAAATTGTGGCTTGAGAGTGATTCCTCTTTGATCATTTGTATTTTGAGTTATAGGTCTTTACAGGTTCTCTCGAGGTTGCGTAATGAGTGGAACAAGACTCTTTCTTTGTCCATGAGAATGGATTTTCATTTTTCTCATGTGTATCCTGAAACTAATAGATATACCGATAAACTTACTAATCTTAAAATTATTAATTATAATAGGATATGGTGGTCCCATTGTCCTGGTTCTTTGGAGTACTATATGTATATGGATTACATAGGTTTATCAATGTACATATTTACTTGATTTTGAGATATTTGTAACTTTGTTACTTTTTTTTTTGTTCTTTAATAATATGAACCTCATTTGAGGCGGTATTTTTTCTTTTGGTTCGTGATTAGAGTGTCAAAAGTTTTTTAAGTAATGTGGAGATGCATCTGAATTCAAATTTATGGTCATTTTTGAACGATATGATGTGGAGTAAGGGGCGTGTGAGGTATGCTATTTTTTTTTTTTAATACGGACAAATGCAAATTTGATTGTTAAAAAATTAATTTAATAGTTAAAAACAATAATTCTTTCTTGAGCAAAAATACATATATTACCATAAGTAATTAATTAATTAATTATTTTCAAAATCAAGTGTATAATTATGTATGCTTAAATTGTATTTAATGCACTTGTTGTTTGTAAAACAATGTTAATTATCACCTTTTCTACCAAAAGAAAATGTTATTTTCCTTTTTGAAGTTACCGAAGGATGTTGATTCTTTATGTTTTAGGGGCGGGGGGGCTGCTTCTTGGGGAAGTATTGTCTTTTTCGGAAGTCACTGATTGTTAATGTCAAATGTATTGTTTTCTCTAAAGAGGGTTGTTTTTAAATGTAGGGTCATTTTTAAGTCGTTGTCCTGCAACAATATGTATATATATATATATATATATATATATAATTGTTGTTTCTTCTGTCAAGCGTACATTGCTGTTTATGGATGCTCTTGTCGCTCTATAAATTTATTGTGGTTTGCGGGCATTTATTGTTCTATAAGAAAGGGTCCATGTATAATGTTGCTCGTTAAGTTATTGTTTAATCGTTTTTTTTCTTCTTCTTTTTCGAGTCACTTACAGATATGTTTGTTTTTCCATGCTCTTTCTTTTGAATATATTTTTGTTTTGAAATATCGTCGTTTTACGTTAGTTGTACTTGCCATCTGTTCATTATTGTTGTTTAATTTTAAACACGTACAAAAATTAAGTTGACGTTTAATTTATAAATTTAAAATCATAATTTAAAATTATTTTTGTTTTATGTGTATTTTTTATAAGAAAAAATATCGTAAATAACCATAAATTATAATTCAGAATTAATGATTAATAAAAAAAAAAACGTCCCCAATCTTTTCTCAAATGTGTAGTTCTGATGTCATTATTTCGAAGTTGTTCCCTCGTAGGGATTTGTTGTTTACATGTTTTTGTTGGTTTTTGAAATTAATGTTGTTACTGATGTTGTTGCTGTCTGTAACATATATCATCGTTTTAAACTTTTTATCTTTTACATAGCGTCGTTTCTAATTGTTAACGTTTCCAAGTGTTTATCAGTTTTTAAACTTCTTGTCGTCTCTGATTGTTGTCATTTCCATGTGTTTGTCAGTTGCGAAGTCATTATCGTTTCTCCCTTTTTGTCGTTTGTATGTGATTGTCGCTTCTTAGATCCCTAGCCTTTTTTTTTTTTTTTTTTTTTTTTTTGGGTGTGTATAGTAGGTGAGTCCTGTTGTGCTATGTTTCTATACTGGGATGGTGCAGAGCCGCATAGCAGGATAATTAATATTATCGTTTTAAATACAGTTGTTGTTTGCATTCGTTTCGAAAATCTTGTGATTTCTCAAATTATTTTGTTCTATAATGTCACTGACTGGCGTTCTTCTTCTTTGCATTTTTTCCAGCTTTTAAAATTATTGTCCTTCATGTTGTCGTTTCTTGTACTTTGTCGTCTACTATATATGCTGTTTTCATGATGTCGGCTACAAATTAATGTCGTTTTCTCAAATTTTATATTTTTATATCTTTTATCTTTATATTAAGAAAAAATTATGGCAGACTAATTCATATTTCTATTGGTTAATGAAGGAGCTCAATGCAGAAAAAAAAAAAAAAAAGAAAGGAAACAAATACTCTTTAGAGTATGAGTCTGAATTTTAATGCCTTATTCTTGATTAACATCACTTTTTAATCAAATAATTATATTAGTTAAAAGGATACTAATTAAGAGTAAGAACATCTCTAATGAAATGCTATAATTAATGTGTCAATTGTAAATTTAATATTTGAGTGTAAAAAATACTCTCTAATAGTAATACAATGCTATTTGTTGTGCTAAATTTATCATATATTTTACTTTATAGCAAATTTCTCACCAAGTATAACATATGAGAAATTTAGCATTTGATTACTATTAGTTGAAATGTTTAGTTTTTCCATGTAATCAATGCAATTTTTGCATTTTCTAATTATTTTAAAAATAAAAGTTTACTTTTACAACTTTTAAAGCTTAATAATTATAGAAAAAAAAAGTATATTTAACATTTCAAATAGCATTATGCATTAGAGTAAAATGAAAATAACATACCATATCATACTTTTTGATGTTAAATATATAATTGACATTAGCATTTACATTGGAGATGGTCTAAAAAGTGAAAATCAAGACTTATACATTTCGAAAGACTGAGGTCAATTTAACAATTTTTTCATGTAAAAAGATGCATGCTGCGCCTTTGAAACAGTTCAAATTAATATACTTTTTTTTTCCAATTTTTAGTTAGTTTATGAAGTTATTGACGTTTTCAAAACTTCATTGTTTTTATCTTATCTTTGTTTTAAAACATGTAATGTCGTTTATTCAAATCTTGTCGTTTATAAATTACGTTTATAACTTTTTGTTTCCAAGTTTTTGTCGGCCCGAACCGTTTTTATGCGATTATCATTTTTTAGATATTCTCGTTTACAAAATTTATTACTGTTTGCATCATGTCGTTTCCATTGTTATATGTATTTTTTATAATTATTTCGTTTTCTAATTTTCATTGGCTTTATAGTTGTTTGTCATTTTCCCTTTAAAAAAAAGTTATTTGTCGTTCTAAAAGTTTTTGTCCTCTAAATCATTGTCGTTTTTCAAGTTATTGTATCGTCTAAATTGTTGTCGTTTTAAATTCTCTGACATCTGCTGTCTTTTAATATCTATGTTTTGGTTTTCAAATTATTGTCGTTTTGTTGTTGTTGTCGTCGTTGTCATTTCATGGACTATGCCGTTTACTTTATTTACTGTCGTTTTTATTTGTCTTATGGTTTCTTCGTATTATGGTCGTTCGGACATTGTTCCATCTAAATTTTTATTATCGGTTGGTAAAGTCATTGTCGTTTGCGATTATTGTTGTTTTTAGTGTCATTTTTGTATATATTGGTTGTTATCTTTTGTATATATTAATTTTGTAAGTTATTTTCGTTTTTTATTTTCGCTGTTAGATGTCTGTATTTTTTTTTTTTTTTTATTTTTTATAAATATGTATAAGTTATTAAGTACTGTAGTTTTAGGCTGTAATTGTCGTTCCTAGTACATGATGTCGTTTGTGTCTAATTCTCAACATAAATTTGATGTAAACATATATCATGTTGCTATACTGTTATCGTCGTTTCTGAAGTATTTGTTATATGTTGCAGGTATTATTGATGCTTACAATTGCCATAAGGCTCGATGCTTATACAGATCCACAGGACCACAGCCTAGTAGAGAAATTAGGTCAAATATTGATTACATGTTGAAACTTTACTGTAGTTCCTTCGATAGCCGTGACAAAATTAAGCTAAAAATAATAAAAACAGAGATAACAAATGAATAGAAAAAGGGAAACTACTCTTTACATACATACATACATACATAGATACATACATACATACACACACACACACACACACTATGGAGGAATTAAAATCTGTAGATATACCAAAATCATGTAAGAAGGAATGTAAAGCAAAAACGACAATAAATGCAATGTGTACAGAATATCTCACTCAATACAAAAATTGAGAACCTCACTGATTAAAAACAAACGTTTAACACTTTTGGCTTCACTCATACATGCATATACAAATTATCTTACAAGTCAATCTCAATTGAAAAACATCAAGTAATTTATATAAATTAGCTTGGGTCATTCTGCTAAGAATTTCACAAGTCAACAAACTTTTACAAAGAAAAAAAGAAAAAAAAAGGTGAGCACACTCGAAATTAAGATTGTAGTTACGGAGATACCATTCCTGTTGTAGTGACAGCTAAATTTTGTTCACCTTGCCATGCCCAAACAATGTCTTTTAGAGCTGGTCTTATTTCATTTTCCATTATCCTTTTGTACTCCAATGTATCACCACTAGATTTCTTTACCTCAATCAGATGAAAGGAAGGAGTGAATTCATATATCTCAGCCTTAATTGAAATTGTTCCTTTTCTGCCTTCCTTTGAACCCTCCATTTTCAGACACCCTTTGTCCTTCTTCACTTTCAGCCTCAGATTCCTAGCAACTTCCTCCAATTTTGACACAATTGACGAGGCGGGGCGTGTTGATGTGAATTGTACCGCTTTCTTCTCATCATTCTCTGTGAACAAACCGGAGAGATCGAATCCCCTGGAGAGGGAAATGATGCCAAAAGCATTCAAATTAGTAGGTTTGGTTAACTCTTGTGTTTCCTCTATAGTTGCATCACTATTCTCACAATTGCCAAAAGTATCAAATGAAGCCAGTTCTTGGGAACCTGTTTTGCTTCTAGTGGCTTGAGAGTTGAACCCTTTTCTGAACCATGGATTTTCCATTATCCTTGCAATCCAAATCCTCTTATTCGGGTTAGGATTTAGAATTCTTGATAGAAGCTTGCGCGCTTCGTGTGAGAACCAGTTGGGACACTTATAGTCTGCCTTGCCTATTTTCTTGTACATTTCCATAAGATTTGAATCATGGAACGGCAAATAACCAGCTAAAAGGACAAACAAGATCACCCCACAAGACCAAATGTCAGCTTTAGCCCCATCATACCCTTTTCTACATAAAACTTCAGGAGCTGCATAAGCAGGAGTTCCGCAAACCGTATGCAGCAAATCATCATGGCGCCTAGACTCGACAAGCGCACTTAACCCGAAATCAGACACCTTTAGATCTCCATTCTCATCCAGTAGCAAATTCTCGGGCTTCAAATCGCGGTGATAAACGCCTCGGCTGTGGCAATAATCAACAGCACCGATCAGCTGCTGAAAGTACTTCCTTGCCATATCCTCTTTCAGCTTTCCTTTGGCTACCTTGCTGAAGAGCTCGCCACCTTTGGCAAATTCCATAACAAAGTAAATCTTTGTTTTTGTGGCCATTACCTCGTAAAGCTGCACTATATTTGGATGATTGACCTTTTTCATAACAGATACTTCTGTCTTGGTCTGATCAATTAGGCCAACTTTCAAAACTTTTTCCTTGTCTATCACCTTGATGGCCACACTTTGGCCAGTTTCAATGTTCCTAGCATGGTAAACTTTTGCAAAGTTTCCTTTTCCCAAAAACTTCCCAACATCATATTTCTTCATCAATACATTCCCCTTATTTTCCATCACCAAAACTTTCAATCCCACAGCAAGTAATAACAATGTGTGATCTCCTGCAACTATGGATATGAGTTATTCACAAGGCAGGAAACTTTTGTGGTTGAAGGGCTAAATCATCTTTAGCCCTTTTGCGGCTTTAATTTGCATTTGGTCGCGGAGTTTGATCGTTTTGTTGCGAGTTGCGTCTCCAATCTCATCAAGACCAAATGAGGGAAGCTCAGATGTGATATTTATTTGAAAGAATTTGGTGAAGGCACTGTAGGCTTCAAGTACATCTCTCTGCATTCCTTGGTGATTATCTTGTGCACTACATGTGGAATGAAAAAAAAAAAAAAAAAAAAGAAAAGGAAAGAAAATTGAAGAATTCAATAATATAAATGTGATTATAAATTCCTCTACGCTTATGTTAGAACCAAAGAAGTACTAATATAGTGGATTTATCATCTAGCTAGTGATTAATAAACAGTCAAACACAGAAAAGGAACTTGGCCAACATTGTGATTTGTGTCATACATCCAAATTAAACTACCGCACTCAACAAGAACCATTGGTCGTACTATACAAATTGGTTTGTTTGTGAAAAATGTGGCTTTTATAAGAACTCAAATTGCTTGGTTTGTTTCCCAAACTATGACTATGTAATTGTGATAATTCAAATAGTAAGAACACTCAAAAAGAAATTGTATAAGCCAAGAGAGAATTAAGATGGTAATAAAAATGAGAAGAAAAAAAAAATAAGAGGAAGAAAATACCTTTGGGGAAGAGGAAGAGCCTCTGGGAGAACAGAACGTTGAAAGGAGAAGAGAGATGTGAAAGGCATAGAATAGAGAATATAACACAAAATAATATGGGTATGGAGGTTCTCATCCAAATATAAATAATCATTAAAGAGTTCAACTTTTTTTGTGTGCATTGAGAAGACAAGCATGCTATGCATGGCCCATCTGAGGCCCTTTAACCAACTCATGTGAGAGGTACACTTGAATAAATTAGAAATAGTAAGAACGAAGGAAAGATTTCTCCTTTTCTTTTTCTTACTTTTTTATTTGGTGTTTGATTTGAAGTTTATGTATTTTTCATTTGAGGTATTACATTGAGGGTTCTTTTGGAATCAAATCAAGTTATTACCTAATTAATGGCATTTACTTTTTTATTGTTATCTCATATAAATTTTTTTTTTTTCTTTTATGAATCAGACTTTACCTTTTTGTTTTTGGTTGGATGGAATAGAATAGAAAAGAATAAAATATTCTTTCTAATCTATTCTATTATTATTACTATTTATATTCTTATTATCATTCCACCAATTCAACCAAATGTACCCTGAAATGAAAGCTAATTCAAAAACTTCTTCCGGTTAGATATTATGCAGTGCCTCTTCTTTTCTTATCAAAAAAGAAAAAATAAAAGTGGATACTAGTATGTTACCTCGTTCTTTTCATAAATAATGAAAAAGGAAAAAAAAAAAAAAAAAAAAAAAGAAAGAAGATAAAGTAATGATAATCTTCTTTTATCTTAATGATAATCTTCTTTTATCTTTCTCATCTAACGTTCATTTTATTTATAGATATTATATGACCCACCTCCAATACTGCATTTTCCTCGACCAACTTTCTCTTTCACAAGCTTTTTCATTATTAAATCAACAATGGCCCTTATATCTCTATGTTCTTTTCATCAAGTAATCTAATTTAATATTTTAAGGAAAAAAAGTAATGTCAAGTTTTCAATAGTGTCCATAAATTGGCATCTTTTTCTTTAACCAGTAATTACGAAGAGAAAACAAATTATAATATTTGTTAATCCCACACTTGTTAGTAGAAACATATACTTCACCTACCAAACCCTTCAGTACTTCAGCAATTGCTGGGCTTTATACTTAAAAAAAAAAAAAAAAAAAAAAAAAAAAAAAAAAAAGGGAGAAAAAAAAATAGGTTAAGATTTGAGATGAATTAAAATTAATAGGTCAATAATTTACATAAGTTAATAAATAGGCCAAATTACTGTTCTTATCCATAACTTGTCTAGTTATGAATCATAATTTAACAAGTTATTCACAGTTTTTGTCTATAACTTGTCTGATTATGAACCATAACTTAACAAGTTTGTCCATAACTTATCTGGTTATGGATCATAATTTGACAAGTTATAGCCTATTAATTTTTATAACTAAAAATAGGCCTATATACTTTCTTAAGCTTTTTATATTGGCCTATTTTCTACTATTTCTGAAAAAAAATTATGTCATATCTTAACGTTGTAGTGAATTTAGATATGTTATTCTCTTTTTTTTTTGTCTCAATGACTATTTCTCTACTATTTATTTATAATTCAAATTAAAAAAATTTGAATCAAAATTTATTTGGAAAAACAACCACTAAAATAGAAAAATAGAACAACAAATCTTAATTCCATTGTAGGCAAGTAGCACCATTTAAAAGCTTTTTTGAAATATCAAATCTATGTTTAGGAAGAAATTTCTATCCCTTTTAAGATAATGTTTGTTTGCCGTTACTTTAAATATGCTCTTAATTTGATTTGGAAGAAATAAAATGAGTTGATTGATAATTAAGTAGTTTTATTATTAGTCATTTTAATAAATTTAGACAATGACAACAGAAGTTGCTGTGAAAAAGCAACACTTTACATACTTCTTAAATTTTACTGTGAGGCAACAGTTTTTAAAAACTGCTAGATAAAAATAAGTTTTATTAAACAGCTTGACTTATTGTAGCTTCTTAAAAATGTTAAAAGTAACCTCTAAAAATAATATCAAACGCCCGTTTATTTTATATATGAAAAATAAAAGTTCCATCCTACCTAATAGAGAGAATAGAAGAGAAGAAACTTTGGCACTAAGTTGAAAAATGCTTTGCGTTTCTTCTGACTCAGGAAATGTTTGGACAGAGCAACAGTATGAGCTTGACATTTTTTCATAACTTTATGACTTTATGTCTTGCGTGATTTAGATCAGAAGCCAAGTTTAAGTTTTTAGATTTTTAAATTTGCAAGCTAAAAATAGGATGCTTTTTTGGGAAAGAAAAAAGAAACCAAAATGAATGCAATCCCAAACTCAATAAAAGCTTGTCAAGCATTCCATTTCTACGAGTCTATGTCTATTAATCAACAATCTATTTAGAGAGATGCCAAAGATAAACGTGATTCTTGTAGCGGTCACTCTCCATGGTTGATCAACCTACTACAAAATACCCAATGATCATCGGTCCGAAAAACAGTCCTGAAAATAATCAAACCTAAACTCGGACCTATCTTTCTGTGGAAGAAGCGAAATTCGATGGCATCCCTACAGCCCTTATAGTGGCACAGAAGGGCTTTACTAGTCTGTTAAAGTGACCCTCATTAACAAGAAAACCTCAAATAATCAAAATTTGGGTTACGCGTTATCCATCTCGTTTGAATTTTTCCCGCCCTAGTTAAGAGCTGTACATGAATGGAACTAATGGTTACAAAGAAACTAAGCAGAAATCGAATTAATCTTGAATCTGTTTCAATATCTGATTCCTTTAGCAACCTCAAAAAAATGTGCAACATTCTCCTCAGGTGTACCTACTACAATTCCATGGCCAAGATTCAATATATGTTTTCCTCTGCCGGCTTTCTTCACAGTATCATTTATTCGGTCAGTGATGAAGTCCTTTGAACCGAAAAGAACACCAGGATCTATGTTACCTTGGACCGCTATATTCTGTCCTAGTCGCCTCCTACCTTCAGCCATATCTACGGTCCAATCCAAGCTAACGACGTCAACTCCTGTCAAAGCCAATCTCTCAAGCAAGCCCCCAGAGCCACTTGCATAAAGGATTAAGGGGATATTTGGATGGGTTTTTTTAACCGTATCCACTATCTGCTTCAGGTAAGGCAGACTGAACTCCTCAAAATCCACAGGGCTGAGTTCTGTGGCCCATGAATCAAAGATTTGAACAGCTTGAGCTCCATTATCCGCTTGGTACTGAACATACTTTGCCATGGAAGTAGCAAATTTCTGAAGCAATGCATGAAGCACCTGAAAGGGGAACCAGATGTACACATAAATAAAAGACAGCAAAGACGTAAACGATTTCAAATTGAAACTACATAAACCAACGGATTTTTGGTCTCTAATATTATCAAAAGAAGCAAATGTACAGGCTGCCAAGTTGGTTGGAGGTTGGAACTCCAAAAAACATACAAAAAGTAGTGGGTGGGATATGACTCTAGCTACAAGCTCTTAGCAAGATTCAAGGTGGGTAAGAATAAAAATCTAAATTAATCATAAAATGCAATAAAGGGCTAAGGCCTCGTTCAATTCTCCGATTAGAGTTTTCAATTCCAGTTTGCTAGTAAAAAGCTCTCATAAAAAGTCACATCAAACTTTTTCTGCTATAGTAAAATGTTCTCACAAAAGTCACATCTCAGTTCGAATTGAAAACTCGAATCGAAAAACTGAACGAGGCCTGAATGATCTAGAGGACAATTTACACTTGTGGAAAATCAGAGAAAATATTCTCTGAGATTATGGCCGGATATTGACTATGAATTGGCTGATTGTGTATAGCTGTGAATATCTATAAACTTAGAAAGAATATTTGTATTCTAGGAAAGTAGACTGATTAGCTTATTTCAGGAAAGTAGAATAACTAGCTTGTTTTCTTTTCTCTGTTTGTTTCCTTAAATCAGTGATTGTGTTTTCTGATTTAATGGAATTGTATTACCTATAAAGTGTATGATACAGTAAAATAAAAAGTATTCCCCTCACACATTTTTTGTCTCTGCCTTTCTCTTCCGTGTTCACTGTTTTCTAATTAAACCGTTACGCAGAAAACCCCAGATGATCACCGTGAAACATTGAGCAGTTGTCTTGTTATATCCTCACGGTTTTTTCATTAGAGTGACCTCACATGTTCGGTAAAACTAAAGGCAGAGTCACAAATTACCTTGGGTTGAGAGAATGCTAATCTCTTTATTTTTGTAAAATGCTTAGACGAACCACCTTCAACTACATAAGACGCCAGGGTGAAAGGAGCGCCAACAAAACCAAGCACTGCTGCCTGATTATCTACCTGGAAAAGTAAGGATATGGTGTTGGTATGTGAGTTGGTTGAGGGACAAAAGATATTTAATGTTCATCAAATACAAAGGAAATAACATCAAATTCGTAATTTAACTATCTAAACATTGTTAATGATTTTAAAGGTCCTGAAAACAGCTCTAAGAATCACAGTACACGGAAGCTACTTTGTTGTCTTATTTAACAGTTTTCTTCGAAACATCAAGAAACGTTTTTCAAAAACCTTTTTGTCGTAATCAGGACCAAGCCATAGTCTCTCGATTTAATCTGGGTATAATATGTGCAAAAATTCCTTCCTTTATGAAGTTGCACATGATTGAATTAATATAATTTGATACCCATACATGAAAATTAAAAGGAGAACAAGCTCAGTAGAACCTCTTTTCGCAAAATTGTCAGCGCTTCTCCAACATAGGGAACTGACTCTTCGGGAACAAATTCTCTCACTTGGTCGACATCCTCAGCTGTCTGTAGAGGACTGAATATGATGGGACCCTTACCCTTCACAATGTCAAATGGTATGTTCATCCCAGAAAGAGGGGTTAAAATGTCTGAAAACAAAATGACCTGTCATAAGTTGACATAAAAAGTTAGAAAATAAAGCAAGACAGCGAAGCAACTAATACATAGATTAAATTACTAAACAAAAACCAGAAAAATTTGGATCCCACAAAAACATCTTACCCCATCAGGTTTAAAAACCTTCCAAGGCTGCAACGAGATCTCCACTACAAGGTCAACATTTTCCGATCTTTCGCGAAATGAAGGATGCTTCTCACAAAGAATTTGATAACTCTGTCATTATAAAATCCCAATAGGTCAGACTCCAAGGTAAAATACACATAATATATGTATACATGTCCAACACACTATCCACTCGCCACAAGATGTTCCTAGTGTTTTAAAGTGAGTTCCTATCCAACACTTCATGAAACTCCTCATTGAAAAGAAAATCTTAGGCCAGATTGGGTTTTTGGTTTCTTTCACTCCGGTGCTTGTTACAAGTTATCACAATTATTTCTCCAAATCAAGGTTCCCAAACAGAATATATCAACCAGGAATCCACCACAAGGGAGAAAAAGAACATATTCTCCTAAAACATGGAATACAAAGTACAAACAATAATTGATGAAGTTCAAACCAAGCAATAAAAACCTGCCTTCATGTACCTCCCTGCTTGCCTCATGAGCCAAACGGGGGGGCGTTCAACATCTTCCCCGCGAACCGCATTAAGCAATAGTGGCTCTGCAACAGAGGCAATTTTGGGTTCTGCCACAGTCCCTGAACATGGTTTTTTTTTTTTTCCATGAATTAGCAGAAAAGCTCAAACTAACAAGTTCCAACCTTAGATCCAAATCAACATACACATACTAAAATTAAACTCTTGACAGCTAATTTGTGATGAAGACCGTTGAATTCCTCAAGCTTAACAAGTAAGCAACCCGAAAGAAGACAGAATTACACAGAGCAATCTCAATAGTATAATTTCAAGATTGTTTAATGTAATCAATAACATCAATTGAGTTCGAATTCTTTGAAAGTCAGTATGTGCATTGATATTACTATGACTCCCTGTTTGGTAACCTAGAAAAAACGGCAAGAAAGAAATAGACTTGCAATTTCCCAGAAACTGGAAACAAGTAAACAGGACGACAAGGCTCATTACATTACTATCCAAAAATTTGAAAAACTGGAAAGCCATTTTCTAATTAACGACAGGAAATCCATAAAAACAGCGAAAGAGGCAGATTGGAAAGAGAAATTACCTCCGACGGAACAGTGGAATCGGGGTTTGGAAGCGAATCTGGATCTTGAAGAGGAAGCCAAAGAGAGCACGGAGAAAGAAGGTACGGAGTTGTAATTGTACACGCACGACATCTTTGGAAGAGAAATTGGAGAAATCAAGGTTTGAAATATGAATTTCCGTCTTTGTCTCTCTCTGTCCGTCAGAAACAGAAGAAGAAGAAGATGAAGGAAAGAAGAAATATGGGAGACGATGATAAAAAGAAGATAAGGAAAGGAACAGAAAATCTCGTCGATAGATTTCCACAAGCCCACTGATCTTTGCCACCTCAGCTAAATGTATGTAGCACGGGGCCCACTTTTAACATCTCACAGCGACTTTATATTTGTACCCGTATATTACTATATTTATTTTGTTTATTACAAAAATTCTACTTGTGTTGTCGTTTTCAAAAGATTATGTCGTTTATAGGTTAGTTTCGTACTTTCGCTTTTTCTGAACTTACATTTGCTAGGGTGACTATCTAAAAAATAAAATTGGTAAAATAACTTTTATTTTTATTTATAAAAAATGAGTGGGTAGTTATTTTTTTTTATAAAAAATGATCGTTCTTAGTCATATTGTAGTCATTTTATAAATAAAAATTTTTCAAAAGTTATTTCGCTTATAAAACTTCTCTCTCTTTCCACCATTGCATTTAAGCAACCAACAGAACTACGGCCCATTCCCGCAAATATTGTCAGCTTTTAAATTCATTTTCGTCTGAAAGAGATGATGTCGTTTTAATGTTATTCATTTTTCTGAGATTATGCAAATCAAATTCAAGGTCCGAAATGATGTCGCTTTTTTTGTTTTTTGTTTTTGTTTTTTTTTTTTTTTTTACGCCAATAGATTTCAAGAAAGTCAATTCCAGCAACGAAAGAAAAATAAAGAAAGTCGAGAACGATGCCCTTGATCGTTGTTCACATTTTAATTTCATAGTCATTACAATATATATATATATATATATTTTTTTTTTTTCCCTCTGTTGCATATGCGTTTTGATCCCAAGTTTAAAAAGAGAATGTGCCAATCGGGAGAATTGATTCATTGAACGGCTACCCCTTGGTTGTTGTAGGAAGTTTCTTCTGTTTCTTTAAATAACATGAACTTAAATGTTCAGTTAGAAGCTAAAGTCTCTAGTTAAGTGCAAAAATAATTTCTTTCTTGTTTGACAACGCTGGTAACCTCTAAGATGCAAACAGAATGAACCCCTTTTTGCCATTAAACATGTATTCCACAAGTCACATTTTTAACCAGACGAAATATCATTATTACCTGTGGTATAAAAAATGTGACAAGAAACATGTTAATTAAACATCGAGGTAACCAAAATTAAGCGTCAAGGGGGTACCAGGAAAGTTGTACGAGCAGCCAAAGTGCAAAGAACCAAAAAGAAAAATGGGCAACTACATCTCTTGAGGAACAACAACCTTAATACCTTACACAAACCATAGAAATTACAAAGACTTCTAATCGCTTGACGATCCATCATCATCTTCATGTTCTGTCACGACCTTCTCTAGAAACCTCTTGCGAACTCCATCAATAACAGCTTTACCCGATTCGCTTCCACTCTGGCCGTCGTTGAGTACAGGGTCCGATTGGCAGAGAACTAATGCTACACCTGGTATTTCAAGAACGGCAAAATGCATATAATATGAAAAACATATGTCAAGACTTTCAACAGGACGGCTAAAAGTTTCAAAGCAGCGAATCGACAAAAATGCTTGGATTTCAAATACCTTCAGGCGTGCATCTCCTGCCGAACAGCTGCAAGCCTACGTAATTTGCTTTGACCGCCCCATTGTTGTACACTAGAAGAGTAGGAAGATTACGATCTGGGTAGTTTGGAATGCAATCCGTGGATATTATTTTGCAAAATTTAGTAGCAGGGTATCTTGTTGCCAATTCTTCCAAGCATTGCATCAGCACGCCGCACTCTGCGATTCTACGAGAAATTTTCGCAAAGTTTTAAGACACAAGAAACTTTACCAAGGTAGGCTTTGAAATAAAGTGGAAATATATCTTTGGAAGAATACCCGTCTTTGTAGAGAATCACAACCACCCAAACTTCAGATGGAGCTTGAGAGACCTCTCTCACAAAATCCGATCCTGAAATCGGAATAATTGATCCGAATTTCGCAACCTTAGCTACTTCTCTCAGCTCTGCCAATCTCTTCTTCCTGTAAAAAAAAACGATTTTAAATCAAACTAAAAACCATCCAGCAAAGGGTATTCCTAGTTGGAATATTTATATGGACCAGTACAAATCATTGTTAATTCACTCAAATTAGAGCATGGCTTTATGGACAATTATATTGTATATATGGTTTATGCATGGTATTATAACAAGGGTCATAATGGGATGGACAATTTTATCAATAATGTGCTTAGGCCCTTAGACTCGCTCTCTCTAAATATTTGGTCATCCCATTGGGCCAAATTTCCTCTCTCTATCTCAACCTTTCAGTTAAGGCCCAACAAGGCCCATTTTGATTAAAGGGGCAGACAAAAGAAATAAACAAGGGGGGATTTGGTTTTTAACCCCGTGGGTGTGTGTATGTGCGTGTGGGTGCTCTGCGTGAGTGTGGAGAGAGGACGAGAAGAGAAGAGTTAAAAAAAAAAAAAAACCAAGCTTCCTTTGGTTTCTCAACTGGCTGATCGGATTCTGGCGAAAATGACTGACGTCGTTCCGTTGCCAGTGGCAAGAGGTAAATAAAAAACCATCAATTTTTCTATATGCTTCAACATCCGATAGTGCGTTTTGGATTCAATGGTTCAAATAGTTTTTAATTTCATTTACAAGTATTAAGAACCTATTATTTCTAGCAAATGGTATCAGAGCAAACTTATTGGATTTGAAGCTGTAGTTTTTTCGTTTTTTTTAGTTTGCTACACGTCCATGTTTTCATGGGTTTTTTATTTTTATTTTTATGGCTCTTTGAATGAAATTGATAGTTGAAAGCTAAAGAGAATGAAATTTGGAGCAAAACCCATCCAAAAACATCAAAAATGGATAACCGGAACCTTACTTTTTGGCGCGTCGGGTCACGGATCCAATCGAACCCGATCTGCAAAGTTTCAGAGGTTAGGGAAGATCAAAACGACATGTCGTTTTTCCATCCATGTGAAAAATGACATGTTGTTTGCAAGGTTCACTGGTTTTGCCTCATTAGTGAAACGACATGTCGTTTCCATATGCCGCAAAGCGACATGTCATTTGCAAGGTTCACGGGCTGCCTCGTTAGTGAAACGACGTGTCGTTTCCATATGTCCCAAAACGACATGTCGTTTTCAAAGGACCAAAAAAAAAAGCACGCGTGAGGACGCTTGAGATGTTCGATTTATGCCCTATTTTCACTGTTTTGCTTCAAATTTCATTTACTAATTATCCATACTATTTATTTGACGTTTTAACCACACTAAGACCATACTAATGGATACTTTGTATTGTTTGAATATAGTTTTTGTGGTACATTCTCACATTGATCAAATATCATTTCCCTGGGCTTCTCTATACTGGTTTGTTTTGATATTTGAATGCCATTAATTTGTCATCTTATTTGCTAAATTAAAATGGCATGTTAAATTGTGACAAAATGACGATCTTGAGTGTTCATGTACTTGCCTATCATAAGTTGGAACATGTCAAATAGTTTTGCGTTTTCAAATTTTTATTTCTCCCACAACTAAACCTATAAAACTAAGATCCATATGGGTGATAAAATTGTCCTGTTGATAATTTTATTACTTGGTAGGATGCTTAGATTGGTGAAGGGATTTATTGAGCATTATGAACCGTATGATCTGTACCATCCTATCGGTGGTTGGATTAATGCATTTGGTTGTGGTGATTGGTTAATTGCCCTTACCTGCGAATGAGTCCTATTTTGCTCAAAAGGACTCTTGCATGTGATGATCATATTGTTTAAGATCATTGATAAGGCTAACAAATGGGCAAATAGCATAATATTATTTCACATGTCTAATGTTGGATGCCCTTTTTGTTTTCTTCAGCCTTGAGATCAAATCTCTGCAATTCAGATGCTAAATGGGATGAACTATAAACAATGGATTGACTCTTTAATGATGAACTTGACCGTCATGAGGTTAAACAATGGATTGACTCTTTAATGATGAACTTGACCATCATGAGGTTGGATATGACTTTGAACTAAACCTCCCCAACCCACCGATAAGAGCTCTACAGATGAAAAGAAACTCTATGATGATTGGGTTCATTTTGATAGGTGTTGTATGATGATCATGAGGTATCACATGGAAGCGTCTACTCGTGATAGCATTTCTAGAGTTACCACTGCCAAGGAGTTTTTGGATGCCAATAAAAGGAAGTATACCAAGTTCTCGAAGAACGAGAAAAATGAGTATTTAAACACTCTCCATTCCACTTTCTACGACGGTGTTAATGGAATTAGAAACCACATTGATAAGATCATGTCATGCTATCAAAGGCTCAAGGAGATGGACATGGATCTTGGTGAGGATATATTGTGTGGCTTGTCATGAGGATTCTCCCATCCCAGTTTGATACGATCAGGTCGAGCTATAATGCGCAGAAGGAGCAGTGGGTCATGGATGAAATGACCGCTATTCTTGCTAAGGAAGAGGGTGACATTAAGAATGGTAAAGCAAGAAGCGTTTCATTGGTAACGGACCAAGAGAAGGTCGGGCAAAAGAGGAAGTTCCCTTCGAAGAACCCTAGTAGCAACAAACACCCTAAGAAGAAAGGTGCTAATGCCAAGCCAGGTGGGCACAACAATAATCCATCTTCCTCTGGTTCTAAGATAGATGGCTTCAATGGGAAATGCAACTTCTGCCGCACTTTTGGACATTAGAAGGCAGATTGTCGCAAGTTTAAAGCTTGGCTAGAGCAGAAGAAAGGTAATTTGGTACAAGTCTGTATTGAATCAAATATTATTGATGAGCCTTCAAATTCTCGGTGGTTAGACACAGGTGCTACAATTCATGTCACTAATTCATTGCAGGCAATGATAAGCAAAAGGAGCCCAATAAAGCATCATGTGTACATGGGAGATGGTACAAGAGTCAAAGTTGATTTTTTGGGGATAGTCAAACTACAGCTAACTACATGACATTGTTTGGAGTTACATGATGTAGCATACATACCCTCGATTAGGAGGAATTTGATATATGTATCTATTTTGGATAACTATGGATATAGTTTTCTTTTTGGAAATGGAAAAGTAGACTTGTACCATGACTCAATTTTGATTGGAAATGGAACTTTGTGTGGTAATTTGTATAAGCTTGTGTTAGATGATGCCTCTATTATTGTTGCTTCCTCTCTTAATACTCTTGTCGGTTTCAAACGTCATAGATTTAATGATAAGTCTTCCATATTGTGGCATAGGCGTTTAGGTCATATTTCTAGACAAAGGATTGAGAGAATGATAAGGGATGATTTTGCATGATCTTGATTTTTCTGACTTTTCTACATGTGTTGATTGCATCAAAGGAAAGTTGGCTGCCAAGGTTAAAAAGAGTAGATCTGATAGATATGTTGATACATTAGAGTTGATCCATACTGATATATGTGGACCACTCATTCCCCCAGCCATGGGTGGTTACAGGTATTTCATTACCTTCATTAATGACTTCTCTCCATCCTAGTCATGTTGAGCTTATTCGGGTAAAGTCCGACTATTAGAAGCTTTTAAAGCTTTCAAAGCTAATGTTGAACTTCAGAAGAGAAAGAGAATCAAATCAGTTAACTCTGATAGAGGTGGTTAATATTATGGCAAGTATGATGAAACTGGAAGAAATCCTGGACCTTTTGCCAGATTCTCGCAGGAATGTGGCATTAATGCTCAGCATACAATGCCAGAAACTCCTTAATAGAATGGGATTGCAAAAAGAAGAAATCGCACCCTTCTTGATATGGTGTGATGTATGTTGATTCATTCTACATTGTCGGAGTTTTTATGGGGTGAGGCCTTGAAGACAACAGCTTATATTTTGAATCAAGTGCCAAGTAAGTCTGTTCTAAATACACCTTATGAGTTATGGTCTAGTAAGAGGCCAAGCTTGCGGCATTTCCATGTATAGGGTTGTAAAGCCGAAGTGAGACCCTATAATCCGCAATCCAAGAAACTTGATCCGAAGACCATTAGTGGTTTCTTTGTTGTTATTATGTCGGATCAAGAGGTTCAAGGTTTTACTGCCCAAATCACACCACCAGAGTAATTGAGTCTGACAGAGCAGTCTATCTTAAGGATGATTCTTCTTCCAGTCAAGGACCAAGAGGGATTGTATTCAGGGAAGAACGTGTTATTGTCCCCATACCTGTGTTTAATGCTCCAGTGGTTGGTCCTGCAGAACAAGATGTCACTCATGATGTACCCACAAATCAGGCAGTGCAGGAGATGTTAGATACAGATGGTGGTGATATAATTTTAAGGAGGCCACAGAGGGTCCGTAGTCCTGCAGCCTCAGATGACTATATTGTTTATTTGCAGGAACATGAGTATGACATTAGTGGTGCTTCTGACCCAATCACTTATCAGGAAGCCATTAATAGTTCTCAATCCTCATTCTAGATAGATGCCATTCACTTATCAGGAAGCCATTAGTAGTTCTCAATCCTCATTCTAGATAGATGCCATGAAAGAAAAGATGAGTTCTATGTCACAGAATGATGTGTGGGATTTAGTGGAATTGCCACAGGGTTGTAAACCCATTGGGTGCAAGTGGGTATTCAAGACTGAAGTTTTTAGGGTTGAATGATTATTCTCTCATTAATCAAAAACATATATGTACAGCCCTACTTATACATTAGGTCTCTATTTACCCTAGCACTAATTACACAATTCCTGATTCCATATAGAATCCGGAAATAAAGGATAAAACAGGAAACAAATCAGAAATCAAGAAACTACCATAAATAGAGATATTGGGAATGACCCGAAATCTCTTTTATTCCTAATTTACTATTGTCAACAATTCTAGAATTCCTGAATATCCTATCCGAGTATTTCTACACTCCCCCTCAAGCTAGGCGTAAATGTTGATCAAGCCGAGCTTGGAACTCAATTCTTCAAAATTCTTCCTTGGCAGAGCTTTAGTGAGAATGTCTGCTATTTGCTGACATAGAAATCCCCCTCAAGCTAGGCGTAAATGTTGATCAAGCCGAGCTTGGAACTCAATTCTTCAAAATTCTTCCTTGGCAGAGCTTTAGTGAGAATGTCTGCTATTTGCTGACTTGTAGAGACGTGTAGTAAACTCATGATCCCGTTGTCTATCTTTCTTTGATGAAGTGGCGATCTATCTCCACGTGTTTTGTTCGATCATGATGAACAGGATTTTTAACTATCTTGATAGCTGATTGATTGTCACAAAATACTTTTATAGGAGATGGGATACCAATCCTTAATTCCTTGAGTAATCTGTCCAGCCATAAACCTTCACAAATGCCAAGTGCCAATGCTCTGAATTCTGCTTCTGCACTACTCCGTGATACTACTGGTTGTTTCTTACTTCGCCAAGTAACTAGGTTTCCCCACACATACGTGCAATAACCAGAGGTAGACCTCCGATCAGTGATAGATCCAGCCCAATCAGCATCTGCAAATACTTCAATGTCTATTCTTGTTGTTTTTCCGAAGTATAATCCCTTGCCTGGTGTCATTTTCAGATATCTCAATATTCGATTGACAGCCTCCATGTGCTCCTCAGTAGGTTCATTCATGAATTGGCTTACCACACTGACTGCGAACCCAATGTCTGGTCTAGTGTGGGAAAGATAAATCAGCTTTCTCACAAGTTTCTGGTATCGCCCTTTTTCCACCGGGGTACTTCCCTCCTTTGCTCCAAGTTTGGTACCTGAGTCAAGAGGGGTCTCGGCTGGCTTACTCCCAAGCATGCCTGTCTCCCTAAGAAGATCCAACACATATTTCTGCTGTGACACTGAAATTCCATTCCTTGATCGAGCTACTTCCATTCCAAGGAAATATTTTAGGTTTCCAAGATCCTTGGTTTCAAACTCATTGGCAAGTAAGGCCTTGAGTTTGAACAATTCATCTTCATTGTCTCCTGTCAGAATGATGTCATCTACATATACAATGAGAATTGCTATCTTTCCTTCCGATGAATGCTTCACAAAGAGTGTGTGATCTGCTTGGCATTGTGAGTATCCATACTTCCTTACTGTTTTATTAAACCTGTCAAACCATGATCTAGGAGATTGTTTTAATCCATAAAGAGACTTCTTGAGCTTGCATACCTTATTCATAGTAACATGAGACTCAAAACCAGGAGGGATGTCCATGTAAACTTCTTCTATAAGGTCCCCATTAAGAAAGGCATTCTTAACATCAAGTTGGTAGAGAGGCCAATCAAGATTTGTAGCCAATGAAAGTAATACCCGAATAGTATTCAATTTGGCTACTGGAGCAAAGGTCTCTTGATAATCAATGCCATATACTTGAGTGAACCCTTTAGCAACCAGCCGTGCTTTAAATCTGTCCACATTGCCATCTGCCTTGTATTTGACAGTGAATATCCACTTGCACCCCACTGTACGCTTCCCATTGGGTAGCTCAGAAATTTCCCAAGTTCCATTCTTCTTTAGGGCCTTCATTTCTTCCCATACTGCTGTTTTCCATTCTGGAATAGACAGGGCCTCGTGGATGGAGTTAGGAACCTGCACCTTGTCTAATTCTGCCACAAAAGAATGATAGTTCGGAGACAATTTTCTATAAGATACAAAATTGTGAATTGGATGACTAGTACAAGATCGTACTCCTTTCCTTAATGCAATTGGACAATCAAGATCATCAACATTAGGCTCATCTATAATGTTCACAGGGCTAGTGTTACCTGATGATAGAGTTTCAAGAACTCTTAGATCCGGTTCAGCCTCTTGACACTGCTCAGGAGGTGCTTGTTGCTCTACATCCTCTTGAGTTTTCTTCCTTCGGGAATATACAATGAACTCACCATTGTTGGCAGGTTTCGGACATTGGATAGGAGTTGAGGTCGGGAGGTCATCTGCATTAGTGGTTTCGGATTGAAAGTGTGGGACAGACATGATGGCTGGACTAGTGACTTTGTTTGAAGGATGACTCGATGATGGAACATCTATGTCCCAAAGCTGGTATTCTTGTACATTCTCCCCCAGAATAGTTGATTTGGGAAAGTATAGTGTATTTTCAAAGAATGTGACATCCATTGAGGTGTAAAATCGCTTTGTGACCGGGGAATAATACTTGTACCCTTTTTGATTTGGGTTGTAACCAAGAAAGATACATTTGAGTGATTTAGGATCAAGTTTGCTTCTGTGTTGTTGATGGATGTGAACAAACGCAGAGCAACCAAACACTTTGAATGGAATGGTTGAGAGAAGTCTGGACTGTGAGTAGGAAAGAAGAAGAGATTGACATGGGGTTTGAAAGTTTAGGATGCGTGATGGCATTCGGTTTATGAGATGAGTTGCTGTGAGTACGGATTTCCCCCAAAAATGTTTTAGAACGTGGGTGGAGAACATGAGTGATCTAGCGACCTCTAAGATATGTCTATTTTTCCTTTCTGCTACCCCATTTTGTTGAGGGGTATCAACACAAGAACTTTGGTGTATAATACCTTGATTTTGTAGGTATTCCCCGAGAAAATGTTTAAAATATTCCCTGGCATTATCTGTGCGGAATATTTGTATTTTGGTGTGAAATTGGGTTTGAATCATGGTATTAAAGTTCTTGAAGATTTGTTCAACTTTTGATTTTTCTTTCATGAGAAATACCCAAGTAATCCTAGTATGATCATCGACAAACAATACAAACCACCTTGTTCCAGTGATGTTTTTTTAACCCGAGAAGGTCCCCATACATCACTTGTGAATCATTGAGAATGGATAGGATTTTCGGTATGGTTGAATTGAGTATGAACTGCGAGTGTGTTTAGCAAACTGACAAATATCACACTGAAAATCTTTTGGACTTTTATTGATGAATAATGAAGGAACAAGTTTTTGAAGGTAAACAAAGTTTGGATGGCCTAGCCTATAGTGCCATAACATGATTGCACTATCATTATTGGATTGAAAAACAGAACAAGAAAATTTTGTAAGTTGCTGGTTTGGTATGTTCGAATCTGCCATGTGAGGTTGTTGTCCCCGTGGATGGTCATTCTTGAGAATATAGAGCCCCGAGCACATCCTAGCATTGCCAATCATCTTCCCCGAATCCAGGTCCTGAAATTTACAAGAGTTTTTGAAAAAATTAGCAACACAATTATGCTCGTGAGTGAGTTTACTGATTGATAGGAGGTTGCAATCCAAATTAGGGACAAAAAATACGGAGTTTAAGGTAAGGTCCTTTGATACAACTACGGATCCTTTCCCTATGACTCTTGAGGGCGATCCATCTGCAATCTTGAAAGTAAAATTCTCATGACAAGGACTATAAGTGGTGAACAACCTTGCGTCTCCAGTCATATGGTCAGAGGCTCCTGAATCCACAATCCACGGTTTGTACATCTCTCGAGTTGTATTGAAGGCATTGAGGAGATTACCTTTATGAGCCAGAGACACGGTTCCAACTTCTGAGGTATTGGCATGGTGCGGGTTAATCAACTTCTGCAAAAACTCCATTTGCTCTTTGTTGAACAGATTCTGCTCGGTTTGTGGAGGATTTGCTTCGCTGGAGACGAGATTGCTGCGTCCTTCTCTGTTGTTTGGCCTTGTCGGTTTCCAATCTGCTGGCTTTCCATGAATTTTCCAGCAGTTGTCCTTTGTGTGACCAGGTTTACGGCAATGATCACACCAAGATCGTCCTCTCCTTGCTTGGTGTTGGGGCCCTTGGGCAATAAAGGCGGATACTTCTGGGCTGTGAGCAGCAACTGTAGGTCCCATCATTACCCTCTTTCGGGTCTCTTCCATGCGGACTTCCAAAAAAGCTTCTCGAACACTCGGCAGTGGTTTCATCCCCATGATTCTTCCTCGAACTTCATCTAGTTCTTTGTTGAGTCCCAACAAGAACTTATAAAGCCTTTTCTTCTCAACGATCTTCTTGTATTTCATTCCATCTTCAGGACACTTCCAATCGTGTTCTTCAAACATGTCCAACTGCTGCCAATTCCTTGTGAGGGTATTAACATATTGGGTCACGGAAAGGTCACCTTGACGCAGATCATGGAGAATGCTCTCCACGGCAAATAACTCGGATGAGTTGTCGAAATTGGAGTATGTCTCTTTGGCTGCGTCCCAGATTTCTTTGGCAATCCCATACAGTAAGAAATTCTCCCCAATCTCGTTGGTCATGGAATTGATAAGCCAAGACATGACCATGTTGTTCTCGGCCTTCCAAAGTTTATACTTCGGATCTTTTCCTTCCAGTGGCGTTGCTGCTCCAGAAAGGTAATCTTCTTTCCCTTTTCCACAGACAAACATCATAACAAATTGTGACCAATGGAGGTAGTTTTGGCCATTGAGTTTATGTCCAGTAATGGACTGAATATGGCTATCGGTGATGCCATTGTTGCTGGTGGTAACAGCTTCGGAGGAAGAGGAAACTTCTGATGGAGATTGACTCTGGCGGCTCATTGTCATGCCGTACTTTGTCATCTATCTCAGGATCAAAGGAGGCGGCTCGATACCATGAAGTTTTTTTAGGTTGAATGATTATTCTCTCATTAATCAAAAACATATATGTACAGCCCTACTTATACATTAGGTCTCTGTTTACCCTAGCACTAATTACACAATTCCTGATTCCATATAGAATCCGGAAATAAAGGATAAAACAGGAAACAAATCAGAAATCAAGAAACTACCATAAATAGAGATATTGGGAATGACCCGAAATCTCTTTTATTCCTAATTTACTATTGTCAACAATTCTAGAATTCCTGAATATCCTATCCGAGTATTTGTACAAAGACCAAGTGTGACTCTGAAGGACGAGTGGAAATGTTTAAAACTAGGCTTGTCACTAAGGGATTTAGTCAAAGAGAAGGTGTTGATTATAAAGAAACCTTCTCACCAGTTTCCATTAAAGACTCATTCAGGATTATCATGGCAATTGTGGCTCATTTTCATTTAGAGCTTCATCAAATGGATGTGAGAACTACGTTCTTGAATGGAAACTTGAATGAGGATGTTTACATGTCCCAACCTGTTGGTTTTGAAGCTTCTAGTAAGGAATATTTAGTTTGCAAGCTCAAGAAATCCATTTATGGATTAAAGCAGGCATCAAGGCAGTGCTATTTAAAGTTTGATCATATAGTCACCGTCAATGGTTTCGAGGAGAATGTTGTTGATCAGTGCATATATATGAAGGTCAATGGGAGCAGTTACATATTTCTGGTCTTGTATGTTGATGATATTCTGCTCGCTTCTAATGACACCAGCCTGTTGTTTGAGACAAAGCAAATGCTATTTAGCCATTTTGATATGAAGGATCTTGGCGAAGCCTCTTATATTTTCAGAACACAGATCCTTCGAGACAGGGCTAATGGTATTCTCAGATTGTCTCAGAGAACCTACATTGATCGTGTTCTAAAGAGGTTCAACATGCATTCTTGTTCTTCTGGTAATGCACCAATTGTTAAGGGTGATAAGTTTTCCAAGGCCCAATGTCCACATAATGATAAAGAAAGAGATCAGATGAAAGTTGTCCCGTATGCATCAGTTGTTGGCAGCCTTATGTATGCTTAGGTATGCACGCGACCTGATATCGCATTTGCTGTGGGCGTGCTAGGTAGATACTTGAGTGATCCTAGACTAAGCCATTGGAAAGCGGCTACGAAAGTCATGAGGTACCTTCAGGGTACCAAAGATCATATGTTGACATATAAGCGTTCCGACACTATTGATATTGTTGGCTTTTGTGACGCCGATTATGCAGGCTACATGGATGACAAGAGATCCACTTCTGGATATATTTTTATGACGGCAGGTGGAGCTATCTCATGGAAAAGTGTTAAACAAACATTTACAGCTTCCTCGACCATGGAGGCAGAGTATGTGACATGTTATGAGGCTACTTGTCATGCAATATGGCTACAGAATTTTGTTTCAGCTTTGGGAGTTGTTGACTCAATTCATAGACTACTAAAACTCTTTTGTGACAATTCTACAGTTGTATCTTTCTCTCACAATGCCAAGAGCACTTCTCGCTCCAAGCACATTGATGTCAAGTATTATTTTGTTTAAGAGAAAGTTGCAGAGCGCCTCATCGATGTTGTATACACGCCTACCAATAACATGTTGCCGGACCCACTAACCAAAGGCTTACCTATATGTGTGTTTCAGGAGCACTTCTCTAATATGGGATTGTTAGGAGCCTAGAGTTGTATTGATTTAGTGGGAGTCCACCATGTGATGTATGAATGACATGTTATTTTGTGAGGACTGCTTATGTGTTATACATAATACATGCATATTATGGATCATTGTCACTTTGTTGTATGTTATGCACACATGTTTATATGCAAAGTGACAAGTTGGTTGGAGACATTTGGTTTTAGTCTCGTTTTGTTATTGGATCTAGATAATTGTCATTGTGATGCTCTACGAATCTTGAAAGAATGATTGTGTATAATATTTGCATCCTGTCGATGCATTGTTATGCATAATTGTTTTGTGCATTTGGCTCTTGTGTGAGATCTTTGTTTGTGGACATTTTGTATTAAGTGAATGTATGTTTGTCGTTTGATTTTGTACTGTCCAAGTGGGAGAATGTAGGAATATTTATATGGACTAGTACAAATCATTGTTAATTCACTCAAATATATCACAAATTAGAGCATGGCTTTATGGACAATTATATTGTAATATGGTTTTTGCATGGTATTATAACAAGGGTCATAATAGGATGGACAATTTTATCACTAATGTGTTTGGGGCCCTAGGACTCACTCTCCCAAAATATTTGGTCAGCCTATTGAGCCAAATTTTCTCTCTCTATCTCAACCTTTCGGTTAAGGCCCAACAAGGTCCATTTTGATTAAGGGCAGACAAAAGAAATAAACAAGGGGGGATTTGGTTTTTAACCCCGTGGGTGTGTGTATGTGCGTGTGGGTGCTCTACGTGAGTGTGGAAAGAGGACGAGAAGAGAAGAGTAAAAAAAAAAACCCCCAAGCTTCTTTTGGTTTTCTCAGCTGGCTGATCGGATTCCGGCCAAAATGACTGACGTCGTTCCGTTGCCGGGGGCAGGAGGTAAATCAAAAAACCATCAATTTTTCTATATGCTTCAACATCCGATAGTGTGTTTTTAGATTCAATGGTTCAAATAGTTTTTAATCTCATTTACAAGCATTAAGAACCTATTATTTCTAGCATTCCTTTTCACAAATTCCTAATCAAATATGCTTTGTTACGTAAAGAAATCACAAATTCCTAATCAATATTTCCACACATCAAATTTTACATTTTCAAATTTCTATAAATTTACAATCTCAACAAATCAGATTTAGATCATATGCACAAATTTCCTGAAAAGCTGCCAGTAAACTAAAAGGAAAATTGTATCTCAAACACTAAAATAAACAAATTTCCAGAAAGTTCAAAAGTTGATTTAATTAAATTCCAAAATCTCCTCCTAATCATGTTCTTTTCGGAGCCAAATTGATAAGATAAAGAGAGAACAATTGTTCAATCGGAAATGATAGAAAAGAAGGGACCAAATTACCTGTATTCTTCGAGAAAGCGATCGTCGTCAAGATTGGCGTCATCTTCGAGGCCTTCGAGCTCGTCTTCGGTCTTCCAGTCGATCCAAGACTTGTCCTTCGGAAGAGAGGCTTCGTCTTCAGCGGCGGTGAACGGCGGAGGCTTGAAGGCCGGTGGCTTGGGCGGAAGATTCCCGAGCTTTCTCTGAATGTCGTCCCACTGCGTAGACGCTCCTTCTACGTCCTTGTACACGAAGTGATAATCCCCCATTCTTGCTTTTCTGATCCCTCTCTATCTCTCTCTCTCTCTCTCTCTGTTTGGAAGTTGGAACCCCACTCTTCTACAGTGAAAAAATTAATCTCATTTTGATCACTAACTTTTAACATATTACAAAATGACCCCAAAATTACAAAATGTTGTTGCAAATTACTCTTTCTGCCCATCTGTATTCTACATGTCACGACCCTTTTTTGTTTTAATAGCCTCGCACTAATACGTAATATTACAAAATTAATCTCCAATAAATTAATACAGGTCTATTTGGTTCAGGGATTCGAATCATATGATTTAAATCATTTTCGATTTACGTGTATTTTTTGTGAGAGAAATCACTATAGCGAACCACGAATCATGATTCGAATCGGTGGACGAATCCCCTAACCAAACATCCCCGATCCTTGCGTGCCTTTTTCTTTCAAGATTTTAAAAAAATAATTTTAGGCCTCATTCACTTCGCGAATTTAAATTTTCAATTCGAGTTGAGATGTGATATTTTTTAAAAGTTTTTCACTGTAATAGAAAAAATTAGATGTGACATTTTATGAGAGTTTTTTACTGTAAAAATCTAGAACCAAAAACTTAAATCGGTGAAATAAATGAAGCCTTATAAATTTAAGTCATTCTCATGAAAATTAAAGACCAAAATGAAATTTTAACTTTAGCTTGGAGACTTGATATACGAAGGTGCCATGAGAATGATAGAAAGAATTTTCACTTGTGCTTGGTTGTGGAGTTGGATCATGACGATTATCGCCATACGCAAAGACATCACGTGGATTAAGATTGTCGAAGGGGTGGTTCGGGTGTTTTGGACGATTTTATATAATTGAATTGGTTAAATAAGACATTTATAAAATTAGTCCTAAATATTGACCTAGCCTTTCATCTAGCATGATGTTACAGCTAAAGATCAAAGTTTGTCTTAGCAAACCAATATGAGAATAAGTTTTTGCTAGAATATTATACATAGCAACAAAAGGGCAGAGCAGACACTAGGAGGAAAATATTATTTGATTCTAAATTTTTCTTTGATATACTGTTAAGAATTGGATGCATGATGCATCTAAATCATAAAGTCATATACCTAAAAAAATTAGAATTTACAACTGAAGAACGAAATGATGATCAGCTAGTAGATTGATTACAAGGAGATAGCGAGGAAGGACACAGAATGAATCAGAAAATTGTATCAATTGTAAGCTTCCTTTTAGGTGGAGATTTCTCAACTATCTGTTTTTGAAGGTCCATGAAAGTGGAACCTTTGTTGGCAAATAATCTCCTTAGGTTAATCACCGAAAGCTCATTGAAACTAGCAACTGCAAGATCCGCCTGCTCTAAATCATACCTGCAAACGCTAACACGAAAACATAAGCACGTATGAAAGCTATGAAACAATCATTTCAAAATTCCAGTTTTGATTTTTTAAGAGTTGTTACAGAAATGGGAAAGCATCTAAGTTCCATGCGTCTTCAAGAATCAACAGAAACAGTAATCATAAATACCAAAAGAAGTTAAACAAGAATTTTTCCATGTGCTACTATCTATGATTTCAATGTAATATTTTTGTTGACTTTGTGATTACTCACGCAGGGTGAGCGCCGATTAATGCAACAGCCATCATAGTGCAGTTGTGGGCAGCAGTTATGCCTCTTGGATCATCCTCAAACACAACACACTTGGATGGTTTCCGATCAAGCTGCATGCAATGTTATGAGAATGATTTAGCGAAAAAAAAAGGGCAGGAAAGTAAATCAAGAATGAAAGTTAATTTGTTCTCGGTGTACTTTATAGCCCTCTTCTAGAATGCGTTGCACCAGTGAGTATTTATAAGGTGTCAGAGACGATACCTTAATAGCTGCGGAAAGAAATCTATGAGCTATGGATTCCATTCCATCTTCCTCTGTTACAATTGCCTGCAACCAAAGTTGTAGTCAGCTGAAGCAGTTCTACACCAATCCGATAATAATTGAAACATATTATATGGCTCAGAAACTCTTAAGTCCTAGCTTAATGGTCAGTTAACATTTGGTGTCATCTATATGATGTTCAGGGCATTTCACAAGTAAAGAAAAATAAGCCGTAAATGAAGGGACTCTATTATTTGGATTCCATTAAATGAACTAATTGCAATGTTATGCTAGACTCTAGTCTGTAGCAATAGAATTTTCTACCAACAAATATGTACACCAGAAAGAACATAACTCTTAAAGATCACAAACCTGAAAATACTTCTTGAGCCCCGTCCGATCTAAGGCTTCAACCATGTTTCTCCGATCAAGACTTGAAACTAAAGCACAAGGGATACGAGCAGTGGAAACAGCATCTAGCCATTCTTTGAGGCCCTCCACGGGTTTGTCAAGCTAATATAACGAGAAAGAGAGCAATAGAACGATATTAATCACTGCTTCCAAGGGATAACATGTCATCCGTACAGCATACTTTTTCAAGAACTCACCCTCAGAAGATTTTCATAATATATCTGTGAAAATCTTAAAGCCAATCTATCCACCTCGCTTTCAGCTTCATCCCACAGTAAAAGCTGAAAGTTTAAAAGGACTTGTGAGAGACATTCATCAAGGGGGGAAAAGGTTGATGGTTAAAAAGGTAGTCAATACTCTTAATTCCTAAAATAATCAAATTCCCAAACCTTATGCAACACATGATCAGCACCTGCATATAGCATCACTCTTTGCAATTCACCATCTTCAGGAATTTCCTTTCCTACACACAAGATTGAAGATTCATTGTTTTAAGAGAAAAATGAGGTCTATAATCAGATCACAACAAACGAAGCCTGACTAGTTCAATTGAGCAGAAAAGAAAATGTATGTTTTCATATCAACTGAACCATGACCCAACTTTGAAATGGAATTTACCAAGATTCTCAGCGCTGTGTGTGTAGATGTACTCACTCACACATGCACACGCACATATATAAGAGAAATCTCATTCAATTAACATCAAAGATTTAGAGTATGGATTCTTCTCGCCACAGAAAGTGACCCCCATCACAAAGAACTCATGTTAAAGCGAAAATTTGCGGCATACCTTCCTCTGAGGCCAGCTGCTTCCATGCTGCCAACTTCAAAGCCCGAGTATCCGCCTGAAACACATTATAATGCGGTAGTATGAGCTGACTACTTAGTAGATATTCAAGTCTCTAAATTACATTGCCAGGTTTGGAAATTTACCACAACGTTGTCAAATGAAAAAATAAGACCATAAGCTTCATCTGGCTTCATAGCATAGCGTATACGTTGAAGAAAACCTTCTTGCAACTTCTCATTCAAAAAATCCTATTTACAATTAGAGTTAACACTAGTTAAAGGCAATTCTCAGACACCTAAAACAAGTATAGTAATTTCATCAAATTCAATGAAATATCATGGTAGGACTTAGGAGGAATAGTTTAACTACTAAAAAAATCAAATTAATCAGCTAAATTCCTTACCACATCAATCTTTAAAGGCCCATCTAGTCTAAAAGTCTCAAAACCTTCCCCATATTCAGCTCCAATAGCCTGGGAAAGGCAAACAAACAAAACCAACAATACAATTAATTCAATATAAATCGCTAAGAAAAAATAATAAAAGGGAAAATATAAAAATTAAAGCCAGAAAGTCATTAAAGCCTCTTAATATCCCCAGGGAAATTAAGGAAAACCCAGAAGCTGAAATTGAAAATTCCAATGCTATTTCTCAATATTCAGTAACATTCTTTTTTAAAAAATCAATACAGAAACAAACAGACGATTAAAAGGGGCAACAGAATTGAGAACCTCTTCCATAAAAAGCTTGTTGGGCGTGATGGAAAACCCATTTTCGTCGAATCCACAAGCGTTTCTGACCACCAAATGCTTCTTAATAAGGTCGAAACGCTTTAGTCTCTGCTGAAACGTGCGTAAACAAAAGCAATTAAGTTATGAGCGAAGAAAAGAATGGAAAAAAAAAAAAATCAGAGAAGCGCATGAAAAGGCTTACAGAAAATCTGAGGTTTGAAGGGAATGAAGAGTGTGAAATAGGAGAAGAAGTTGGACATGGAAGAAGTAGAGAAGCACTGTCCATGGAAAGAGAAACAATACGCTCCCGAAGCCGGTAGAATAGACGAAGCTACTTTTATTATTGGATTTTTTTATATATATATATATATATATATATATATATATATTTAGGTAATCTTAATAATAAAAAATCAAAATGTTGACTCGCACATTTAATAAATATTTTAAAAGTGCGTTAATTAAAATTTTATTTTTATTTTTATTTTTAATTTATAAGTTTTTTATTAAATAATTATGCGAATAAAAAAGTTTTTTTAAATAAAAAATAAAAAATTAAATTTATACACTCATAAATAATTTTTTTATTTTTTTAAAAAAATGCTTTTATTGTTGGGAGTTCAATAACAATTTCTCTCTCTCTTTTTTTTTTTTTTTTTTTTTTTTTTTTATACCCAAAACATGGTGCCGGTGGTGTGTTTTGCCTAAAATATTGTTTTTATCCCTCTTATTAATACAAATATCTAAAATATATTTTTAAAGCATACTCAAAATATCCCCTAAAATAATTATTAAAGTTCTTTTGCACTATTTGAATTAAGTTCATTTGTGCCTAAAAAAAGTTTGAGTTTAAACTCAAATTACAGTTTTATTTAACTTCATATTATTTTATAAAATTTGAGTTTGAACTTAAATTTAAGGTTAAAATTTGAGTTCAAGTTCCTCATTCACTCAAGTTCTTAAACTCAAATTCAAGTTAATGAACAATATTTTTTCTATTCTTAAAAACGCCATAACTTTTTCGTTTTAATTCCGATTGAGATGATTTTTTATGCGATCACAATGAAGAGACCAATAAAATCTCATCCATATACACTATTAAAATTTTCCATCACTATTGAGTTTTTATTAGAATATTATCTAAATACAAATTTAAGTTTTGATTCACCTAAATACAAACTCAAATAGATTCTTAATTCAAACCATAACTCAAAATGTGCACATCCAAACACAAACTCAAATTAGAATATCAACTCGAACAATATTCAAATATACTTTAACTTAACTCAAGATCTGAAATCAAGTTACCCTAACTCAAAAAATACAAATGAACAAGCCCTTAATTTGAGTTCATATATGAATTTGAGTTGAAGCTGTAACTTAAATTTGTATTTAAATGTGAATATTTAAGTTATGAATTGGGTTAAAAATCTATTTAAATTTGATTTATTTACACCAAAGAGTTGTGAATAGTAAAAAGTGAAGGGGATGTAATTATTTTTATTTGGAGTTTATTATTTAAATAAGGAAAATTATTTTTTTAATTGTAGGATGTAACTTGAGTGAGGTGTGTTGACGGAGGATTTGAACTTGAAAATTGGTGCTTTACTTGAACTTAGATTCAAGTTTTGATTTGAGTTCACTTAAAAAGAACAACTTGAACCTAAACTTAAATTGTAACTTAAGTCTAACTTTTTTTTGAGTTAGGGTGTCAAAAGAACACACCCTCTTAAAAATATCACAACTATCGTTTCTACTTTCTAGTTTATATTAAATGTTTTTCAAGATATGGGGTGTGTTCTTTTACACATAAATTCAAAAAAAGTTTGGACTCAAATTACAACTTTATTTAAATTTATGTTATTTTGTAAAATTTGAGTTTAAAATTCGAGTTGAGATATTACATTTTTTTAAAACTTTTAACAGTAGTATAAAAAGTAAGATGTGACATTTATTAAAAGCTTTTAATTGTAGAAATCTAAGAGTGAAAACTCGAATTGATAAAATAAATGAGACCTAAGTTCAAGCCCCCCCTTCAACTTAAGTTTATAAACTCAAACTCAAGTTAATGAACGGTATTTTCTTTATTCTTAAAAATATCATAACTTTTTCGTTTTAATTCCGATTGAGATGATTCTTTCTTTTATGCGTTCATAATGAAGAGACGAACAAAACCTCACCCATGTACCCTATTAAAATTTTCTATCATCATTGAGTTTTTATTAAATTACTATCAAAATACAAACTCAGGTTTTGACCTATCAAAACACAAACTCAAATAGATTGTTAATTCAAACCATAATTCAAATGTGCGCATTCAAACACAAACTCAAATTAGATGCCCAATTCAAACCATACTCAAATACACTTTAATTCAAATCAAGATTTGAACTTAAGTCACCATGACTCAAAAAGTGCAAAAGAAATTTATCTAAAAAATTTAAATAAATATTCTAATTAAACAAATATTTGAGAGATTTTATTAATATTTTAGTTAATAATGTTTTAAATTGTATTTAAAGATTAGGAAGGGTAATCTTTATATTCTAAAAAAAATTAATTATTTTGCAGGTTACTTTAATTATGATTTTATAAACACATGAGAGTTTTGTTACATTTGTATAATATAAGAGGAATTATATGGTATTTAAGCAAAATAGTGGAGGTGTTTTAGGTATTATACTAACTAAACTTAATTGATGGGAAACGCGTGAGATTTTTTGATTTGTTTGAGATATATGCACGTGAAGATCCTGGTTCTGGTTCCTTTCGGCAAGTCACGTGATGACAAGTGGGGAAAAGCGACAACAAAAAAAAAACGATAGCTAAAGGTTAAAACGACAACAATGAAAGAAATGACGACACGTGGGAAAAGACGTAAGAGAACAACAGCAAGTGAAGAAAACGAACGATTATGAAACATTTGGTTGAAAAAAACGACAGCACGGTTGTATTTGGCTGCATTGTTGAAATACTGATACAATGGTGATTATAACGGTAATAGAAATAAAAGGGAAAGAGAACAAAACTTTTGTTTGAATATGTAATGGATGTAACTAACATTAATTTGATCAAAATACCCTAATTTTTTAAATTAAGGGTACCATGCTTGGGTTTCTCTAAGGAGGGTGGCGCTTGGATTTCGGGAGAGAGGAGAGCGATGACTAAGGACCTGTTTAATTCGCTAATTTAAGTTTTTAATTCGAGTTGAGATGTGACTTCATGTGAGAATTTTTTTACTGTAGCAAAAAAATTAAATAATACTGTTTTAGAGGTTTTTATTGTAATAAAACTCGAATGTCAAACTCGAATCGATAAAATAAACAAAGTCTAAAGTTATTATCATGTTAGTTGGGGGAGAGTTGGGCAGGAGAAGATAAACTACGAATTGGTAAGGGGTAATTTAGGGCATATAGTTTTGGTATTGGAATGTCTTAACACCCAAGAAAGGCAATTTTATAAGTTTGATGGAATGATCATTCTATAGTAATGGGTATTCTTTAAGTTAAAAATCAAACAAAACAATTGAAAAACACTCTTTTTAAGTAATGTCCATTTCATTCTCATGTTGATTATCACCAACCAAACATGATCTGAAGTATAAACACAGAAACATCAATGATTAAGACAAAAACTAACTACAAAGGTTAAAAGGTGAAACAACAACAAAAACGACAACAAAGGAAAAACTACTGCTGCGGGGGAAAAAAAAAAAAAAAAACAAAGACTCGGGGAGGAACGGCAGAAAAGGACATTTTAAACGGCAACAAAATGAAAAATAACAGCTTAGAGCAAAACGACAATAAATAAAGAGGGCAACGCACAAAACAATTTTTGGTTATAATAGGATAAACGACTTCTGAAGTCTCGTGGGCAATAATGAGATGTCGTTTTGTAGGAATGAAAATGCGAGCGTCGTTTTCTTTGGAGTATGGGCTTGCTGGTCTCCGCTCTATGTATTTACGACCTGTCGTTTTTCTCATCGGAAAATATGTCCTTTCTACATCTTCAACGAACTAAAACGACATGTCTGATAAAAATAAAAAAATAAAACGACACATTTATCCTTTGAAAGAGAATTGGATTGCATTTGCAAGTGGCCAATAATACGACAAAATGGGCGAAAGCACTCAACATGAAGTTTCATCAACCTTAATTGAACCTTACAACGAGTGAATTTGTAGCGAAGTAAATGGAATGGATTGCCATTGCAATTTACAAGAAATAACAACCCGCTTCCTCAAGATTACCAAAACACTTTGACCCAAATTCCTATATTCTCCCAAGAAAAAAAGAAGAAAAGAAAATAGAAATTCCTAATGTTACTGTACAATAGCCAAATGACTTGCCTTTGAGAAGATAGGTGATAGTTAAACTTCTAGCACCATCTCAATTTTCCATCTCCACAAACCGGACGGTGGTTCCATTACCCAAAATTTTTGACAAAAATAGACCTCAAAAAGCCTTTCCAGACTTCACTTTGAGGTTTTTAAATAAGCCAGTCATCCCTTGCCTGTTCCACGAAGTGAGAAAAAGGAAAATATTAGAAGTCAATAAGCAAAAAGGAATCTGGCTTTGACTTAATCATGTAAATGAATTCATAATCTCAGAGCTTTTTTATGAAAAGTCAAGTACCACATAAGTGTGCCATCCAGAATCTGAAGAGTCTTCCCACTGTTATTTATAAATAGAAAAAAGTTTTAGTTTAGTAAGACATCAATCCACCAAACTTCCTAGCAAAACGTTATAAATAATTCTCTTGAGTTTTTGGAAGTAGACATACTGGATACATCTTCTGAACTGCTGTCGAATCTGCCTCAATGTCAATCTGCAAACAAGGAGCCAACGTCAACTTGCTCAACTGTGCCAATTCAGAAACCAAAGAAATAAAATAAAATAAGGAGATTCTACACTAGGTCTTTGTTTTTCAGCAATTAGATCAATATAAAAAACTTTTTGTACTCATACTTTTTTAATTTGATGTGATTTTGATTAGATCTAACGGATCAGAAATGTGAACAACCAATACTTGATTTCTAAAATTGAAGATAGCAAGAAGACAATTCACTAAAGCTTTGTGATAGAGGATAAAATTTTTCATTGAAAATGGAATTTGGTGGTATAAATGGACATCAACGGAAAAGGAGCAAATAAACGGACATCAACGGAAAAGGAGCAAATAAAGTAAACTAACCAAATAAGGAAACACCTTTCTAAATTCAAGTTTTTTAGGCTTTCATCATATCAATGTTCATAGAGCTCTCTAAGCAATTCAGCAAAGCAAATTTTGAGTTAGTTATGATGAAGTTGTGATATTAAGGAGCACTTATAAGATGACACGGTCCAATTTTACCTCTGAATTCACCTCTTCAACCAAGCCTTTGTAGTAAGCAGAGTCCACCCTAGCAGCTTTCCTGACATATGGTTGCCTCTCCTAATAAATAAACAGTCCAAGAAAAAATTATTAAACTTTTAAGAAGATTAAAATCCTTTTATTATTGGGTCAATATCATAAATGGTCCCTGAAGTTTACTGTCCATTCCACTTTAGCCTCTAACTTTTAAAGCATTCCAAACTTAATTCCCAATTGATCAGTTTGTTTTAGTTGTAGGCTTTTTCATCAGTTGGATGTTAAAACATAACAATGCATAGATAACAATCAGTTAGCCTGGAATTATTTTACATTTTTGCATTAGAATCACATGCGTGTGTTCTATTAGTAAAGTACTATCTTCTCTCAGCATCACATGCATATTCTATGGTCTTTTTTACATTCAACTAATAAAAAAGGACTAAAACTTAAAACAAATGATTAATTAGGAATGAGTTTTGAGATGTTTTAAATGTCAATGACCCAAGTAAGATTGATGATAAAGTTCAGAGACGATTTATGAGATTAATCCTTTATTATTCCAATAACCAAGGAGTAGAATATGCATATTACATATATTTCCAAATAGATTTACCTCCTTGGACATGTTCTTCCAAGTCTCAAAACCTTTCCGATCAATTTCAATCGAATCTCCACTTTCACATGTTTTCTTAAACTCTTCCCTAAAACAAACATATTATCAAGCCCATATATTATGCTCACTGCACATATACAATATTAGTAATGCTATTAACGACGGTTAAATACTTAAATACACACTTAACGATAATAATCAAACAAGTAATAAACCTTAAATGAGAGATGAAAAACAAAAAACGTACGTGAAGAAACAAAAGGGCGATCTGGGCAAGTCCCAGAATCTCCCCTTTTGAACATTTGGGCTCTTTTGTATTCCTTTGAACCTTTTCACCTTCTGACTCGACTCGCACTCGTGCATGTCAGCCAAAGAAATCGCGACAGAGACGCCGCACCTAGGGCTTCAATGTATATAAACACATTAATCGTTACCAAAAACCTTCAAACAACAAAAATAGGAAAACAATAATGACAAATGAAAAAGATGTAGTTTAATTAGTTCGTGTTGATATACCAGTTTCGGAAGGCACTTCCGTCAGGAGCGCGAGGAATCGCACGGACCCTTTTACGGGTCCGAGGCGTAATCACCATTAAAGCACCAATTCGAGCTCTGCTCTGCTTTCTCTGTAACCACTTTTTTTTTTTTGCCTTTTCAACTTCTGGCTTTTCCACTAGTGCTTGTGTTTTCCATTAACAGTGGAAGACAAGATCACCAGAAACTCAATTTTGTCCGTTGATTAATGGGTCTTGCTAATATGCGCCGAAGGTTACTAATAACGCGGAGCATTTTAGCGAAAGCAACGTTGTCTCTGCTAAATTGCGCTGACAGTTTGGCGCGGAACCGGGTAGTTTGGGGTGGAAAATGAAAAAGACGAAAAGAAATACAGGAAAATTTTGTGGAAACATTCCTTCCCCGCGGTGATCCTTTTCGGCCTTTGGGAATATATAACAGTAAGTTCGATCATTTAAGTTTTATTACGGTAATTTTTTAAATAATTATATTTAATTTTTTTATTATAATAAAAAATTTTAACATAAAATTATATTTTAATTTAAATTAAAATTTTAAATTAATAAATTAAATGATCCTAAATTATTAAATAATATTATAAGTTCTATTAATTTTACTAATTTAAATTTAAAATTTAAATTTTACTACTATAAAAACTTTAAAAAATAATTACATTTAATTTTTTTATTACAGTAAAAAATTCTCATATAAAATTATATTTCAATTTAAATTAAAAATTTAAATCAACAAATTAAATTGACTCATAATTATAATTAATTAGTTACCTTAATAAATAGAAAAACAATCTTCAAAGATGAACTAATCATAAATTGCCACGTAAAGCCTTTTAAGACATGTTGGTGACGTGTGAGTTGATGGTTGGTTAGTGGGATTAATAATGAGAAGCTATTGAGTACATGAGACATGTTTTTTTATTTAATTTATTAATTTAAATTGAGATATAATTTTATATGAATTATAATAAAAAAAAATTAAATGTGATTATTTATATAAATTTTTTATTATAATAAAATTTAAATTTTAAACTTAAATTAATAAAATAAATATTTTTTTTTATTAAGTAAACACGTCACTTGGATTGAGGCCATAGAACTTCATCTCCGTACAATTGAGGAGGACACATGTCCTGGTACTCGGGCATGCGCGACTGGAAGATGTATGAATTATCCAAATCACCCTTCACTCAAGCAGGAATTACAGAAATGTCGTCTGTAAGTCTATACCAGATTATCTATAGAGTACTAAGCTATCAATTGTATCATGTTATGTTGGTCGGTTAACTAAAGTTCGTTTGATTTATAAGTTTCAATAAGTAATTATTAATTCTGATTTTAAAATTTTAAATTTTTATGAAAGAAAAATATTATGGCAAAATTAAAATTATAAATTTAAACTCATTAAACAAACAACCGCTTAGGTTTAGCCTAATCATAACTTCAAGCACATCTCACGTTCCTGCAGCGTGCCGTGCTTGATATGTTTGTAAAGTTTGGTGGTCATTAATGTTATATTTAAAAGTTTAATGAGCAAAATGACACCTTGTATTTCTCAAGGGTTAAAATTGGAATCAACACATTAATTTTCTCAAATTATCTTTATTAAAAGCACAATACTCACCTCACACGCTAATTCATGAATGGATTGAGAATATAACATTTGTAAAACTTAAGAATCATTGACATGATATTTGAAAGTTTAGGAGGTAAAATGAGACAAGCAACACTCTTCCAATGCTAAAATTGAAATCAACCTTCAGATATAAATAGATGGGATCGTGGGATCGTGCGAAATAACACTTGAATTGAAAAATTGTAAAGTGAGTGAAAATTACTCCGAGGTAGGTGAATAGTGGTCCAAAATGGAAGAAACCTAACCTGTTAAAGATAAATAGGAGAAAAAAAAGTTTATATGTATAAGTAAAAAGAAAAAGAAAAAGAAAAAAACAAAATCGAGAGGTCCGAGGTCATTTGTTATCTTGGTTAACAGTGAAACATGGTCCGTTTGGTTGGGGAATTCGTCCTCCGATTCGAATCATGATTCGTGGTTCGCTACAATAGTTTCTCTCACAAAAAATACACGTAAATCGAAAATGGTTCAAATCACATGATTCGAATCCCTGAACCAAACGGACCCCCATTTCAAAATTAAATTCTTCTTAGTTAAAAAATTATCCATATTCCGTGTTCAGACATCCCGGAGAATGCTGAGTGAAAATTCAAAAGAAAATGGAAACGGATAATATCTCAGAATTTCATTCTTGAATGTAATATTTAACCTTGGCAATTCTCTGTGTCAAACTAATTAGCTACACAGATAAGTAATCTTTAGTATTATGTTTTGAAGATACTGTAAGAAAGCTTTTAGAATTTTTTTTTGATAATTAAAACTTTTAGAAATTGATTTTAGCTAGTTTGTTATACTATTAAATGGTTACGTTTACCATACAAGGTTACGCTAAATTCACGTCCAAATCAGCTCGTTGCTTCAAAACAGATAGCACAAAAAGAGTTTGGCCGACTGAGGATTAGCCGCATTTCTTAAGAAAAACTCTATTAAATCGAAACCTACACTTTGGAGAAGAAAATTGGATAATAAATTGTTATAGTGCGCGTATTAGCATTTTCTCCATTCTAGTAGTTTTAAGAGCTTCGGTTGAGACTTTTATACTCTGCCACGACCCACGAGTACATAAAGTGCATGTTGACAAGGTATTGATCTTATATTCCTTCATACATTTGTATGTGTGTGTGTGTGTGTGTGTGTGCACACAAGTATATATGTGTATTGAATGAATCAATGCAGAGCACACACTGGTTCTTCTGCGATAAGCAACCTTTGATTTTTTTCAAATTTGATCACCATGCACTGAGTTTTGCACTTTATACTGTTTCCACATTAGTTGGTTGCAAATAGTCAAATACTACTATTCCTTGCATTATTTGTTTATTAACATAATATAAATATATATATATATATATATTCACGGATAAGGTGTATAACGGAGCAGCTGGAAGTTGGAACTGCATGTAAGCATTAATGTAAGATGTACTGAATTTAGTTCTTAGTTGTTGCATGCCTGTAAGGCTAGAAAGAAGAGTTTTCGTAAGAGGTCAGAGACTCAGAGGTTTCATAACCAATGTCAAATTAATAGATGACAACAAACAGCTTAGTCAGAGATTCAACAGGGGAAAATCCTTTATATAAGCAGAAAAAGTTCACTCCAAATCAATCTTATCTCCGTTGACCTCAATTTCACAAATACAAATCAACCCAATCACGTAACAAACTTTACAGTACTATAGAGACACTAAACACATCATATTTACTAACACTATTACATAAGCAAAAACCAAATCACATTAACCAAACAAACAAGAAATCATTGCTGGTGGCCAAGCAGGGTACCTAGATCAAAGTTGAAAAATGCTCGACGCACCAGTAGTAGTAGTGTCTAACACCACGAAGTGGGCCATATATAGTAGGACCCAAACATTACCGGTACTCCCTAGCATTGTTCGTGAAAGTCTATCACATTGGATTCAAAGTATGCATCTTCTTCTTGCTTGGCTTTGTCAAAGGAAGCGAAATCTGGATGAACCCGAACTTCTTCCTCTGCGCCAAGTACTGCTTCTGATTGTCACTCCCATCTTTCTCAGCTTTTGAAGGAAACGTCAAGTCCTCCCTCAGGGCTTGAAGCATTTCGCTCAAAGCCACTTTGTGCGTGTCATTGTGGCCACTCTGATCCCTTCTCCTCCCATAATCTTCACTCCCAACTTGCTTCTTGCTCAGCACATCTCGCATCGAAACCGTCGTTTTCAAAACAGGCTTCGGGACATTGTTGTCCACCAAAACCTGACTGTGCTCATCGCTCAGTGGAGAGTCCTTGTGATGATCATGATCGGCTGGATGGAAGATGTTGATTCTAGGAGAGTTATAGGCCGACTGCATTCGCTTCCGATCGTGCTCCGGAATCCACCTGTTGAGAGCCTCTTCAACAGCAAGTTGCTTCCTGTTTGCAATCTCCACTCTGTTCATGGCCTCCTCCAAGGCCACTTTGCTGAACTTAACCTCTTCAGTGGCTTCCTTTAGCTTTCTCATGACAGAATTCTTCGAAGAATGAGCTTCGTCGACATGAAGCATGGCGTCGGCAAGCTTTTTTCTTGACCAGTTTGATGCCTCTTGTCCTCTATAGTTCAGTGGAGACTGCACTCTAAAGTTGAAGCTCATCTTGTCAGGCTCAGAGAGGAGAAACTCCGACGGGTTCTCCCCGGTCGTCAGCGCCTTGATCTCCGCCAGAGCAACAGCCTCTGCCGCCTTGGCGGCTTCTCCCATCTTTTTAGCCGCAACCCACCTCATCTCAGCAGTCGTCACGCAGGCTGGCAGTACTGCTCTTGACGAGAGCACTTCAGAATTTGTAGCCGCCACATGATTATGATCCATTTTCACAAAGGATTGATCTTCCCTTGAATCGGATTTCGAGTGCTCGAAGAATCTACTATTATCCACAATATGATGATCCCGCTGATGATCCGGATCCTCCAGTACTGGCAACACCCCTGCAAACTTTGTTGAAGTTAGCCTTTCTCGGGTCTTTTCAATTAATTCTCTCTCTTTTTTCATTTTCTTAGTTAAAGTGTCAACAGAGGTTTGAATCACCCCTAGATCGTTTATTGTTTTACCAAGGTTCATTTTTGCTCGTTTCAACTCCATAAGGATCACATCTGGTGAAGAAATTGGGCAAGGACTTGAATTTCCCATGTTAGCCAAATTTTTATAGTCCTTGTTGTTGTTGTTGTTCATTTCTTTGATATGAGGAGTTGGCATATTGTGTTGATGTTCATCTGAATTGGAGTGATCTTGTGGAACTGCCATGCATTTCAAAGCACCTGTCTGGAGCTGTCGTTTTAGATCCTCCACAATCTTTTTTGTCGTCGTAAGTTCTTCAAGGACATCAAGTGTTTCAAGTTCTTTTACAATCAGATCCTTCTCTAACTCTGCTGCTTGTTCCTCCACTTTCTTTATGTCAAATTCTTCATTTTCATGCTGATCGATCATAACAACCCAATTGCTTATTCAGTAAACGCATAAAGGGAAGGGGAAAAAAAAATACAATGCTACTTTTTTTGTTTCTCTAAATGCATTTGCTAAAACATGTACTATTTTTCACTTGGTGTCAAAGCATGGAAAAGGGTTAAAATATGTCTCAAAACAACAAGGAAGAACTTAGTGAGTTATAAAAATTCAAGGGACTAAAAATGTAATAGAAATTTGTAAGAACGATGACAACTTGAATTAGAAAAAGAATGGAAGACATTTTAATATTTTGAAGATTGGGAAATGGAAGTGTGATCAAGTAGCAGAAATATAGCGGGTATACACTAAGAATTAAGTATTTCAGTGGAAAAAAAGAGTAGATAGAATTATACTGTTTTGTGATTATTCAAAAAAAAAAAAAAAAAAAAAAAGTACTGTGAAAGGAAAAGAAAAGGATAAAAAAGAAGGATCTAAAACTAATAGTGGGTACCCAAAACGAGGAAAATAAAGGGAAAGGAAACTTTAATTACAGAAACCATTCAGGCCGAGTGGTCCAGAACACGTTTATGAAGTACTTTTTCTGGTTACTTCACTTTCAGTGGGATACAAAAGTTTTGTAGTCTTACTTTTAAAAGAAATCAGTATTAATCGGGCAGATCCTGGCCATTTACCAAAGATTTTCATCCAACTGAACAGTGAAAAAACCAGCAAAATATTCCAAAAAAAAAAAAAAAAAAAAAACAACAACAACTTAGGGCCTTTGCTTGGATGCAAAATATTTACTTTTTTTGCTTAAGAAGATCGCACACTTAATTTCACTTTTAGACTAAAAACAGCTAAAAACGCATCCAAGGGAAAGTAGGCCAAATCGAAGGTCTTAATTTTCACTGTATGGCCATCAATCCGACTGATCGAAAAGGAAGAAAATACAAAATACCAAAACATAAATGTGGCAAGTAAACTCCCAAGTGGTCATGTCTTCGAATGTTGCCTTGCAAGGCCAAATGTCTTTTAAATAAACCTAGAAACTAAATGGAGGTGCAAAGTTATTGCAAATGATGCTGCTCTAGTGCTCTTGAAGTACAGTTCCGATGAATAGAACATTCGACAAATTAGAAGTGTCATCAGGGACTAGGAACAAAACGAAAGCTTGATAGTAATACCATATAGAAACTAGCGTACCTAATAGTAATAGACTGCTTTGTATATCCTCTACTAAATGAAGAATCTTAAAAACAAGTATTGCATGGTTAATGGTTTCTGTTTCATGAAAACACACATAATGCAAAACTTACGTAGTCCATTCAAAAAAAAAAAACACTTACGTAGTTATCTCCGAACTTGTACATTGGCACCCAAGATCCGTGGCCACCAAACCGGGTGACGGCTTCCATGACGGATCCGAACGGTGGTGACGTATCGATCTCCGCTCTCATGTTCACCTTCCTTATCCCGGGCCTAATCGGGCTCGGACACTCTCCCGGCCCATGGCATTGGCCCGAGCAGACAGAGAAATGCAGAAGCCGATCGGCCCCTGCATCGGACCTTATCTCCCTTATTCCCGGCGTCCCCGGAACCGCCTCGGACGGAGAGTTCAGCGCCGGTTGCGCCATTTACCGATGGAGCACCAAAATCTCAGCCCAGGATATTAGTAATTTATTCCACAGCCAAACTAAGAACTCTGGGTTTAGGACGAGCACAAAAGACATAGTGGGAAAAAGAGAGAGCTTCGAGATTTTATGTGATATCGAAGATGATGGCAATGTGATGATGATGTTCGGAGAAAGGGACCGAGTCGGGCGACTCGGTCGGTAAAAAGAATGGTTCAGTGGGGGCAACCGAGTCGACTCGGTGATGAGAAAAGTTAGTGGTCCGACTTAGTTGCGGTTGTCCACGTGTAAGAATGTGATTGAATGAGTACCAATGCTTTTAAATTCTGAGCCAGTAAGGAGTTCACACGTACGGTGGATTAGTGGGGACGAGGACTAGGGAATCAGCGTCGTTGACTGGTTTTATATTTCTTTTGTTAACTGATTTTTGTGTAATTTATTTATTTTTTCTTTGTGTGAAGGATTTATGAGCGTGAATTGCGGTTTCAGAACCAAAAAAAGGGCTTTGTTTGTGCCTTGAGAGTTGAAGCTATGATTGACTTTCAAAAGAGGAAAGGAAAGTTTTAGCTGCCGGTTGATAACTTTATGTTTGTTTTCGTTTCTCATTTTTTGATTTTAGGAAAAGCGCGTTTCTTTTTATTTTTTCCTTTTTTGGTGTAAAGTAAAAGTGATCAAACGTGAAAGATAAATGCAATAAGCTTTTGCTTTTTATGTGGTCGAAAATCCCATGAATTTCCCAATTTCTTTTCATACTATAATGTATTTTTGTCCTTTTTTTTTTTTTTTTTTTTTTTTTTTTTTTTGTTCTTGCTAAGAACATTTTCTCTTAAAGTTTATGAGTGTTTGTTCTCAAAAGGAATATAATATAAGGCCTGTTTATTTCATTAATTTAAGTTTAGAATTTGAGTTTTATTACAATAAAAAACTCTCATAAACAATTACATCTAACTTTTTTACTACAGTAAAAAGTTATCATATAAAATCACATCTCAACTTAAATTACAAACTCAAATCAGCGAAGTGAACGAGTCTTAAATTTTCCTTCTTGCTTATACTAGAAAGCGTCATTTTGATAGAAAAAAGAAGGGCAATTTTAAGTTCCATTTATTTCACTGACTTAAATTTAAAATGTAAGTTTTGTTATAATAAAAAAGTTTCAGAAACAATTACATTTAATTTTTTTGTTACAATAAAAAATTTTTACATAAAATTATATTTTAATTTAAATTAAAAACTCAAATTAATAAATTAAATGAATCCTTAATTTGTTGGCTATTTTGTCTTTTATTGTTGAAAGTTGACGTGGATCTCGAGCATGGAGATGAAAATGATGGTAAATTGACAATGCGATATTAAATGCTTCAAAACCCAATTATTTTAACGTTCACAAGAAAGAAAAACAAAAACAAAAACAAAAAAGAGCAAGTCGTTTTAAATACTTCATTCAAGACCCAGCAACTAGAATTTACAATTACAAGACGTTTAATTTATGATTTAAAATATTTTTAATTTACGTATATTTTTTTATAAAAAAAATATTATAATAAATTATAAATTATAATTTAAATTATAATTTAAATCTTTTAATTAAACGTTATTTTAGTCTTTTTTCGCGGTCGTTTTACAAGCAATTTATTTGACATTGCATGATGGAAAAATGAACACGAACCGTTAAAATTTTAACAGCTCAAACTTTTTTTTTTTTCACAATTATTCAAAATTTGAAAAAGCGTTGCACCACATTGAAAGGCCACCAATTCAATAATAGCAGTGAAATTAATGCATGTATCCGTGCGTTTTCATAATCTAGAAAAAAAGGTGGAAAAAATAATATTCGAACTCAAACAACCAACACTTTGTTTGATCTCATTTCAATAAATTAATTAAAGAAGTTTTGTGGGAATAAATATATGTGTCTAGATGCAGTTAAAAATAAAAAGAGCGACCATTATTACCATTTGTGCATCACTTTTGACTTTATTTACGGTCATAATTAACATACGTTCTTAAACAAAAGCAAATCCTTTTCCCTTTTACCTGAAAAACATGATATAGAATAGAAATATTGTACGAGCCAGATTAAACCAATTTTATTTTAAAAGGTAAAATATTCAATTCGTTCGGTTTTTATTGGTGAAATTCAAGGATTATAATTTGTTAAAAGAATTTAACAAGACTAAATACAATAATTTCTCCCAATATCTTTCTTGTGATTTGAATAAACTTAATTCTCTTCGTAACTCAAGCAAAATGATCTGAATAATGCCAAAATAGTCACTTCCGTTAATAATAATCTCACTCACTGCAACTCATAATTTCTTGCAACAAATTGTGTACTCGATCATAATTAGCTAGAATGATCTATTATTATATTCTTTCATTATGTCTTTAACTACATCTTTTTCTGTCCCACCCTTTGGTGCGAGTACTGCTCGATCGGCACATAGATTGAAACTTTTTTTGTTTTTTTCTTTAAAACAAAATATAAGTATTGACTATAATTAAGTCTCATCTGTGGCATTGTTCCACACTTGAATATAGTGTGGCATTTTTTATTATTATTATTTTTTTACTTTAAAATTCTCATGCATGTTACTAAAACTTTGGCGTTGAATTTAGTGATTTTTACAATATTAGTGCATCGAAATAAGAAATTTAACCCCTTTTTTTTTTCTTCCTTGCACGGCAGTTAATTACCAGAGACCGACTTCTACATGATATATATATATAATCAAAATCTGGTTAGAACAAAAGAGAAAGGCAACAAGTACACATGAATCAAGGAGCTAGCTTGCTTTGCTTGTCCATCAAACAAAAAAAGGAGCAACAAAAAGGAGTTTGTACATGTGATTTATGGTTTTCAGCTTCCGTTTATTACGCACGGGAACATGGTCCGCCAAAAATTTTCAATTCATAACTTTCATGCTCAAGCTTTTCCACTTTTGTAAGTAATAAATAATTGATCAACTACGGGTGGCAATTGATATTGGGAAGTGCCCGTCTATTAACTGTGCCAATATATTTATATCCCTTTCTTCCAAAATAATAATGATAATAAAGTGTGCCAAAATGTTTCTACCGTATGGACGTACAACACATTGGTTAAACGTTCGGATTTTTTTTTTTTTTTTTCATTTTTTTGAAGTAAAATGTTTTATGTAAGGGATAAGAGTGGACACTCTCAAATAAGTCAAGTATATATACTAGAAGGGTTCAATAGGTTTTTGTTGGACACATTTTTTTGTTAAAAAAAAAAAATAAAAATTCAATAGTGTTCTCACGTTCCCGCCCAGCGATCACTTAGAGTCCGTTTGGTTTATAAATTCAAATCATGTAATTTGAATCATTTTCGATTTACGTGTATTTTTTATGAGAGAAAATACTGTAGCGATCATGAATCATGATTCGAATCAGGGATTCGAATCTAGGAACCAAACAAACCCTTAATCATTTGATATTTTTTTTTTAAAAATCCCTAATTTACTGTAGTGAGACCAATTACTTGATTATATGGGGGTCCTCGTTAAGGTTAAATAGGATTTCATACTTTGTTGAGTTAATTAACATAGTTAATTATAAATGACTATAACGTCAACAATAATCAATCTACTAACGTTTTATACAATCAATAGTGAGATTAATTTTCAAATCTATGGATCTAATATCATTTGATGATTAGATCATTTCATTATATAATCTTACAAGTTACAACAATATGATGCGTCACCTTAATTTCATATAGCACTCAAGCTTTAACTTTCCAATATTTTGGTCAGTATGGTTAAGTCAGAACGACTTAAAGGCGTAGAATATTGTAGATCATTTAGCTCAAATTCCACTGGAGTGTGGTTGCTGAATTGTACTTTAGTCCAGCTGGCATTGCCTTTACTACGAGGTTGGATTTTGTAGGTTTAATGCGCAGAAATGGTTGTCGGTTTGGTCGTAAGTAATGAAACGTCTTACACACTGATTGTAACGTTTGTGAAGAAGATGTGAATATGTCATAAATGTGAAATTGATATTGTCGTTCTTGTTAGTTTGAATGTACTTTTCATGAAAAGCATGATCGATTTTTTTGTTTTTCCCTTATTTATCTTTGTGTAAAAAAATTGAGATTGCTGTTATACATTATAGGAACTTTGTTACTTAATTTAGTTATTTTATATTACTAGCAGTACCGAATCTGGTTATTTTATTCTTTTCGACTGAAAAAGGCATAGTTTCCCCATAGAGAACTTAGAAGACATTTAAATCATGGATTAGAATTATGAGATTAGAATCATTTTTAATTTACTTGTATTTTTTGTGAGATAAAATACTGTAACGAATTATGAGTCATGATTCGAATCAGGGGCCGAATTCCCTTCCAAACGTCCCCTTATTCTATTATTTGTTATGGAGTTTTGTATATTTATTTTCTTGTGATCTTTACGGTAAGAATTATTGTTTCAACCGTTAATTAGCTTTTCAATGATTCAATGCGCAACACAGCTGCAGATTATACGTACAAAAATTAATTCATCCACTAAAACAATAATTCCTACCATAAAAGTTCGCTATTTTCTGGCCGATTTCAATCCATGGATCTCTTTTCTCTTATATATGTTAATTTGCATGAATTTTTCTTTTTCATATTTAACAAACTTAGACGAGTATATTACTGCTCCAATACTCTTCAGTTATAATATAATATTAAAGTACTTTAAGAAAAAAAAAAAAAAAAAAACAAGAAAATGGTAATCAAACAAAGTTAACTAGTATATATCTCAGTCCCTTTTGTCCTTATAAAAGGAGGAAGATGCCGTATTGTCGGAACGCTTTGGGACAGAGTTTAACTATAGGCTTCACAGAACCAGGCCTGGCTTTGCCTCTGCATTACTTTGATTGTTTTGACGAATATTATTCTGCCTAGAGAAGTATATAAAGTACTTGATCACCATGTGCTTATAATAATTTAAGACATGAATATTTTGTCCCTTCTAGCCTTCTAGCCCATTGGAGCTTTGATTTGTTCTCGGGACATATGACTAATCAAACATGACTACGCACATGTAACAACTCCAACAACTTATACCGAATTATATATATGATCAACATTATCGTGTAACTTTATATCCATTACGTAATTTCACTGTCTTCCATGCAGGGCTCTAAATATAGACACCATACCCCACATATATATATATATATATATATATATATATATATATACGGGTTTTAATTAATTATCAGAACTAGCTACTTGCTATATGGTGTTTCATTGATTATATTGTATATATGTATATGCTACTCACTAATAAGTTGTGCAGTCAATTATTGCTCCTATAAAAAAAAAGACATAATTTTATTATAAATCTATGTGTTTATTTTTGTTTGATTCTTTTTCTGCAATTTTATTTTATTGTTCTCAATAATATAAAGTTAGAGCATCACATTAATCTCCAACATACAAGTATTAATTAATTACATTCAATTAGACTGGTAATAAGCCTGAATTATTAGTATATATATCATCAAGCTATAAACGTAACTAACCATATTATTTCTTATCGAAAAATGGGAGATCTCTATATCTAGAATCCAGACAAATAATCTGGTTGAGCTGGCCACACGGACTTTGGTGGTCCAGTTCTTCCACAGAAACCCTACGCCAGTTCTCTTTCAAAATTTAATACTTATAGATAGCCCCCCTTAGCTCTTATGGTTTGTGGACCAAACCCGCAGAGAGTCATTTCACGTTTGCATTTTTGGGCTCTCAAAACCCCCATCTACCTCCTTCCCAAACCTCTCCAGTATCTCCTCCACCATTAAAGCTTCTAGCTTTTAATATATATGCCTTTTTATAGTTTTTAGTGGAAATCCTTCCGATGTAATATGTAATATGAAAAACGTAATATGTTAGTTATTAAACGTAATATTGATATTGGAGAGATGTAGCAATTACACTAAGAAATTTAGTCTTCTAAAGACTATATTACACCTCTCCAATATCAATGTTACGCTAATGAATGTTATGTTACGTTTTTTATATGTATATGTTAGACCTCCCAAAAAGACCGTAGAAAATGCATATACATATTTGTTATTTTATTTTGTTTTATTTTTATTTTTGTCAAGCCGTGGACCGTGACAAGTCCTTATTTATTAGGGCAGTACTCTTCAGCCCTCCCAAACTAAAATCCCAGCACTGGCTCAACCGTTTTTCGTCACAGCGATCACAATATTAATCGCACGGTCCAAATAAACCCACATGGACGTCCTCATTAATGGCGTAAAACTAAGTGTGTCCAAAGATATTAATCATCTTTTAAACACGCTAATACAAAAATAGTGATCAATATCGGAGACTACGTACATGTTAATTAATATAATTAATTAATCTTTTTCTATTAATGCAAACATTATCGTGACAATCATGTTCTCTGTGTGATCAAATTATGGCCTAAAAATATCACATAAAGAAGCTCCTACTTCATTAATTCTAAAGCACATGAAGCTTGATATCTGCCAATCTTGTGCACCCATTTCCGAAGTTAATTAATTATCTAACTCAACATTGAATGATACAGACAGGGGGTTTGGTTTTCTCATACATATTTAATGTGCCTATAATGGGTAGAGCTTTAAATTAATGAGAGCACACAAATACCATAGCTACTACCAAGACTCTCTCTCTCCTCCCTCCCTCTCTCTCTAAATAATTGTTGAAGATACATATTCTATTCTACTATTCATTACTAAAATTAGTTATAGCTTCAGCTTCATCTGCGGATCTTGATTATCATATCAAATACTACTGATCCAGATCTGTGCACAGAAGAAGAACCCCCCAAAAAAAAAATGCCGAGTAGTGAGGTGGGTAATAGTACTACTACTCATGATCTTCGGAAGAAATCATTCAGAATCAAGCAGGATGACAAGTTCTTCTCCAGGCTGTTATCCAAGGAAACCTCACAGCTAAACTCCTCTCACAGGGTCTACTATGGAGAGGCAGCTGGCGCAATCCCATTCGTCTGGGAGTCACAGCCGGGTACTCCTAAACACACCCTTTTCGGAAGCGCCTCTCTCCCTCCACTAACTCCCCCGCCTTCCTACGCCAATTCCAACAAAATTTCCGCCTCAAAATCCATCCATAGAAGGTCCAGTTCTTCTTCTTCTAAGGCAAAACTGCTTCTTCTAAGCACGATTTTCTCTGGGAAAGACGTTAAGTCTAGTAAGGCGAAGACGCGTAAGCTGTCGCTGCCGTCGTCGTCGTCGTCGTCGTCGTCTCTGTCGTCGTCGTTCACCTCGTCGTCTTCTTCGTGGTCGAATTACTCGGCCTCGTCTTTGAACAAGAAGAAGGCTGAGAAGCGCCGCGGGTTGTTCTTGGAGGACTCCGTGGGCTCTATACCGCTTGATTATGGATCAGCAGAGTATGATGATCATGATCATGATAATCATGCGACGTCGTTTCGGTCGCCTAATTCGACTTTGTGCTTTCCAGTGATGAAGAAGAAGACGTGGGATTTTCTTGCCGGTTGTTACGCAGTGGGGAACATGAAATTTGGTCGTCGAGTACTTTAGGGCTTAGAAGATCGTCACCTAAGCCAATTATGAAGGTACAACCACTGGTTGGTTAAGTAATTAGAAATCCTTTTTTATTTTTTTATTTTGGTTATTTGTCGATCGTTAAATGTTAACTGCTCATATGTAATTCTTCTTCTGTGGCTGTAATAATTTACGATGCTCTGTGGAAAGAATTAATTTTATATATGTTTTTCAACTTAAATGCAGTACTGATCATATCTTATATAAGGTATGGTCATGATATTAATAATGATGAACAAAGCCTATGAGGGGATCAATATGAAATGCAGAGATTTTTAATGCGTGTGGGTTTTAGTTCATCATATATTTATGATTTTGGGAAGTACATTAAACAAGATCTGAGAGGTGATTCGTCATACTCGAACAAGATAGTATATTTTAGGATGGTTTCATGTGATAATTAAGAAGATTGTAGCACCCCAATAAAACAAGTGTGGCATCGTATATATCTGCCCCGTATAGAAGCAGCTAGAAATTAATGTTACTGTTGTTGTTCTTCCATGCTCGTCCAAAATTGTTCACGTGGATATGTCCACTTAATTAAGCTTGCTTTTTTTTTTTTTTTGACTGCCTTGGAAAACGTATCCTCCCTTCCCTTATTTATTACAAATCAAAAGTCTTTGACTCTTTTGTTTTTTTGTTTTTTTTTTTTTTGTTTTGGTTGTCGAAAGAAAAAACAAAATTGTGATCACAATTTGCAATAGTAATCTACATGATAACATGTCCAAGTAATTTGGTGGATGGAAGTCCAACTCGTTTGAGACTGTTTTTAAATTTCCAAGTTCATTAGTTTTTAATAGGATTAGTCAGAACGCGAAGTAACGCTGGTTCATTTTTCGATATAATTATGACTCAATACAGATATTTCTCAACATTTTTTCTAACTATTTTTCTAAAAAAAAAAAAAAAAAATCTATGCACTCTTACGTCCCTATGACATGGGACGCATCGCTTGCGTGGGGTTCCTATCCAGAAACGACTTCACATTATTAGATCCATTCACTTCGCTGATTCGAGTTTTTAATTCGAGTTGAGATTTGATTTTATGTGAGAGCTTTTTACTGTAGCAAAAAAGTTAAATGTGATTGTTTGTGAGAGCTTTTTACTGTACCAAAACTTAAATTCTAAACTCGAATAAGCGAAATGAACGGAGCCAGTATTTCTCTGTACTTGTATTTATCTTAATTGTGTGTCTACTTTTTGGTAGAAGACGTACGAAGATCGAAGAGATATTGGTTTTATTTTCAATCAAATCGTTATTTTGGGCCTTGTTAGAAAACAACAACGTATATACTTTCTGATCCTAATTAATGAGACGACCTAACTTTGAGGATATTTAGTACCTAAATTTATTTTTTGATTTGAATCATAATTCGTGATTTGTTACAGTATTTTTGTTCAGAAAAAATATACGTAAATCGATAATAATTTTAATTACATGGTTCTAATTCATGAACCAAAGGTCTCTTTTGATTTTTGTTATTCTAAGTACCCCTATTATTCCTTATTTGTTCATGATTTGTCATCCTGTTGAGAATATAATTAGTAGAGTTGTTAATTTTTGTTTTTGGGGAAAACCTTAAAATTACTAAGTACTAGATCTACAAAGGACGCAAATGTCATTACAGAATTAGATCTTATCAAAATTACATTAAAAGCTGAAAACATATATAGAGCAAATATTTTTTGATATACAAATGTGATGACGAAAAATAGAGATCTATTGATAATTTATTATTTCAAGCCTTACAGTCGAAGACTCTAGATAATTAATGTCTATTTTCTTAAAAAAAAAAAAAAAAAAAAAAAAAAAATCCTGCGGATAGAGTGAGTTTTTTTTACCCGGCGTAATAAATTTTTAACGATCAGCCGGATCTATGCATGGAAGTATTTTTGTGTCGTATATATGGTGCCTTAATTAAACAACTAAAAAAACTAGCAGTATACTACAACATTTTAAGGGAAATAGTAGAAAATAGGTCAATATAAAAAGCTTAAGAAAGTATATAGGCTAATTTTTAGTTATAAAAATTAATAGGCTATAATTTATCAAGTTATGGTTCATAACCAGATAAGTTATGGATAAATTTATCAAGTTATGATTCATAACCGAACAAGTTAAGGATAATTATGAATAATAACTTGTCAAGTTATGATTCATAATCAGACAAGTTATAAACAAAAATAATAATTTAACCTATTTATTAACTCATATAAACTATTGACCTATTAATTTTAATTCATCTTAAATTTTAGTATATTTTTCTCTTTCTCCCACATTTTAATTACCATTCGTAAGAATGCTATGGGCTTCCAAATTTCAAGTGGGCCTTATATCCTTAATGACATTTTCTTTTTCTTTTTGTTTTTCTTTTCCTCCCTGACATGTAATTAAGTGGAACTTGCCAAGAAGGTTTATTGAATTCTAATAAGAACAAAAATCCATGCCTCTGATCTCATTGATTGTGGGTGAAGGGCCCATATGATGACGGATGACGGGACTTCTCTCTTTTCCTACCCTGGACTTGCACGATATGAGGGCCTGTCCCAACTGTTTTAAACTTTGGTAGAGATATATCACATAATTCATACATATATACTAAAATAATATATGAAAATATAATGTTAGTCATCAGAAATGATGATTATGATATGCTAGTTGTTCTACTAATCAATCGCTGCTTGCTATATGAAAGTTTCTACGAATGATCACACGGTGAAGAATTAGGATTCCGAAATCATTATAAATGAATATGTCATTAATTAGTTAGAAAATTAACTATACTCATAACCACGTACTAGTAATATTTCAAATGAGATAATAAGAACATTAAACAATTTCACAATGTAACTTCTTAAAGTTATTTCAGGAGATAATGAAGTGTTCATTATCTTTTATCTGTTACATACATTCATCAGCCTATTCCTTTTTTTTTTTTTTTTTTTTTTTTTCCTTTTCCTTTTAATTTTCTAGTACTATTCAATATTCTCTGAATTATTTCATGATCTGGAAACGGCCTTCTGATATCACACATGGGTTTTTTTACTGTTCTCAATAGATTCTATATATACTGAATAGCTCGTAATTAATGCACTGGGACATAATCAAATAATATTGTTTTCTGCAAAACTGATGATCATATGACACGAAATAAATAGGTCACCTATGCACATGATGCTTTATTTACATTCTGCAGAGAGACAGCATTCCGGTCAGATTAATGTTGGCGGACGAACAATTAGAATATAATGAAGTATGAACAATAGGTTTAAATAGTCTTAAACTCCAATTGATGACTCATCTTTCCCCCCACCACACGAAAAAGAGTCACCACAATCCAATTTCTATTTGGTTACGGTCATTAGTGTTTCCAGCAGTATAAATAACATAGTTTTAAATGATTTTGAAGTAAATAACACATTTTTAAGACGATTTTGAAATAAATAGCATGACAAATATTTATTTACACGGTATAAATACAATATTTGCTTATAGATACTCAATGTGAATACTGTATTTACCCGAGTAAATATGCAATTTAATTTTAATCATCTAAAAATAATCTATTTATTTAAAAACTGTTTCTAAAATATGGAATTTGCCCCTTCTTTTAGTTTCTACAACACTATATATATATATATATATTAAGTGTCGTAATTGAGAAGGACCATAAAATTCTTTTAACAATAATTTATCCATTAATTGGCTCTACGGCTTTATTTAATTTTGAAAACAAGAAGTCTTTGCCATGTTGTTGCTTGCAATAAGGGGTTAGCAAAAAATGATAGTTACGATACTTGAGAATGAGAAATGACATATAGGAGGAAACTCTAATCATCAAGAAGGGTGCCATATTTTCTACACCTAATTGCTTTATATTCTATATTGAGGATCTTTTTAGATCCATTCTAGATTCTTGATAAATGATTACCGTGATTTTTCTAACTAGAGATCTATTCTTTTTTTGGGAAATCTACCCAAGAATTTATGTTGATAAGAAAATGAAACTTTTTAGGAGAAAAGAAATCATAAGACAAGCCAAACACTAATTAGGCCACTTGCTGACCATTCCAAAGTCAATACATTTAAGTTCACATATATTGAAAGACATTATATATATATATATATATATATATATATATTGAAAAAGAGGTTCAAAGGGTCTTAAAGGAAAAATATATTCAGGTTAAGTAATTGTCCTGGACATGATAGATCCACAGTGTACACCTCAAATTCATGCACTACAGGTAGCGGTTTCATTGATAGATGCTGCGTATTTTGACCTTTAAAGATTTGTAGCGAATGTTTGTTACCTACAAAATGTTGAATAGGCAAAAAAAAAAAAAAAAAAAAAAAAAATCTGAGGACTTAAGAGCTGGTTTTAGAGACCCCCAAAACAAGTTGTCACAACTTTGAGGATTTATCTAGGGTTTAAAGAAGGTGAAGCTATTGGGCAGCTGGACATATGCGAATTATCTATTGTGGGTTTCGGTGCAAAAAATTAAGAGAGAGAGAGAGAGAGAGGGGTAAGAAAGTTAGGTTGGAGATGAGAGAACAACGGGGCGATTTGTTAGCCATAAAATACGGGTCAAACAGGTGGATGGTGGTACCATTTTCCTTACAATCTAAGACAATGTATTTCATAAATTACTATTCTCATGAGCTGAAAATATACAGTACTTCTCTCTTTCCTAATTTGCCTCCCTTTCATTCACCCACTTTGACATAACACCCCTCTCACAATCACAAGCAAGAAAACAACTGATCCCCTCTTGTATTGATTTGCAATATATATCTAAATTAATGCGCATATATATATATATATATATATGATAGATTTAGATGACAAGTCCAATTTTAATATCTTAATTAGTTTCTAACCGATCATATTATTAGATGTCATTAAATAGATTCAAGTATTAAAGCATAGAAAGTCAATTAAACGTCATTTCAAATCTTTTAAATGACATTGCATACTTAATATGGGTCTACAGTGTCATTTATTATAGAATATGTAATTAGCATGCGAAATATGCCATTTTGTTACACATACTTCAAAGGCAATAAGGTTCTTCTGTCAGGTTATTAATAATCAAATAAGGAAAACAATGCGATAACTTAACAAATTAAGTACAGCCTTGCTCTCAATTAATTAGCCGTTGACAGGACTACTTAAGATGAAAAATATTATTAAAGTGCGAAATTTGGATAGTTGAAACCTAATAGCTTTTGTTAGAGTAGTGATATTTAATTAGAATGCTTTCCTTTAAATGAAAAAGTAGGTGAGAATATTACACAAAACTATAGAGATCAGCATCAACACCTATATCGACTATCAATATGCAGTATACTTCATATGAGGCTAATATATGTCACGACCTATAAAAGATACATTTATATGAATCAAATTACCTTTAAGGTGTCCAGTCCTTTTCTCAAAGCGTTATTGATGTAGAGTAACTTTGTAGAGTAATTAAGCTCTGTCATCATACAAAAAATTGGATTGCACTCAATTGCATTTTTTATTTATTTATTAGTTATTTATTTATTTTATTTGGAGCTATAGTTTTCCAAGGCGAAGAACAAAATGTCACAAAGTACTCTTACCATAAGCATTGGTCAAATACGGGCCACAGCTTTGAACAGATGATTAAGTGACTATATATATATATATATATATATATATATATATATATAGCTTTGAACAGATGATTAAGTGACTATATATATATATATATATATATATATATATCACAAACTGATTGATAAGGAAGAAAAACTAGAACAAAACAAAGAATATGAATAAAAAGGAGAATTCGACAAGTAATGCAATTTTTTTTAATTAGGAAGTTAATTTGCTAGGTGCCATATATATTCTGTTTATTAATTTTTTTTTTCTTATATACAAAATGTCTCCTACAATAGTGGAGGGTTCTAAAACGAATTAAGAAATATCAACTTCTACCCATCTACCAAAAGGGGATTAATCAAAAGGAATTTTTTTTTAACTACTTAAGGAAAAGTTAATGAAGTTCATGGTTTACACACGACCCATATAGATCTACAGAAAAACGCAAGATTCACAGTCACCGGATCTGTATTTGCTTGGTTTTAATTAGATAGCTAGCTAGTTATAGCCATGCATCTTTAAGAAAACTTGCGGTTTCCATACGGCAATGTTGATCATTTAAATATATATATATATATATATATATATCATTAATTATCGGAACTAGATCGATCCCAGCCATGATGTGGGCGTTTTTTTATCAAGGTGTGGGGGTGTTCTTGATTTGGACATGAAACTAACATCCTGTTTACAGCTTACAATCAAATAAGCTTTTTAATTCTGATCATCACCAAGTCCATTAAAATTAGCTGTTTAATTTTAGGTGATTAACAGAAAACATATTGATGTGTTAATTTAACATATTGATGTGTTAATTTTCCAATACAGAAAAGAGACAACCAATTATATATTTGCTTATAAGGGCTCTCCCGAGATAGAAGTAACAATCACATGCGGCCACGAAATGAAATGTTGGATTCAAAAAGTCAAAATACATTAAAAGACTCACACGTGAGGAAGCAGTCTTAGAGCTGGCTTTCATATATTCAACACACACACACACACACACACATATATATATACGCATATATTATTTATAATATTCCGTCCTCTTTCTCTCTCCATCGTACACGCGCGCTTTCCTCCATTGATATTCATGCTCTATCTCAGTTATGTTTCTCTGGAAAAGAATCAATAATTCTTGATGAAATCCTCGTACATCAACCAGTTTGGTTTGATAAGATTATCAACAAACAAAAAGAATTCACCAATATATATCTCTCTCCTATATAAAGGAGTTTCTATATTCATATAATTAATTCCTTTTTGCCTATATCTTTATAATAAACAATACGTACCATTGGACCACTACTGATCTGGAATACCTTGCCTTTTAAGTACACTCTCTTAGCTGCCCTTATTTTACTTTTGTCTCTTCTCTTCAATTTCTTTCTCTTGCCCTTGCCTCTCTCTCTCTCTCTCTCTCTCTCTCTCTCTCTCTCTCTCTCTCTCTCTCTCTCTCTCTCTCTCTCTCTCTCTCTCTCTCTCTCTCTCTCTCTCTCTCTCTCTCTCTCTCTCAGAGCAACTCCACCTCCATAACACAGAGAGCATGCCTGAATGTCCAGAGAAAGGTAAGCAGTGCAAATCTCCTTCTCTCTCTATCTCTCTCACAAGTAAATGACAATTTCTACTTTTCTCCATCATTCCATTAATTGTGACTACTCAACAATAAACGTTCATCTTAATTAGTAGGACCAAAATGTTACTCATTAATTGCTTCAGTTCATACTAAAATAGTAGTTAACGTTGATCTTTTCCATGCATGCAATCCCATGTTTATATGATGGTCACAACTTTATTTCCCCATTGATTTCATCTTCTTCTAATACTACTATATACATATACATACTTATATATATATATATATGTATATGTATACAGGGAGAGATTTGATGAGATAGGCAAGAAGATTAAGAGAGAGTCAGATGCTCCCAGTAATCAAAATATGGGAAGAAGACATATGCTGGGTCCTCCCGGAACCCTAAATACCATTACACCATGTGCGGCCTGTAAACTCCTCAGACGAAGGTGTGCACAAGAATGCCCCTTTTCTCCATATTTCTCTCCTCACGAACCGCAGAAGTTTGCTTCTGTCCATAAGGTCTTCGGGGCCAGCAACGTGTCAAAGATGTTAATGGTAATAGTAAAAATCGTAATTTATTATTTTTAAAATTTTTATATTTTTATGATGAGAGGAGATAATTGATATATCAAAAGGTTTACTGTAGTAAGGAGTACCGCTACAGTCGCTGCATACTATAGGCGCTTCAAGAAATCAAATTATAAAAGAATGGGAATTTAATAAAAGTCTAATGGTTTTATAAACCTTCACCAACTACACTAATGTTAGATAATTATCAAAATGGAAATACATATTATATATAATAATTATTTTTCATTCTTTTAATATTTTGTGAAATTTAGGAGGTGCCGGAGGGTCAAAGAGCAGACGCTGCTAATAGTCTTGTTTATGAAGCGAACGTGAGGCTAAGAGATCCAGTCTACGGATGCATGGGTGCAATTTCTGCTTTGCAACAACAAGTTCAATCTTTACAGGCTGAGCTCAATGCAGTAAGGACTGAGATACTTAAATACAAGTATAGAGAAGCTAATGTTCTTCCTTCTTCTCACATGGCTTTGCTCTCTTCTTCTGGGGTCGCGGTTTCGATTGCTGCTCCGCCACCAGCCCCACCGCCGCCCCCACCCCTGTTACCCACAGTACAATCTCTTCCTCTTACTTCCTCCTCTTCTTCTATGTACACCCAACCAATTACCAACGTTGCAGATTTTAACACCATTTCAAGTGAAAATGTGTCCTATTTTGGTTAATTTTTATAAATTTCTAGAGTACCAAAGGGCCGGAGAAACCCCCATTTATTTTTCTTCATTATGAGAAGACGAAATAAAATAATAAGAAAGATAATATTGATATCTGTCGGGTTTAATTTCTCGGGCTTAATTATATATTTACTCTCTTTATCAACAGTAGTCGTATTCCATTAATTCAGTCCATATATAGTCTCTAAATATTAGTGTTGGTTAACATGTCCTTTCTTCATTGAAATATTTGCTTTCCCAGCTTTTTGATCAAGGTAGACATAAGTACTCTTAGACTAAACACTTTTCAATAATATTCCATATCATTGAATCCCCAATTATGTATATACACACACTGTATATATATATATATATATATAAATTATATTTTCTGTCAAATTATTATATATATGTTCTTGATCTAAAACTATAAGAGAAGGATACGAAATGCGGAGCAAACTAAATTTAATGTGTCTAGCGTTTTGAATGGGGAAATTAGGGAACCATCTAGAACTAGGAACTAGGATTGGAATTAATTTTAATAGAATTAAATAATGCATGTGGTGGCATTGCACGTGTGGTCGGGACCTAGTTGACTAGATACAGTATTCATGTTATTGCACATGTTAGGCTGTACAATAGAAGCTGGTATCATGAACTGTACTTGTTTGAAAATTGAAAGTTATCTTGAGGGCGAGACAAAGGGTATGGTGGTGATCTTCCCCATGTGGATTAGAAACTTCTTCGAATTGGAGTTGGAAATAATTTTTGGGAGTCATGCAACTTTAACCCACTTGCCATATTGCCTTGTCACCCACACTACGCATTTATACATACTGTTACAAATATTAGTTGTATAAATATATATACGTATATATATATATATATATATATATACATACATATGTTCTTGGAACTAGCAATTTGAACTTTTGATTTTCTCTTATTTTCATATTCCACTTCTTTTCCATATTGTTACACTTCCCCATCCTTTGCTTCTTCAATTTCTCTTTTTTTTTTTTGGGCTGTTTTTGCCTGTTAGCTAATTTTGGCATTATATTATGTATTCCACAAACGGGCAAGCGTCATATGTGATGCTATGGATCAATATGGAGGGATCTCTTTAAATTATAGAATCGTTTGAAGAAGGGAAATAACAAGAACGTAAGGTTAGTAACAAGAACGTAATTCACAGCAACCTCAGTGATAGCATTCTTCAGTTTAATATATATGATAATTAATGAGATTAGATTCCTATATCCATCATTTCTATATATATATATATATACATTTTATATATAATATATATTCATTTTTGTTTTATGATCATGAAATGAGAGTAATTAATGATCATATGCATTGCAAAATGTCTGGAAATAACTTACACTTTTTCATAGTACTTACAATAGTCAGGATTAATTTATAATGCTTCCAGCAATATGTAAACATTAGATTGGCGTGCAGATCTTTCATTATATATTCTTAATTTCTTTTAATTAAGTTCATTTGATAAATTTTCATTGTTCAACACTCTGCGTGATCACACTTGGTGATAATATCTGGATTGATTCATGGGAAGTAAAAGGAATAATAATTATTTAGAAATGTTATAATGTTTTATGACCATCAATATATCTTTGAAATAGATGAGTCAGTAATGGAATGCTTGAATGAATTACATAGTGTAATTAGGTGTCAGATTTATAAATAAAACAAATTAGACAAGATTACATCAAATAATGTACCTATATATATTAATTACGTGTTGCAACTAATTAGTTAAGTTAGATGTTATTTTGTGAAGTAGATGAGTGTATGTATTTGTTGGGTAGTCAATGGTGACAAGCGCTGAATATTGTTGAGTTTCCTTGGCGTGTGGATTTCAGCTTGGAGATCAGCAAGAAATTAGGGGAAAAGAGGAACCTGAATTTCATATGTAATATTAAATTAAATAATAATGTTAGGGATATCAAATCTAATTTTAATTTTTGTATCAACACATAAATTATCATTCTTTAAAAGATATATATTTAAAAATATTGTCGTATCAATAAACTATACCTACTAGTAAAATAATGACAATTCATAAGTTGACACTAAAATTGGAATTAGGATTGGTGGCCTAGTATTTGCTTAGTAGGAGAGAGCTTTATTGCCATCAGTACTATTCCCCATATTTGTGACAAGCGACCTTCTAATATTATATTCATATACATTCTACATATATATATACACAGAGGGGCACAAAAAATTCGGTCTCTTTCACAGAAATATCTAGAACCTCCCAGATAGATAGATGTGATGGGAATTTGGTCTTATGTCATGGTTGCTTAAGATAATGGAATCATGTTTGAGTTTACACTACATCCTTCAAATAATTCCCTCAAGTAAATTGTCTTCGCATCATCACGTAAGACCATCTTAATTTGCCATTCTTTAAAATGACCGAGTCAATTATTGAAGAAGCGAAGCAGCAAGGAACTTGTGTTTTTTTTTTTTGGTTAATTTATAGAAATCATATGGGCTTTGCTAAAGACGTCTTGGCATATATATATATATATATATATATATATATATATATATATATGCACACGCAATAAACGCACACGCGTAGATACAGACACATTGGTAATTGTTGATTATTCTCGAACTAATCAATGCATGTGAATTGAGAACTCCCAAGGTCTAAGGACTAATCTATTCACCGAGCATATGCATGCATACTTGGAGCTTACTCAACCCACATTGCAAGTATTGAGAAGGCATATTCATATTCATTACTGGAAGTTGCATTCAGACCCTTGTTAAAAGTTATAAACCCCGGGCACCGAAACATTCCGTGGTCTGTACGTATTAGGGTTTCTTCCTCTTCTTATTTTTATTATTATCAATTGATTTTTTTTTTTCTTCTTCGATCACCGACATCAGTGCCCGTCGGTAGAAAGTATTCTAGTCGAATATGGCTAAGATCACCAGTGTTGGTGCCTGATGCTAGAAAGTATTTTAGTAGAATATTTTTAAAATTCTATCAGAATATTTTAAAATTCTATTTTAAAGAAAATAGAAAAAATTTCTAACTGTCGCCGCCCAGAATCACCCCCACGAGCCGTCAGCACATACACCACAGCCGCCGCTTAAACACCCAACAGCGCTCCAGAGATCTACAACAACTCCAAAACTTGAGAACATAAGAACATCTTCAAAATCCATCTTCGGATCAGTTACGACTTTTGCCCTCAAACTCGCAATTGAAAAATAACATGCATGAAGGGAAGCTTTGGCGACATAATAAATCTCTATTGCTTTCTCCATATTCCGCGTGCCTGCAACAACAACAAAAAAAAAAAAAAAAAAAAAAAAAAAAAAAAAAAAATATATAGTAAGAAGCTCTAACATTGGAAACTAGTTCTATCTGGCAGACATTTATCTCTATTTTTTTTTTTTTGTCTCATTCTCGTAATTCATAAATCAAGGAAATTTCGTACTTTCAAAGAAACAAACATTAGCCAACATAATATTGTGTTGAAGCAAGAGACATAAATTAACATCATACAAACATATGACATTCAAAAGTCTCATCTGTACAAATAATGAAGTACGATAACAAAAGTGTTTGCATGCAAAAAAAAAAAAAAAAAAAAAAAAAAAAAAAAAAAAAGCATCGTCGTTGCAAGGACCAAAGTGATCTTTTAACTACTGTAACCACCATGTGTCCTTAGCTTCTCTCACAGTAAATGATCTCTCCTTTGGATTGCTTACTGAGAATTCCAAAGGATTAATGCTATTCTTGTGAAAAATTATAAGCGCACAATATTACTAACAAATAATAAAATGATAAGTAAAACACGAAGATTGTGTTAATTTTAATTAAGTACCGCAATTAGTCAATTCTAGAATTATTTGAACGACCGAATAAGAGATAATAATAAAGAAATAAATAAAAATAGAGAAATAAAATAATAAAAACATAATAAATAATTAAAACATTGTAGCAAAGGATTTCACTATATTAATCCACTCTAATTTCTTAATTCTTATTATTCAAGTTTATTACCCAGACAGTTGAAAATCCTTAATTTATTCAATGCTCTCAATTGGGTTAATTCCTATATGAATTACAACAATCAAACAATTATTAAGTTTCGTGAATTTTCATATAACGACCATACAAATCATGCAAGTATATTCATATCTCACTTGCAATTTTTGGAATTCAACACAACAATCCAAAAACATAAATCTCCTTTTTGTCTCATTATGAATTAACAAATCATCTAATTAGTGGTTAGTTAGTAAAAAATATTAAGAGCAAGAAAGAACACTCAATCTTAGAAAATAAACATTGAATAATTTGAATAAAAGAAATTTAAATATCATAGTCAGGCTACATCATAACTATAGCAAGAAAAAAATAAAACATAAAGAACAATAAATTAAAAGACGATATTGCTTCTTGCATAATTAAAGTACAAAACTATAGACCCCATTTATTTTGTTAGTTCGAATTACAACTCAAATTTTTTTTACAATATTTTCTCTCACAAAAATTTAAATTTAATTTTTTCTGCTGTAGTATTTTCTCTTACATTAATTTACTTTTTAACTTAAATTCTTAACTCAAACAAACGAAACAAACATGACCTAATTTAAAAAATAAAACCCAATAAAAGGTATCATAGAGTCTCCAAGCTTTTTCTTCTAAATCTTTCCCTTCTTCATCTTGTAGCCTCAATAATACCTTCTCTAATAATCAAAAACTTAAAATTAAACTTAGAAAAAAAAAAAAAAAAAAAACTCCTAAAAAGTACTCAAAATTCCCTAAAATAATTCCCATAATATTTTCTCTATCAGCTTTCTAATGGGGCTCTTATTTTGGGTTTCTGGGCGTGACCCTTGAAATTTCGGCTAAAAGGCTATTTATAGCCTCAAAATCCCACGCCAATCATCAAAGAAAAGTGAGCCAATTAGGCTCTCTGAGCAAGCACCATGTGTCGAAATAGGATTGGTGAACTGCGAACAGGGGAGGTGAGGTTTCAAAATTGAGTTGGAGGAGGTGCGCATGTGTACACGGCTCTGATGGAGGCGCGTCGCATGGGAACAGACACGCTGGTTGGGGGCTGACACCCGCTTCAGACGCGCCTGACTTGGCGTCTGTTGTGCACGTGCGCTGAAGATTTGTTGATGGCCAGATGATTTGACGGCTGAAAATCACGAGTGTAAAAAGTCTCAGATGCCGCGCATAGGGAAAGAGCCGATCCATAATTCCCTTTAATTTTTAATCAGTTTTTAGACCCAATTAAGCTCCACTTTTGTCATATTTTACTTTGCATATAATTTATCTACACAAATGAAGAGAAAATAATTATTTAGAGGAGAAACTAAACTAAAAATCAAATAAAAACGAATAAAAATCTCAAGAACGAAGTAAAATTAAGGCCTCATTTATTTTACGGATTCGAGTTGAAATGTGAGATTTTCTGAGAGTTTTTCACTGTAGCAGAAAAAGTTAGATGTAATATTTTTTAAGAGTTTTTTACTGTAAAAATTTAAAACTGAAAATTTGAATCGGTAGAATGAACGAGACCTAAATGTAAATAGTAACGAAAATAACTCTTTTATCAACTATCAAGAAAGAAGTAGCAATATCAAATTAAATAATCAATTAACTAGAATGAAAATCAATTATATACAGTTAAATAAATACAAATGAATTGCAGTTTTGTCATAGAAAATCATCAAGTAATAATATTCAAACAGATGAGCTTCTAGTGCGGACCCGTGTACTCTTTCTGCGAATGGCAATAATCGTCAATGGATTAGTTAGGCTCAACAACTTAATTAGCTGAGGCTACTGCTTCTCTGGCCTCTTTCAAGTTTCTAGTTCAATGATATTAATTAAGGTTCTCCTCGAGTCTGTTAAGGCTCCTATTGATTCCTTTGCTGTTAGGTAATGAGATTCTATAGCTCACTTCCTGCTAACTTGGCGGTTAACTCAGCCTCTTGTTCCATTTGGAGCAATACTCTTACTGCTTGTATCGGTCTTCTCATAGATTTTGGTCTCTTTAACAATAACTACAAGTACTACTACTTCTTGTACTGTTCCTCTCATGAGGATAGATTCTGTTATCTTAACAACAACAACCACCACCACCCAGTGGCGGAGGAGCCAAATTTCATTATTTTTAAAGAGGCTATAAATTAAAAACGTGATGAATGTTATAAACGCTAATAATATCAACATTGTTAGTACTAGTTAGAAGCATGTTTTACACATGTATATGTTGATCAGTTTATTGAATTTTTTAATACATCAATTAAAATTTTGAAGAGTTTAATTTAAAAAAAAAAATGAAAAAAACGGTGTTCATATCTTCAATAAGGGCAAATTAGAGAAAAGATATTTATGTGAAAATAGTAATCGAAGAGGGTTGTTTGAAAAAAAAAAACACTTAATTATGGATACATTTAGAAATGTAATTTTAAAGGTTCATTTATAATTTTCTTATAAGACTCACTTTTGATACTTATAATAAAGATTATATGAAAAGTATATTAGATGGACAAATTTTTTTTAAAAAAAGTTTTAACTATAGTAAATTAAAGAAAAATGATTCAATTAGTTTACACTAGAAAGTATAAAATTAATATGAAAAGCTCAAAAAGAAAAAAAGAAAAAACCAAAAAGTAGGAAAAAAATATTTATATTAGTTTTAATTAGTGGAGATGTTTTCAAAATTTTGTTAATGAATGGGGTATATTTGAAAAAAAAAAACTTGAAAATCTATAGGGTGAAAATTAAAAAACCAAAAATCAAGAGAGCATGAGGGAGTATATTTGAAAAAAACTTAAAAATCTATACGATGAAAATTCAAAAACCAAAAATTCATGGGAGCATATGGACCCCAGGCGTTATCTCCCCCTCCCCGCCACCGCCACCATCACCACTACCATTACTTCTAACTAAAAGTCTTTGAACCATTTTCGTCTATTTTAAATCACCAGAATAACCTACTACTATCTATCCCTAAAAAGTACGTACTAACAAAATCAGACGTACTAACAAAAGTCAAAAGTCTATTTTAGTAGTAGTAGTACTAACTAAAAGTGAAATAAGAAAATTTTAGGCATTGTTTGGTTCATCATTCGAATTATAGTGATTTGGCTTGAATTATAGAATTTGAATTGTGTTTTGAACTAGTATTTAGATAAGTAAGTAAATTATAATTTGAATTGAGAATAAAATCCAAATTGTGTTTGGGTAGAATGTTAAAATTGTCATTAGAGTTTTGCAACAAATATTATAAAACTTCATTGTAAACGAATTGTTTAAATATGCAATATGAAGGAGGATTTGTTGCTCTCTTCATTGTGAACATATAGAAAAAAAATCTTAATTAGAGTTGAAATGAAAAAGTTATGACATTTTTAAGTTTGAAATTGAAAAAAGCGAAAAAAAAGGTTTTGTTTGAACTGTTGTCAATAATCCGATTGTGAATTTTAAGGAATGTATGAATTTTAAAATCAACCATTTAAATCGTAGTTAATAATTTGAATGATCCCTCTTTATTTCTAAAACAAAGCACTAATTTAAACCTTTAGGCACAATTTGAGTTGAATTGTTTAGTTCAAATAGTTGAACCAAACATGAGGTTAGTAAATTTAAGGATGATTTCACTGCTACTACTACTAACTAAAATTCTAAAAGTCTATTCTATTACTACTAACAAAAAGTCTGAAAGTCTATTTTAGTAGTATTAGTAAAACTAAAAGTTAAACGAGAAAATTTTAGTGAATTTAAGGATGATTTTAGCACTACTACTAACTAAGGCCTTATTTGGTTAAAGATTTAAATTATTGATTTGGTTTGAATTGTGCTTATTTGAATTGTGGTGAATTAAATTGTGAACCTAACTGATTTTTAGATACGTACGCAAATAAGTTGTAATTTGAATTCGAAATAAAATCTAAATTTTGTTTGGATAAAGTGTTGAAGATTGTCATTAGAGTTTTGTGACAAATCTCATAAAGTTTCATTGTAAATGTCATTAAAAAATATGCAATATGGATGTGGATTTGTTCATCCTTTCATTATGAACACCTTAAAAAATCATCTCAATCGGAATTAAAACAAAGAGGTTATGACTCAATTAGAATTAAAACAAAAAAATTTTGACATTTTTAAGCTTGAAGTTAAAAATAGAAAAAAAGTAGATTCTTGAGATTTTGAGTTGCTTTAGGTGGTTAGAATAGACCCCTTTAATTCCCCAACCAAACATGTCTTTGGACTTTTGGGCCTCATTTGAATTGGACTCAAAGGTTTGAGTAGCTCAAACGACAGAGGCTAAGGGAGTGTTTAAAGTTGTTTTTGAAACTCTCAAAAGCACTTAGCACAATAAACGATGTAATTATAGTGTTTAATAAAGGTGCATATAAACACTTTGCACGTAAATCAATTCACTTTTTAAGTTAGTTTGAGAAGTTAGAATATGTAATTTTTAAATTCTACTTTTGCTTCTGCCTTTGATTTAAGTAAAAGTAGTGCTTCTATTAAAAGTACAATAATTATTTTAAAAGCATAGCAAACCAAACTGCAACCCAAACTGTCCTTAAGAGTCTAAAGTCTATTTTACTACCACTACTATTAGTGCTAACAAAAAGTCTAAAAGTCTATTTTAGTGGAAGTAGTACTACTACTACCTAAATGTCTAAAACAAGAAAAGTTTAGTACATTTAAGGATGAAAGAAAATTTTAGTACATTTAAGGATGATTGCCGATTATTATTCGCATAAATAATAAGTATACTCATCTTTATATTTTAAAATAAATCAACATCTACAACATATGTTATTTTGACAACAATATTATTTTAATCAGTTTATTTCAAAATACAAGACAATTAAATGCAATAATCAAATAAAACAAAATAAAGAACCGGAATTTCATTTTATACAATTGAATCCTTAATTAATTTGCACTTAATTTATTATTGGGTTAAAAAAAAGGTCCAAAATCTCCAAAATTGGGTTTAAAATAAACCCAAAATTGCTAAAAATAGCAATTGTTTTCTTTATGGCCGCTGGCTATTACCTGCGGCCCATAGCTCTAATGCACAGGCCCTTGGGCCTATGCTTGTCTTTTCTGTCACGGGCCTGAAGTGGACCGTGTCCCCTATTTTTTTTTTTGTTCTGGGCCGAAGCCCAGAATTTTGGAGAACCCTAGGGTCGCATATGCGACCCTTCTTGGCGGCCGCCAGTCCCCATGCTGCGGCCGGGGCAATAACTGTCCGGAGCAGCCCAACGGCTGTGCCTGGGAATCCAGACGCCGGCGGCGGCAAGCTCGCCGCCGACAACAAAATTTTCCTTTTTTTTTTTTTTTTTTTTTAAACTTTTCCTTATGGCCGCCGCTGGTCTACATCCTGCCGCGGCCACAGGCTGCGGCTACCCCGTCGCGCGCGGCCCAACGGCCGCACCCTTGATTCCGCAGCGCCGGCGGCTAAGGCTGCCACTGGCCATACTCTTTCTCCGAAAAGAGAAGACAACGAAGAAAGGAAAAAAAAGTTTTCCAGAAGAAAAAAAAACTTTCTTTCAATTAATTGTTTTACCAAATTTTCTTAATTCTCAATTTTCCAGACTATCAACAATAATGTTCGAAAATTATTCAAAATAATAAAAATTCACCAAAATTCATTATTCAACAAATATTGATAAAAATCAATCACCAAGAATTCATATGATTATCTACATGCTTTTCTTAACAAAATAAAGCATTTTTAAAATTTCATAAAAAAAAATCAAATGAATCAATCAATATGATATTCAACTAAGATATTTTTTAGATAAAAAAGCCTATTTTCTCTCAATAATTTTTTAAAATGTAAAAAAAAAAAAATCTCTCAATCAATATAATTCAACTTATTTGAGATAAAAATTCTCTCAATAATTTAATTTAATAATCAATTCTAATTTTACATTTTACATTCTAAAAATCATCATACTAAATTATTAAAAAAATAAGTTAGAATAAGTACCTGTCTCTATTGGTGTAATTTTAATTTTTAATAAAATTTTTTAAGACAACGAGCACAACATTTATTGATTTTCTCAATCAAATCTCCTTAGTTCTTTAATAAGTGTTTTCTCTTTAGATGAAAAAAAAAAAAAATTACCGTATAATTTAACATATTAAATACTATAATCTAAATTTATTTATATACTATTTTATTAAACTCCCATTAAATTTAATTAGACCAACATAAATATCTATCTATTCAATTTATACCTTATTAAAAAATTAATTAAACTTTTCATAATTAAATCACTTAAATTAACTTAAATAATTAAATAACTTAATATAATTATTAAATAAATATGTAGTCAACTCTCCTAACCTGCCACATTTCCTGTCTGATTGGACTTTACAGCTCAACCATGTATACACTAGTTTGTACGAAAGATTCCACAATGTTTTTTTTTTTTTTTTTAATGGACAATGTTTATTTATTTTATTGTAGCTATATACGACAATGGGCAAACAAAACCTTCTCAACATTTTGAAAATCGGCGGTAAATGTAGTACTCAATTTTTCACAATTTATTATTGGCATATATTGCTTTAAACGACATATATACATTCGATTCTTATTTTATTTTGTAACTTTTTAACATACATATTTTGGAACTGCGTTGAAAAGTAAGGTAGTAACGTGGTGAATGGTGAAACGACTTGCCAGCCGGATATGTTGCTAATTATATATGCGTTTTTTTAGCTATATACGTGTTGAATATATATATATATATATATATATATATATATGCAATATTGTCAGCACGCAACATTTTATTTTTGGCGGATCACTTCAATAATTTCTCAGATCAAACGACGTCTCTTGAAATAAACGACGATATATCAAAACCGACGAAGTCTCTCAGAAACGAACAGCATGAATATAAACGACAAGAGGTGGTAGCATTGAATGATGATGCCCGCTTATAAACGACAGCGTAATTTCCATACGACATGAACATAAAAGCGATAATTTTGAGAACACTTTGAGAACACGGAGAATGTTTCAAACGATAATGTTACTTACTAAAAAGACGTCTTTGAAAAAGACAACATATAACCAACAAAAGTATATAAAGACTGAAGAATATATTACAAACGAAATTAGGAAAGGAAAAACCCATACAAACGACATAATCTCTTACAAACTTCATTGACATGAAAACGACACCCTCTCATTCAAACGACAATGATTCCTAAAAATGCCAACATTTTTGGAAATCGATAAAACTCATAGAATACAACCCAGCAACGGTCAAAAATAGGAAAATAATAATATTCGGGAAATGAAGAAAAGTTAAAAAAACGACAAGAACCTATAAACGACTTAATTCTCATAAAAACGACAATTAATTTCGAAAAAAAAACTCAGAAAACGACAACGTCTCGCCCTACAGCATGACTTGGAAATAGGAAGCTAAGAATTGAAAGGCATAAAAGTTACTAATCAGAACATAATTTTATTTTCAAGCCATAACATAATAAGAGCCAAAAGGCTTTCTAATTAATCCTCCTACAGTTCTTCCTAATCTCGCCGTTGGATCCAGTGAGGGGTTTGATGTCTCCCATCTTGATCATGGCTGCCACAAAGTCGGAATTGAAGGTGCTCAGGCTGTTACTGTAGGTGCGCACTATGGAATCAGCTGACCCACCGTTGAAGAGCTGCTGGTCGGAGTGGAGGAGTCCCTTATTCTGGATAAGGTTTTTGTAATAGTTGTTGTCAAACGCTGTTGGGCTTTGGAGATCAAGTGGGGCCAAGTTGTTGTCCCCTGAGCCCGAAGTCCTTGGGCAGTTGGATCGCCTAGTTTGGGCCAATGAGCTGACTATGTTGCTTTCGTTGTATATGCGGGCCCTGAATGATGTGCATCTCGCTTGCCCAATTGTGTGAGATCCTAAAATTCGAAGCCCACATAAAAATATATTAGAAATTAGGAAATTTTCTAAGAGAGGAAAAGGGAATAGCAATATATATATATTTTTTAAGGTTATTTGAAGTAAATAGCATATTTAAAACATACTATTTAGTAGTTCAAGTAAGTGTAAAAAAATGTCATTTCTATTTTTTTTATTGTGCAGTTTAAAACGTTAGATCATATAAGAACTATAAAAAAATATTTTAATAGAATTAAATGAAAATCAGATAGCGCACAACTATACAATACACTTAGGAATTAGTACTTGTGATAAGACTTTGTATGTGTATGTATATATGTGTGTGTGTATAAATATATATATATATATATATATATATATATATATATATATAAAAAAGGCAATAATATACCGGCTAAAGCAACCATGTCCTTGGTGGAAAGGCCAAGAGCATTAAATCTAGAGATAAGCCTGTTTAAGTTAGAGGTTGGAGGAGGAATGCCGTTGTTTGCAGCAGTTCGGCTAGCAGTTCTAGCGTCCCTTCTTCCCAATTTAACGTCCCAACCTGGCCCTCCAAGCTGCAACGACATTGTGCCATAACCAAAACCCATTAATTTTGTATATATGTTCATCGACAATATGATTTACTCACCATTTTCATGGACAAATTTCATGCTCACTTCACTTGGTTTGTTGTAACTAGCACTTAGCGAGACACACACAAAATAAAACCAAAAAAAAAAAAAAAAAAAAAAAAGAGTTGCAAATTTAAAGAGGACTCACAAATTCAACAGAGTCTCTAGCAGCAATAGCCAAAATGTCAGCACATGAAACGACACCGGGACATACACCCTCCACGGCGGACTTGATGTTGTCAATGACCTCAAATCCTCGGGCTGAGTTTCGATTGGGAGTAGCGGTTTTCTCTCCGACGAATTTAGATGTGTCATCCAGGAGAATTGATCCATCACAGCCCTGCCAAGAAATACAAGAGAAAACCTCATCACTAAAATAGTTGGATACAAGGAGGTTAAAATTAATAACAAATATATAAATTAATGACATACAAAATTGTATTTCAAAGACTACTTTATTATATTAATATATATATATCTAGGTCAATGAACTTTTGACATATGCACTACTTTTCTTCAGCCATTGGCCAACGCTAAGTCTAATATTTTGAAAACTTTTAATAAACTTATAAAATACTAAAATATTAATACTACGTAGTTTAAACTGCATGCAGTTTAAAAAACCTATGAACCAAACTGATGCTTCATTAAAATAAAAAGTAATAGATAAATAGTAGAAGAAGAATTACATTGACAAAGCAATCATGGAAGAACAAGCGGAGGAGAGAGGCCCCCATGCGGGCCTCCTTCGCAACAGCGGAGTGCACGGCGTATTTGACGGCGGGGAAGAGCTTTGGGCAAGTTTTGGAGTAAAAATTGGTTGAGAGTTGAGCATTGGCATTAGTAGTACTGCTCATCAAGAGCGCAAGAAGAGCCAAATTGGCAACGACCATAAATTTTGAGAGAGAAAACGAAGCCATTTGGTTGAATAGTACAAGTAAGTACTATAAGATAGATTTCAAGCACTTGTAAATGTGCGATATTCTTGAATTGATATAATCAAGTACAAATTAAGTGACATTTATATAGAGTTTAGAGGACCTTCCCAAGGTGATTAGCGTCGGCAGGTGACCTAACACGTAGAATCTTAGTGCATGGGGTTTACTAGTACACGTTAGAATAACAAACATTTGAGGATTAGATTAATTAAAGGTTTCACCGCGTTTTTGTTTGACAAAGTAAAGTTTTTATAACAATACTATATATTTGTGTTATGTGATTCACAACTAATTGTCAAAGGAAGCTTTAGTGGTTGTTGAACTATTTGTCAAAAGCGGGATCCTACTAAACAACCCTCGTTATCTATGTTCTTCAGTATGTGGGGCCAAGTACCAATTGCAAAGAGTCAAAAAGGCCATTAATTAGAAGGGAAATATTCGGTTTTTCTTTTTTCTTTTTTTTTTTTTGCCCCACTCTTTTGCTATAGGATAAAACTTTTTGACCATTTACTGCAGGCTTAAAAAAGGAAAAAAATGTCGGAGTCGCATCACCCGCAGGCAAGGCCTCCTTTTGTTCCCCCCACTTTACAACAAAACCACTAATATTGACACCAAAACGAAGGATGAAACGCGGATGATTTCTTTGAAAGAAAGTAATTTTAATAGGTTAGAGAAGCTTCAGAGCAAACTTCTATTTTTTTTTTTTTCCCTTTAGTTGGAAGCACCTTTATTTGGTAAGATCAATTCATGTCGCAAATGTTCATGATAGGTTATAAATGATCTTTTTTCACTTCGTGTAACAAGTGATCGTATCTGTTTGGTCAGCTCAAAATTATTTTATAAATTAATATTTTAAAAAATTTATTTTACAAATAAAGTTTTTGTTAAAATAATTTTTAAGAAGAACTCGTTATATTTACATACATAAAAATTTCTCTTCCTTTAAAAAAAAAAAAAACATTTGAATGATTTTTTTTTTTCCTTTTCCTTCTTCTTATTTCTTTTTTATTTTGTAATTTTTACTAAACTAAAATGTTAAAGAATAGTGAGTTAAAAATATATATATATATATATATATATAGTTTTTAAAAATAGATCTCTATGTTAAAAAAAAATAATAATTCAAGGTGCTATTTCAACTAGTTTAATATATATTCACACAAATACTGAAAACTACGTGCAAATATATAACATACAAAGCAGCTTTCAAGATCTGAGAGTTCTGGACAAAAGTAATTCAAAAACCCACATTCTGTAAGGATCCTATGTAACTGAATTGATCATCATATATACTCATGATTCATTTGGTTGCAGCCAGTGGCGGACACATATTATATTTGATAGGTAATTATTGATAGAAACGGAATCATTTAAAATTTATCTATATACATACACGCGAAATTCTATTGTTATAAGAGAAACATTCCAATTTCGTTATTTATTATATCGATCAAATTGTATGGTAAAGTTATAAAATATAATCAAATCCAATCTTAATCCTGTTCATTTGGTGAGGCAAAAATGTTATAGAATTTGAGATCAACTTGTGCCCATCCAAACTCAAGCCTTACTTTACTAATCTTTATCCTTACCGTTTGTTCGAGTGACACGTATACTTCCAAGGTGACTTTCTCAATCAAGTTAACTTCTTAATTTGCGGATTCAAATCATCTATGTAATATGTACGGAAATTTGAATCGTTACAATATGCTAGGAATATTACCATTTTGTTATGTCTATGACTCGATAACCTAAAGCTAGAAGATAATTTATAATCATTTTCATTTACATAGTCAGACCTATTAGGTATATATGCTTATGACTTGTGATACAAGCTTGTTAACTTTTGCTACGAACAACATTATGAAACTTAAAGAAACAAATAAAAAAAATGATAATATAGATGTCGTTGAATATAATGTGTTGTCTTTTTGACTTTCAAGGCGTCCTCCCAAGTTCTTCTATTAATCACTTTTTTAAAAAAAAAATAATAATAATAATAATAAAAATAAAAAATAACAATGTAGTCCCGAGCACTCTTTAAAAATGGTACTTGTTTTCATTTAAATCATCTTAGATAGAGAAAATTGCAAACACTAACCCTTAAACACATCATTTTAGAGTTCTATTATTTTGCTGTGATAAGTTACTCTTTTGATAATAATCTGTCAAATTGTAGATAATAATTTGTTAAATTTTAGATAATAATTTGTTAAATTACGCCCAGTGGGTCCGCCGGTGACCAGAGACCCGCCGCCAACGATATCTGTCAAATTATCGATAATAATATATTAAATTACTTACTTTAAAAAGGGTAAAATTTAATAGGTCAATATTGAGACTAAAAAATCTTGGATGATATCATTTTAAGGGGTATTTGTCAAAATTACTCACTTAGATAATATAAGTGAAAGTGACAATCTTATTGAATTTAGATAATGTAGATACTCATTTTTGTATAATGCCCTTAAGACGAACGAGTGATAGAGAAATAGCCCAAAAACCTCATTTCTTACCATTGGTAACCCAAGAAACCCAAAATCCATCTCTGGAAGCTGCCCATTAGCAAAAGAAGAACAAATTTTCCCATGTTTCAAGTGGTCAAAAGAGATCAAAAGCCCACATCAAGACTGTCTCCGGTTGCCCTCTGCCCTCGCCTTCGAAAAGAAGTCAAACTCTATAAAAATAGTCCAAACAGTTTACTAGAAAGCAAGTTATTTGGAGTTCCCCGGACGTCAAGAAATACTGAAGTGGAAAGCCTTTGCTTGGTCAAACGTTTCCCTAGAGCCTCTCAATCCGTGAGAAGACCTGATCAAATCGGTTAGACTTATGTTTCTAATTTGTCCACGTTCCATTCTATTTTTGGATTGTTGAGCTCCATTTTTAGAATTACTTTAACTAAATCCAAAAAATAATGGAAAACAACCAGAACAATTCTTTAAAATTTCATTTTCCCGTTGGGTGCGGCATGCACGTCCTTAATAAAACGGGCAAGGCATCAAGAGTTTTTTTAGCTTTTAACGTTGTGGCAGACAATGTTAAATTTAATGGTATGGATTATTTTACGATACGGTATGAAAATCACGTCCTAACCAACAGGGCAAAATTCACAAATGTAAATTTTCATCAAATGTCGTTAAATAATCATATTCTCAATCTCATATGATTATAAAATAATATAACGATTTTAAAATTACATCTTAAATCTTTTTTCCTTTCATAAAATGCTAAATATGACCTTGAGGTTTCTTCGTGATGTCTGAGAACATTACAGGATTGGTACATTGAGTATACCATTAGGTAGTCCCACAGGAAAAAAAAAAAAAAAAAAAAAAAAGATTAGAGCAAAAAGGGCGAGGATAAAAATGAGAAGCTAAATCAGTATGCCAAATCAAGTGAACTTATTTATATTAATTTTGCTTCAGACGAGGAGATTAGGAAATACCTACAAATAAAAAAGAGCAACTAACACGTACGTCCTATTTTAAGCATCTCGTAATAATAACATAAAAAAAAAAGTACAAAAGCTCTAACTGAAACTTTCTGTTAAGTTTTTTATTTTTATTTTTATTTTTTTGTTGTCACACTTGTAAACCAAAAGGAGACGTGTCAAAGGTTTTTGGTTTGATCTCAATCTCAAGTACACAACCCTCCTTCTCTTCATTCAACTCCTTCTTGTAAATGTACTTACTTGAAGCCCACAGAAATACTCCAAGGTTGAGCGTAGATATAACGAAAAGGAAACCATAATAGAAATCCAAGTGACAGTTATTCAAGTTATTCGCAATCCAACTTGTCCTTCCATTTCTCCCAGTAATCTTGTCCACCATTGTCACCAAGAAACTGTTCAAGAAATTCCCAACTCCTATCCCACTGGTGAAGAAAGTTGTCCCTAAACTTTGCATATCTTCCGGTGATTGATCATAGAAAAACTCCAAGAGTCCAATCGCATTGAAAACATCAGCTATCCCTATCAGAACGTACTGAGGAATTAACCAGAATATGCTCATGGGGACAATTTCTTTAGGCCCTGCAATGTGGTGCGTTTTTATGATGTGCATTCTGCGAACTTCGACCGCATAGGCAATGGCTATGGCGACTATTTGGATGACGAATCCGATTCCAAGCCTTTGGAGAAGCGTGATTCCTCGGGGATTCCCGGTTCTCTGGCGCATGAACGGTACGAAGTAGCGGTCGTACATCGGAACGGCGATGAGCATTGAGATGGTGACAAAGCTGCCTAGAGATGCTGCCGGGATGCTGAATCTTGAGTTTAGGCTTCTGTCTAAGGTGGTGCCTTGTTTGACAAAGAGAGTGTTGATTTGAGCCCAAATGGTGCTTGGGATAAGCGTCACAAGCCATATTAGGAGCATACCAAATACGAGCTTGACTCCTTCCACCTGAGTGACGGTGCACGGTGGTCTTGAGGTGTCCATGCCATTTCCATCTTTTATTGCAGCCTTGTCCAAGAACCTGAATTTAGTCACAAATGGTTAATTCCTTAATTTACTTTGTCCATGGCCAATATTTGTTGCTGCCCAAAGAGTGCCACATTTATATGTATACGAGATATTAGGTGAGCTATATATTGCCGGGTTTAGCCACCTCTTTTGAAAAAATATCTGAACGCTATTCCTTGCTTTCTTTTTATATATATATATATATATATATAATATTATTAACGAGATCCAATCACTCAATGATTGATCAGTAAATTATTGATTAAAATTAGTTAAACACTTATTATGTCGGTCAATCAGTTTTTGACTACTAACTCAATCAGTCAATTTGATCAGTTTTTTAAAAAATAGACATGTTTCTGATTTAAACAAAGTTTGAGACATTTATTAAAATGATCCTTTATAAAAGACCATTTTCCCAGATATCCTTACACACACACACACACACACACACACACACACACACACACACACACACACACACACACACACGCACGTTTGATTAGATAATCTAAGGGTTAACCATGGCACGTTAGCGTATTCTTTTGGTACAAATATTTTGAGGATTCTAAATTATAAATATGCGAATTATAGATTACTTTTTGTTTATATACATTATAATATATGCTAATTGTAGTTGGATTTGATTTTAATCTTTTTTCCTATAAATTTTAAGTTCAAAGAGTACTATTGATAGTAGTAGTGGAGATTGTGCATGCCACCACCAACTACATATATTGTGTTTGATTTGCAGTTTTTGTTTGGACATGAGACAATGGTGGGGCAGGAATGTCAGGCCATCCATGGTGATATCTCCTCTTCCTCCATATCAGCAACAAGTTGGTTAAAAAGATTCCCAACATTCATTATATATAGAGAACAGAGAACAGTGCACATGGAAAGAATTTATTAGAGAAATAGAAAGACCTACCCAACCTAATGGGGTCCTTTCAAGTCCCTACAATTTTTTTTTTTTGCACAGTAAATTTCCTAGTTAAAATGCACACAGTGGGCGGCTAATACTTGGATTACATCCTTACTCAGCCACCAATTCCTTTTAAAGGATAGGATGGGTATCTTTCTAAATTGATCATTTTCTTTAGATTCTATCCTAGATGGAGAAGGCTATCATTTCTTGGCTGCAAATGTTACACCATCCGTACAATACTGTACAACCACGTACTTAAAGGGCCAATAACAGCAAAAATTTGTCAAATCTTGTGGAATATATAGTTTTTTAATTATGAGTTTTTTGGTATAGGTTATTATAAAAATACTCTATCGGGTCTTATTTGAATCATCAGATTTGTATCAGGTGTTAGGAAAAAAGTGTATGTGTATGTTATCATACATGAAAAGTGGGTGAGAATGTGAAGTGATTTATAGACGTGGAAGGACTCAATGCCTAATAGGTTAACTTTTTAAGTCAAGTTAGGCTCTTGAAGTATGTTAGGTCAGTTTCACATGTACTGTCTCCCCGACAAATAGTATCAGAGCCGATGGTTCATATGAACAAAGCGATCACACTCGGTTGTAGTTCTCACGTTGCCTCCTGTAGAGAGTTGGTGTTCCTGCAGTTTGGTGGAGCATTGGTGGACTCGCATGGTTTCGGCTCTCTTTTCCATGCTCGAGTTGGCTCCCGTTTGGAGTGTGCTACTTAGATGTGCCGGCTACTAGACACTTTGATTTGAGGGGGAGCTCGGTGAACACACACATGAGGGGAGATTGTTGAAAAAAAGGCATGTGTGTTGTCCCACACGGAAAGTGGATGAGAATGTGAAGTAGTTTATATACATGGAAAGACCCTAGACCTGATAGGTTAATCTTTTTTGGTCAAGTTAGACTCCTGAAGTATGTTAGGCCAGTTTCGCATGTGATGTCTCCCCAATATCAGGTTCTCTTAGTTTTATATATTTTTTCATTTCGACGTGATTTTGATCAAATCTAATGAAACATGCACTACTGAGACTATCAAGGAAAGCTCTGTCTAAATTATAGCACTACAACTGTTTAATTAGCAATAATAAACTTTCATCATTAGTCAATAATTTAGAGCTTAATCAATGCTAATTGGTGTTTATTGAGCAACACTATCTTACACAACGGTACTACTGCTAAAAACACTTCCATGATCAGAACAAGAATAATTTAAATCAATGGAAAAAAATCACGAGTAAAGTTAGTAGAGCTTACCTGAACATTGGAGTGTGATGAACCTTCCGCTTTCTGGTATTTGTGTAGTGCTGAAGCTCAAACTCATGAAGCTCCAAAGGGCTGCTAGGGAGCTCAAGTTTCCTATTTTTGAAGGCATTAATTGGGACTTGAATCAAGTCTTTTGCAGGGCTTTTGGTTTTCCTAACTTTGTGCCTATAAATTGGTGTGCCTAAGTAGAAGATGAATAAAGAGAGTATGAGTCCAACTGTGGGAATCCCGTATCCCAAACCCCATCCCAAGTTCTCTTGAATGTAAACAAGTCCCATTGTGGCAAATAGAGCACCCAAGAAGGAGCTAAACATCCACCAATTGAAAAACGACACCTTAAGCTCCTTCTCACGGGGGTCAAAATCGTCAAATTGGTCCGCACCAAAGGTGGATATGTTGGGCTTGGTACCACCTGCACCAATTGCTATGGTGTAGAGAGCCAAATAGATGAAAGCAATCTGTGAATCACTGGCCTTGTTGCATACTTTGTTTGTACAAGTTGGCTTAAAGCTTTTGAGTGAAACTGCTAAGGTCAGAAGCATCATTCCCTGTTCATAAGTTGAATATAAATTATTGTTGTTACTAATTCGTAAATTAAACCATATATATACATGCACATTATAATGTATAGGACCGGAAAAAAAAAAAGATAATGTGACTTTGTCAATATTATTGGAAATGGAAACAAATATCTTCAACCAATTTGCATCATGCACGTGGAACACATGGTATAGACAAAAAAAAAAAAAAAACCATGTTCTAAGTGTAAAGATGTAGTTGGAGATGCGGAATTTCAATGATTTCCTAATTTTTCATTTGAATGACATGCTTTGAGCCTATTATTCATTGTTTGATTAATAGGTGTTTTTGTCAATACGTACAAAATTCATGTCTTTCTCAATTCAATAGTAAGCTCACATTTTCCATAAATGCGGCGTATTAAAACAGAATCATTTATTAGATCCTAGATTCCTATTTAGTGTAAAATGGACAGGATAACTACTATATATAAATAAAATAAATAGAGCAAGCTTCGATATTTTTTAAAAACAGCTCACATATCCACTAAACATCACTTGAGCTCGCCTCAATTGGCTAATTTTTTAAGCTTAGAGATCATTACTCATAAGCTTTTTTCTTCTTCTTCTTCTTTTCTCTCACTTCCTCTCTCTTTGTTTTTTGTTTTTTGTCTTTTGTTTTGTTTTGTTTTGTTTTGTTTTTTTTTTTTTTTTTGGCCAGAAGTGGTCATAAGTTTTCATTTGTTCAGATATCCAGTCACTCATTGGTCCCACATGCAAAAATAATAAAAATCTATTGGTGGTTGAGATTAAAATAAATCCAAACTATCTATTGTCCACAACCAGTGAACCTGGAAAAGACTAATTAGTGGTTGTAATCTTAATCCCACTCATAATATTCTCCCTATACACTTGACATCGATAATGATCAAGATAAATGTAAAATTAAATAGCGCGTTATCTCCAAGATTAAGATAGTAATATAAAATTAAAGATGATAGGAGAGTTAGTGGATATTATTGACGTATGATAATAATGATTATTACCATGACATAAATGAGTGAGGAGATAGTGAAAGTCCAGAAACGACCAATGTAGGAATCTGCTATGTAAGCTCCGAGAATGGGTGTAATCCACACAGATCCCGACCAATTATTCACATTCCTCACCGACGACACTGTGTCCTCATGTAGCTGCCTCGTCAAGTAGTTCACCAAGTTGGAGGCTATCCCATAAAACGCCATCCTCTCAAATGCTTCATAGCCTTAATTCCCCACCAAAAAAAAAAAAAAAAATTTGTCATCGTAAGATTTAGTACAAGACTTTCACATGGAGCGAAGAAAAATAATAAAGCAATGGATATATATATATATATATTTAATTATTATTATTATTATTTTTTAATCAATCCAGAACGGTAAACTGACAAAAGAAAAACAGCCGGAAATAATAATCTCTATTTTAGCAGGTTAATGTCAATGGCTGCCATATAATTATATTGATTATAAAAAGTACAGAAGAATATTTATATATATATATATATATATACACACACACACACACACACACACACACACACACACACACACACACACGAGAAAGAGTATATATACGACGCTTACCAACAAGGAAAGCACAAGCTTTCCATTTCCCAGTCTTAGAAGCAAGCACAGGGCGTCCACGAAGATCAACAGTGCCATCTTGGGTATACCGTTTGGCTTCCATGAATATCAGAGATTCTTCTAGTGATAAGCTAAGACTACTAATTATGGAACTTGTATACTATCGAAGGAAGTAGTGGTAGTGAACTTGTATATATGACACATATATATACACACTTATGGGCTATATATGGCCAAGAGATTGTACGCAGAAAAAACTCTTAAAAAGAAGTCAAAAAGACAGTGGAAAATTACAATCTCAATTCATTAGTCAAATGTTATATCTATCTAGCTCATGAATATATACTTGGATGTAGAAAATCATAATTTTATTTATAAAGAATAAACGGAGAAGCTAGTGTGTGCGTGCGTGTGTGTGTGTGTAAACTCCAGAATAGCGAAACCCTGTACAAGAGATGATCAATATTAACTATTAATTACCCCTCCACGCACGCCACATCACTGCAAAGCGATTAGCCTCTCTCACCCTTGAGGTGACGGGACGCTCCTCTTACCACAAACCATATTCTTATATATATATATATATATATATATATATATATGGACGTGTGTTTATATATTTGTTGGATATTTACACACCAAGAGAAAAAAAAAAAAAAACGACAATAAGTTCATTTAAATTATAATAAAATAACGTGGCATAAGTTAACCCCACTCGGTAACCACGATATAAGTTGGGAAAAGGTCCAGAAGGTACGTTCTACAAGATCAATTATTATAACATTTTGGTGAGTATATATTGGTTAGTGTGGTGTGCACATTTCCAACCATTTAATTCCACTCCATGCCACTTAAAATGAATCACATTATTTGGATATATAAAAAAGTCTTTGTGGCTAAAATATACACCCCCAATTTTATCTTATTACGTAATCAGTAATATTAATGACTACCGCTGTTTTGTTCTATTAGGAATATCAAGGGATGAGAGAGGCAAATGGCTTGCATTTTACCCCATCTGACGCCTTCAGGTTTCATAATCTAATTAATCCAGATAATTTAATATACTTCTTACACTCATTATACCATGGTGTCTCTGCATTATTCATCATCTTATCAAATAACTCCAATAGGTGCACAAATCCTTCATCTATATCATTAATTATATCAACCATGTTACTTCAATCATCTTCATGATCAATATCAACGTTATTCCTCTCAATTTCCCTAACAGTTGAAGATGAACTTGAGACCTCTTCACCGTGCCATATCTATGGTTATCAGAACAAATGGAATCTAAGATCTTACATCAATTATTTTCATATTCCCTTTCATTGTATTTTTTGCAAGGAAATAAAATTTTCAACCCCTTTCTTATATTCATTACTCAACTTCTTTACAAACATCTATTTTCTATCTATTGCTACACAACAAAACCAAACAATAAATATCTCACTTACTCAAACACATAAATTATAGTCCATCTCTATCAAATCAAGACAAACAATAGAAACCTAGCATCCATATTACTTAAAATCATAAAACCTAAATAAATTTCATCATCTACACATCAAATTCAAGACATGCAACAAAATCTAACACCCATCACTACATATATAGCATATTAAAATAGTTATGTTATATATATATATATATACACACATATATATATAATAGAAATTCGGTTAATCTTATGTGGGTATTTTACTAATATATATATATATATATATATATACACACACATTAAATATTAGAATTTACTGAAAATTATGAGTGGGTAATGAAAATGGTTTCCCCCTACTTACTAAACTCTTCTCGCGCACTGAGGGCAGAGAAAATTTCAATCTGCCCGCGTAATCCCCAAAAATTTCATACGTTGAGGGAAAAGAAAGAAGGCCATGCCAAGTCACCCAAAGGAAAAACTCACAGTGGAAGCAACACTCGAAGCCCTCTTCTCAGCTCGCAAGAACTTTTCTTCCTATGCGCGCTTAATCCCTAAAATTTTCTTTCACTGAGGGCAAAGAAACAAGCCTTACTCGAATGGCTATCTTCACCCAAAGGAAAAAAATCTCACTAGAAGCAACAATTGAAGCCCTCTTTTGAGCGAGGAAGAAGATTTCTTCCTCTCCACGTTTAATCCCCAAAACTTTCTTCCGCTAAGGGTAGAGAACAATCCCCACTCGAAGCATAGGTTTCTTCTGGTTAAATCAGCCCAATACAGGTATGGCTTGAATTTATTCGCTTCTTGAGCCGTTAACCGTTTTTCATTTCTGTTGCTTATACGCTTTTGTATTTAATCTGTGATGAATATTGGGTTTTCTGGAAATTCCTTAGTTCTATAAGGAAACCCTTAATCTCTTGGTCATAAAATGTTGTTCGCTTCTAATCTTTTCCTTTCTTTTTTCATTTTTGATAGATTTATGTACATTTGCTACAATCCTCAATCAGAACAAGGCATGTTATGTTTCTTTGAGTTTTTTTTTTTCTTTGTCTTAAGTGAAGAACCATGTTTATCTTGATAATATTATCAATATTATTCTTCATACACTAGTTATCAATAAAATGCTTATTTTGGATATGAAAATTTGAACTTTGATAGTGAATCTGGGATTGACCTCATTAAAGAGAGACAACTTTTGTGGTTGGAGGAGATTTGGGCTGACGGTTGAGAAATTTTGATGAGAAAATATTGATTTTTGTTGATGAGAAACTGCAGGTTTTTATTGTGCTTTGAAATTCCTTAGTTGTAGAAGGAAACCCATAATCTCTAGGTCATAAAATTTTTGTTTTTGATTGATTTGTAATTAACAGCTTTGTTTTTGACCCTCAAAGACACCAACGTATGTTCTTTTTGACCCTCTTAAGGATTTAGATTATTATGGTCTTTTTTGGTTTAGTCATAGAACATATGAGCCTTTTAGATTTCACAAGTCTTGTTCCATTATTTGTTTACCAATGTTCTATAGAAAAATGAGAGTATTCTTTAGTATGGTGATGAAAAAGATATATGTATTAAGTGTGTTATCTTTTTTTGTTTGATCTGGTATTATAATTATGTTAGACTAAATTTTATTTCTTAGTTACAAATGTGATAATTAATTTAGCATTATGTTAATTATGAAGTCGATTGATGATGTTAGGCTGCTTGATAAAGATTGGGTGCGTGATAACAGGTGAGTAAGATTGAAATTTAGTTTTTGTTTGTCTTAGTCATTGTAGTTATAGAAATCTTAGTGTTGACCTTTTTATCTATAAACTTACTGAGGAGTATATGCAAAGCGCTCAAAATTTCATAACATTCCAACTTAGAGGAATACAAGTGAAGGTGCTCCAGAACTTGAGGAGACACCTATTCGGAGGTCTCGTAGATTGCAAGGAGTTGAAGCTTCTCCTCCAATTAACAATCCAACTCAGATGAATACAAGTGAAGGTGCACCAGAACCTAAGGAGACAACAATAGAATCTATAGGAAAGTCTAAAAATCCAAATGGAAAGAGGGGGAGGACAGATGAAAAGAATTACCTTAGATGACAGCGGTCCAATTTATGTGAGATTCAACGCAATGGGCCAACCAATAGGTAGCGGATTAGTTAGCTTGTCTTCCTTTCTAGGGCCACTTGTTAGGAAGATTGTTCCCGTAACAATTATTGATTGGAAAAAGTTACAACCGGGAATGAAAGAAGTGCTTTGGAAAGCTATCCGGGTATGCTTATGACTGTACGAGAGTGCATTATAGTATATATCTTATACTAACATGTATTTGATAATTACAATATTTTTGTTGTATTGTGGACAAGATATAAAGTGGATAAACAATACAGAAGCATCAAATATTCAAGAACATGAGTGCCATTTGGAGGGCCTCAAAATCAAGATTACTTTACCAACTTAAGAAAGCCAAACATGAAGAAGAAAGACTAAAATTGAAGCCTGATAACATCAAATCAATTAAAGAGTGGAAAGCTTTTGTAAAGGAGAAAACAAGTACAGCTTTTCAGGTATAATTAACTTAAAACCTTATTATTTTCTCTCATTGATAATTCTAATATGTAGTCCATATTTATGCATATGGTGCTTTCTTTAATTTTTTAACTAGGAAAGGATTAAAAGTATCAAAACATGAGGAAGAAACTACTTCCACATACAACCAGCCGCAAAGGATATGCTCGCTTGATTGAAAACATGGTACATTCATAACTATCCTCTTATTTTACAAAATTTTGAAGAATTTTCTTTCAATGATGTGAGCCTGAGATTTCTCCTTGTAGACTGCAAGTAGATCGAGCAAGTCTCAATTAAATAGAGTAATAATTTGGACAAAGGCACATGAGAAAAAAAAAATGGTGAACCTATCAATTCAACAACTGGTGAAGGCATTACAAGAAAAACTTTAGCTTATCGTATTGTTGTATATCAATTTCTATATTGTTGTGCTTATACTTATATGCTTTTGCACATTGTTGGAATAGGAAAATTTGGAACAAATACAAAATGAGAGACCCACTTTTGATCAAAGTGATTTGCTAGATGATGCTCTAGCTTCTTATTTTGGTCCTGACCGGAATGGCCACATGAGAGCAATGAGCCTTAAGATGACTAAGACAAAACATTCTATTTTGTCAGAACGAGATGGTCACTTGCAGGCTTTGCAAGATAAATGTAACAAAGCAGAAGCAGATATCAAAGAATTGAAAGAGATAATTTCTCTATAACTGAAAAGTCATGTAAGTGGCATCAGAAGTGAGGATCAATCTAATGCAAACGTGCATTCACCAGTGGTAAACAATCAAAGTCAATTGCTTAACATTGAGTTTTTAAACGGGATGAAATCAAGTTTTTCATATGCTAACATTTTTTATTTGTAATTGCTTATGTTCATTGAATTATTGTCAGAGTGTGAGTACTAATTTATCCAAAATGACCAACAAGTGTAAGCTATTAGATTAGGTTGGAACCAAGAAGTTGTTGCTGAAGGGCGTTTGATGCCAAGCGACTCGAAAGACCTCGTTCACCATGTACCTCTTAGATCGAATGAAGTTAGAGTGTGGGTGGATGTGGCAAAAAAATTGGACGCTTTCTTGTGGAGGCCAACGAGTGAGATGAGAACCATTGAAGAAGTAATTTCAAGTAATGTGGCATGATCTGTTGATAAAATTTTAATGGGGTATGAAAAATCTCTACTAGCTGCAAATTTGTTTTAAGCAAAACATTATATGATTGTGATAACAAGTTTTTTTCTCTTCGGGTTTAAATGTAGGCAATGAAGACTCATGCTTTCTCTAACTATCTACATAACAATACATGTAAGATACTATCCATCTTATATGTTTGACATTCACTTTTTGCGTAGTGCATCATTAAAGCCATGTTTCCTCTAACTCACTGCAAAACATATGTGGATGTGGCTATGTAGTTGTGAATGATGTAACTAGTCCTTATTTTATTTACAGGTTAAATAGTGGAAGTTTTAGCTATGTTTAATTATTGTTTTGATAGTGGACCACTTTCTTACAGGTTAAACAGTGGAGATGACTTTTTTGTTGAAGCATTTTGTCAAGATGGAAGAATTTACTTCACCATGTCATTTAGCTAGACGTTTTGAATACTTTGACATCTCTAGCTATTTCTCTATTTTCTTTACTTGTTTTAAATGTTAAGATTCTGGACAAATTGTATGACTTATGTTGTAGAGATGATCTTATTGCCAACTTGGTAGATTCTGATAACAATTGACACGTTGAATGTTTTTATATTTTAATTAGAATGTTCCTATTTGGATGTAAGATGTTGCTCATAATCACTATCTATTTGAATGAATTCAAAATGATATTAACATAATAATATTAGATAGGACATTAGTATGTATTACTTTTACTATTGGCAAAATATTCAATAATAATTTTAAAAAGCTACAAGAGTATGAACATAACAAGAGAGAAAAACTATTGAGTTGTACCATAACAACACCAAATAGCTGTAAGAGGCTAAAAATAACATGTCTAAAACGTTATAAGACCTCAATTTTGTGGCGTTTCTCATATCGTTCTTAGAACGCTATGTTTATGTAGGATTTTTAATAACGTTCAATAACCTAGCGCTCCACAAAACGCTATTGGTAGTGCTTAATAGCGTTTTTGGTTTGCTATTGATAATGATATTTGTTGTAGTGCATATTACTCAATATCTTAAAACGTAAATTAATTTCATCATCAACATCAACAAATTTTATCAACAAGCACCCAACATCTATAATACTCAAAACCATAAAATCTAAATAAATTTCATCATCTACCAAACAAATTCAAGACATAAAATAAAAACCCAACATTCATTTTACTCAAGACCACAAAACCTAAACAAATTTCATCATGTACTAAACAAATTCAAGACAAACAACAAGCACCCAACATCCATAAAACTCAAAACCACAAAACCTAAACAAATTTCATCATCTAGCTAACAAATTCAAAACAAACAACAAAAACCCAACATCCATAATTTTTTAAACCACAAAACTTAAACTAATTTCATCATCAATCTAACAAATTTTACAAAAAAACATAAACCCAACATAACACTATTTGGGCTTGCAGCGTAGTCTGAGTTGAGAGATGGGCGGAATAGTTTGTGTGATTTTCACGAAATGATTGTTTAACAGGGTTTAAAAGTAACTTTAGACAACGATTTTTACAGAAACCGTCGTTATATATATAAACATTAGATTATGATTTCTACAAACACTGTCGTCTAAACCCGCCAACTTGAAAGTCTTTTTTTAAGTGCACTTTAGACGACAATTTCTTTATAAATCTTCATCTTATAAAACTCGTTAAATGTTAATTTTTGTTAGTGTAATCCATGTGAAACATGACATTGACATGTCACATGAGCAACACACGAGTCATAAATTTTTCGTATCTTTATATATACATATATAAAATATGAAAACACCTACTTTTCTTGATATTAGAATGTATCATCATTGATCAACTTCAAAAAAGAATGTGATAAATACTTCCAAATAGAGCCACATGAATTGGCTGATCAGGCTTCAGCAATCAATTTGTAAACTGTATGTGAAATCTAAATACATAAATAAAAGAGCTAATTGTTCGGAAAAAACTGCCAGCTAGCAGGCAAAAGGGTAAAAACCGTTTATTAGCTTTTTTTTTTTTTTTTTTTTTTGCCTATATTTCAAGAAACAGTTCCGTCCACAATCTTCCTTAGGGACTTTGGTGGGAAGCACTAAATGCACCCATGTATAGCTTCAACATTATACTGTAGTCATATGTACTTCCACTTGTCATTTTTTTTTTATTTTTATTTTTTAGATTTTTCTCCTTTATATATATATATATATATATATATATAAATTGTCTTCAATTGGTATGAGATTAAAGTGGTACATATATATTTCTTTTAAAAATATATATTTTTTCTCTTAAAAATATATATAATTCCTCTTAAAATATGTATAATGTGGAGAAAATACATATAATTTATCTATTTTTAAGAAAAAATATAGATGTTTTTAAAAGAAATATACATATATTATTCTAATTTAGTACCGAATTAGAACGACACACATATATTTCTTTTAAAAATATTTATATTTTCTCTTAATATATATATATAGTTGTTTAGACAAATTATATGTCTCTTTTTAACATTATATACATTTAAAAAAATATACATATTTTTGAAAAAAAAATATACATATAACGTTTTAATCCGGCACCCAAATACAATTCCTTTATTTATATACATATATAGTTAATAGTTCCACTTTTCTAATTTGTTTAATTTCCAATCAAACATGATGTGGCAGACCGGTGAGACCAGCCTCGCCGAAAGGACAAACGGGAAACAACACCACCCACCGCACTATAGCTACTTTTTTACGAAGTGACCGACATACCCTTGTTTTGTTTCTGTCACCATACAGGCACCAATTGGGACACTGAGATTATTCCACTATTTCTAGAAATCTGAAATTGAGAGATTTTGAAGAATACAAGTTAGAGATCTAGAAAAGAAAACAAAAATATGACAGAATCTTTGATTATCATTTATGTTAGATCTGATGTTACGTCTCATGTTCTAAATGATGTTAAAATACTGTTTAGAATACGGCTTGATTAATTAAAATCTAGATTAATTACATACAGTAGCTCAAGTAGAATAAAGTGCAAAAAATAAAGGAACAATATGGTATCGCAGTTCGGTGTGCACACCTACTCTGCAGGGCTACGCCTAAATAATAAACAGTTCACTATGTTCCAGAAATTATAGACACTGGACGGACTTATTCACCCAAGGACTGTCTCCTAGACAATGACGCCACTGTAATGAATCTCCATAGTGATTATTTAATGTGCACCACACGACTTCTATTCACCTGGCGAACTCCCTTCGACCAGCAGAGCTTCCTCCCAAAAGCAACAAATCCCTCTTTCGAAGGACGATCTCAATAGCACTATGCTCACCAAAACTCACAGACTCTTTTATGAAAATATTCTACTAAATCCCTATCACATATGCTCTGAAACAAAGCCTTTAAATAAAGTCAAGAGAATCTCATTCAAATCCACTTTTGATAAGTTCTCTATTATCTCCATGATTCTCTCTCCTAGATAGACTTTAAAATATCTTCACGTTATCTTCATAATCTCCAATTCAAATTATGCAGCAAACTCTTTGCTTCACCTTTTCGTCATTAATATGTTCACTTTGAATTTCAAAATTGATTTCAACATGCAGCATATAATCTTTTCTTAGCTAGCTCCACATCAATGCATGTAAAAAAACATCCACGCACATGTGCAATATATATATATATATATATATTATATATATATATATATATCGTAAAGATAAACTTTGTTTGTTCTCCACGTGCTATATCTCTCATTTATCTCCAAATCTACTTTTGTAGATAAAGCTTTTTTTGAAATTCAAACATAAAGTAAAACCATAATATGTTTTATCTTCTCCACGTGAGGTGCCACTTTTAATCTTCTGATTTGAAATTGAAACACAATCCATATCTCCAAGAAATCTGCACACAATCCATTCAAATTCATATCACTCATGCCTTATCTTCATATGACTAAGGCTTTATCCTTATCTCTCTAAATCTCAACTAATATCTTTGTATAATCTTTAACTTCATATCTGATTTGGAATCTTCTTTTGCAATACAAAATCTTCTTGAACCTATTTTTTAAATTTTTACAAGATTGCTAATAAATTGCCAACTAATAAAAATACCTTACAATTAGTATATTCGTAATTCAATTTTTATAGTACTAGAGTTTGTGACATGTATGTATACATGTGTATATGTGTATGTACATGCATGTATGTATGCTTAAATTTTCTGACCCCCAAAATTAAAGTCCAATTTCTTGACAACGAGGAAAAAAGAATGGGTGAAATTTTACAAGTCAATCTAGATTTCTGTTCTTATGGTGTTATGGATGTTTGTATTTTGTAATGTATGACGATAGTATGTGTACATTGGACCTCTTTTTAAGTTGACATTTTTTTCTAAATTCTTTTTTAAGTTGATTTTAACTTTGTAAGGGTCCGTTTAGTTTACTGATTCGAGTTGAGATGTGATTTTATATGAGAGCTTTTTACTGTAGTATAAAAGTTGAATGTGATTGTTTCTAAGAGCTTTTTACTATAGCAAAACTTGAATTTTAAACTCAAATCGGTAAAATGAACGAGCTCTTATGAAATGAAATTAAAAAGTTTATTTTTCCTATGTGAAGAAAAAAATTCGGTCATATCTACTTTGTATTTAAAAATATATATATAATCAGTGGTCACTATTTTCTAAAAAATAATAATGAAAAGATCATGTAAGTCTATAATGGTCCGTTTTAATTTACGCATTTAAATAAGTAATTTTTATTTTAAATTTAATTTTTGTAAAAAAATTATGTAAAAGCTTTTTTTATTTAAATTTTTTATAGGAGAAAAATATTATCAAAAAAATCAAAATTATAATTTCAAAGGCACAAAATAACTGGCCGAAATATCTCTCGTTAATAATTAATATTTGACATCATTTATAGTAGTTCTATATCTTCACGTTATTCTATGTATATTTCAATGGGGAGAGAAAAGTGGCGGTCATGCTCAAAGCGTGCCTTAGCACTCGATCTGCACTCCTTCACATATTAAGAACTAATCACTTTTTTATCATTTTTTATTTATTTTTTTATATTTATAATTTTATACGTGAATTTTATGAATTTTATTAATATGATATATATATTTTTAAAAATATAATAATAAAATTTATGTAAAAACATTTAATATAAAAAATAAAAAAATGATACTAGCATTTATTTAAAAACCTTTCATCATCTTAAAAATTGTGGTTTGTCGTTTCTATGCCAATCCAAAAGATAAAAAACGAATATACAACATAACTTATACACATACGCCCATTACGCGTGGGATAACGTTGACCTAATGGGTATTGGTATGCAAACGGTGAGCTAACGTATATCTTCCTTCAAAGTGATGGCATTTCCCCTAATAAAGTGTATTATTAAAAACAATGTTATTGGTACATAAGAAAAACAAATTATACAGCTTTTCTTCTGTCTCGAGAGAGACATCATTCTAACGTAATATGTAGTTATATAAATATAACATGATAATTATTAAATGTAATATCAACGTTGGAGAAAAATAATAATAAAAATTTTAGTAATTTAAAGGCTGTTTTTTCTCTCTAACGTTGATATTACATTTAATAATTATCATGTTACGTTTTCATAACTACAAATTACTTTAAAGGGACCCAAAATAAGCGCGATATATATATATATATATATTTTTTTTTTTTTTTAACTTACAAAAATATATATATGCTTGATATTCTAAACTTGGATGTAAGAAGTACGTAGGTGACCGGTATTGTTGGCTGGATGTATAATATGTTAATTGGTTTCTAATTAAAACTCAGGTTCAGTTATATAGGCAGTATCGCATATGCATGTGTTGTAGTATTTAATTTACTTCCTTAGGAACGTCGTTAGTTGTTTTTTGTATATTGTATATGCTAATTTTGGTTGTTTTAATTAGCTGTGACTAAACAATATAATATTCAGGTTTGCAAGGTGCCCCAGGAGTAGTAACCATGCAGCAAAATATTTTAGTGTTTTACTATCTTATAGGATTTCACGTCGGTCGATCCTCGTATTAGTATTATCATGCTGGAAGTTTCTATCTAACTTCTTTAAAAATAAAACGACCTTCATTTAATTAATAAAGAGTAACAAAAAGTTATGAATTTACCAAATTATTTAGAATAACATAAATAATAGGTTTGTAAACAACCATGACGAACAGTGTATTTTTTTTAAAATTAATTTTATATCGAGGTAATGAGACTTCTGTTCACGCATTACAGCACTAGTTTATTCACCAAAAAAGATTAAACGTTATTCCATGTGCAATACCAAAACGAAAGGAAACGGAAATTAAAGTAGGAAATTAAAAAGAGTACGGTAGAATTTAGTAAGCATCGAAAGGAAAATATTGTGTGGCATACACTCATATTGTATGTACGTAGCTGACAATAAGAACACAATATATTGGTGCCCCAAAGAACTTCCCATCTTCTCAAAAAGAAAAACCTTGTTTTGAACAAACACGTGTGTCTGTGTGTGTAAACATGTATGTATGTATGTAAATGAGAACCCTTTTCTTTATCAATTAGTTAAACAGCATTAGAGTTTGTAAAGAAGATTCTGATATCGAATTCCTAACAGTTTCTCTGGCGATTGTTGGAGTCAATATATTTCAACTAGAAAACAATCTATAGTAATATAACTTGAACAGCATTGTTGGAAGAAAGTCTCTGGACCACACAACTTTGCCTTTCGCTTCTCGTAAATCGCAATTCACAGAATCTATACGGCTTCGCCATGACAAGGACTGATCGCTCATGATATTACTCAGTCTCCATAGATGTTGGATGCTGATTTTTTTGGAATCTCGAAGACTAGGTGTTTACTGGGCAGGCTTTTCGGGCACCAACTATAAGCTTATTTGATTATCGATAATATATAAATACTCGTTCAAGATTCTGTTTGTAAATGCCTGTACACTGAACAAAAGGTACAAGTAGATAAGGAAATTAAGGAAGAATCTGACGGGCTTTGCAGTACATGGAGAAACACTCACGTTTTGTGGTTGAAATTTATCCAACAATAACCAATATTAGTCCTTTCTTTGATAAATTTGATCCAAAAAATTGTTGGAGAATCATATATGAATTCAAATTCAAATGCCCCAACCAATCTGCCAACAACCGAAGACCACAAATTTAGGAATTCAAAACCTCCAGATATGTGAAGATATGCTTTATTTTGAATAGATGTAAATATAGCACTTTATCTAACAATGTATAGTAAATCTCCGCAACCACTTGCAACACACAAGCTTATTTAAAGCTTCCCTTGTAATGTGATTAATTAATGAAGCCATATATTCAAATTATCAGACGTTTCAATCTACTATAACCCTTCTTCTCTCTCTTTCTTTCTTGATATATTACACGTACAAACACGTAAACAATAATTATGTACATGTTATGTATATCAATATGGCCATTAATGTTCCTTGGTCCTACTAGTCTGTATCCATGGCGTTACAGGACAAGTACAATAATGCATACATACATGATAAGCAGTGGTAAAATCAGTGGGGGGTTTGCTTCAACTTTTTGTATTTTTCTTATATTTTAATAAGATTGAACCATTAACGTAAGAAATATTATACTTAGAAGAATATTACAGATGCATATGAACCAGTACTATAACGTGCACATGCCATTATATATGACGATTGACACATATTCCCATTGTTGTTATGCACACGGGGATACTGTTACACGAAAATGGCATTTTCCAATGTGAATTGACATGTTGTTGCATGGCTTTGAGGGCAAATGTCATCGTCACCAATAGCAACAGCTCGATCGGTGCCCTAGCTATAGCTCAACCCTTGTCCACACTCTAGAATATTGTCTAGGTCCAAAACCTAGGTCTGTTCTGTGCCCTCTAATTTGTAATGGGCACAAAGAAAGTGACCTAAAGACTAATAGGGTTCTGTACTTGTCCCCCATATTTGGTGAAAGAGCAATACAACAACAATGTTATCGTTATATATTTTTAACTAATCACAACTTCACATGTCAAATTCAAGACCCACTAATTATATTATTATATCTCACACAATTTTATATATCAATCAGTTATTGAGCACAAAAAAAGTGACTAAAGGCTAATAGGGTTATGGTCTCCTGTATTAGGTGAAAAAGCAATGTTATATGTCGTTATTGGTGATCATAATTGAACATTTTGAACTAATCACAACTTTACATGTTATATTTGAGACGCATCGATGATGTCACGGGGTCTCGCACGCTTTTATATATCAATGAGTTATAATTGGTTAATAAATGAGTGGCAATGAAAAATAGCATATGGTAATTAATTTCTTGATGGAATTATACTGTATATACGGAGTGAAGTGACAATATTGGATCTTTCCTTCTCTCGACGAATGCCAAGCTCAGAAAATTGTTGCTAGAGGCCAAAATAAAGTAAATAGTGAAGGTAAACAATTCCAATATTGCTTGCATGTCTTGAAATGCATGCTTATTATAAGCGGTAGATATTACAAGCAAAAGTTTTAGAAGTCATGTTCTGCTTGGGGTCTGGTCGCTGTTGATTTAGTACGTATATAGTGCAGTGCCAATAATTAACATATATTGGGGTCGTCATTGAATAAGAGTCGCAGCCAATGGAGTGGAGCTAATTATTGCGCGCCTTTGCAACTTGTAGTAATGGGGACACGAAAATAAGGACAAACCAAATGAAACTCTTGGAATTGACAACAGCGATTCCCATGCCAACTAGATGAAGTTGACTCAGCTACTGTCATCCTAGTGGAAATGAGACGAGAGAGATATGAGAGATTCTTTTGGTATAACTTGAATTCCGAAGCATTGAATTTCGTTGAATAAAACACATATATAATACATATAAATGTGAAGGAATACTAAGCTTATACGACTTGCTATAAAAAAAATAGTTTACACGGCTTAAATGATTTAGATACTAATTAAAAGTGTGTATATATATTAAACAAATTAATTACCGAAAGATGAGGAATATATGTCAGGAGAATTAAGTAGTAGGGTATAAAGATCGATTCTTAAATTATAACGATTAATTTTTAATAATATATCTTTATTAAATTCAGTTAAATTATCATATTTTTATTAATTTAATAATGATTTTGATTTGATTAATTTAATAGAATAACAATAGAGTATTTTTTGCTCTACTACACAATTCTCCTTTACGTTCTCTAAGTTTCTCTAGCGAATCCTCCTTCTGACAATTAAATATAATCAAAATCACATCAGATTAAAAAAAAATGTATATATAACAGATATATAGTTTTTATTAAAGATGTGATGGCTAAAAACAAAGACTTTTCACAATATAGAGTTTATTTTTTCAGGACCTACCAAAGAAAACTCTCATTCTCTATATCTTATGACTAATCAGATTTGAAGAAAACTAATGATAGAGTAGCGGAAAAATCAATTTACTTCAAACAATCGCACACTAGACATATCATTTAATGACATATACTCAACAATGACCTTTCCTATGATCCACCTATGAAGCAAGATTTGTTGTCCTATATTCTTGTCTCTGTCTCTATCTTTCTAATTAAATTTTAACATCTTATAAATTGTTTAAGAATTTTTAGTATTTTGTTCACGTTTATGTTGATAGATTTTTAAATTTAGATGACATGATAAATAATTAGTGAAAAGATAACTATTGAGTTAGAAAAATAAGGACAACACGAGATCTTAATTCTCCACCCATCTTATTACGTGATCAGAAAACAAGAATGAAAGAAGATCAGAATGCAATGTGTAGGTAAATTAATAGAAACAAGGAAAGCGAAACGGAGAAAATTATGCATATGCAAGGTTAGTGCCGCATTATTATAAAAGTGAACATTACAACTAGCACCCCTAAGAAAAAACCAAAATCACGACAAATGCAATATTTGTTTCCTTGTCTGACAAGGCATTAGCTTTTGTGGCAGTGGCCACAGGTTAAGTCGCCAATTGGCTACAACTCTTCTGGTTCATAATTATTGCCACTTGATGAATAATGCATACTCCATATTGTTTGTTATGGCATTATCTCACTGCAACAAAAAAGCTTATTTATGATGATGAAATGTCATCGTAAATAATTATATTATCGTTATAAATACTTTATTTTTGACAATATGTTATCGTAAATTAGTCGTCACAAAAAACCCGACACATAATATATTTGTGACGATAAAGTTTTTAAATATCATCACTAATATATTAGCGACAACAGTCGTCGTGAATAAGTTGTCACAAATGTTCTGTCGAATATGTCGTTAATGATGATGCATCCTAACTTATTTGCGACGACTACCTATCGTCGCAAAAGTATTTAAAACTTTTTACGACCATAGGCTTCAAAATGTCGTCGCTAGTAATGTAGACTATTTGCGATGACAAGTTAGATATGTCATCGCAAATATTTTGTTTCTTTTTTTTTTGCCTTACTTTACTAATAATATTAATTATTAAATATATAAATTAGGAAAAAAATTAATAATAAAATAAAACAATAAAATTGATATAAAATTGTCAACACAATAATAAGATCAATCTTAAAGAGTAAATTATTCAAGAAATACTAAAAAAATGTTGATAATAAAAAAAACAAATATTTTAATTCCCTAAATTAGCAGCATTGTCGTCCTCATCATCGTCTTCTTTGTTTTGCTCAGGCGGCGGAGGAACTAACAGTTGGAGATTGTTAAGTGGCAAGAAGTTGACATTGGGATTCATCGAGCGCATGGCTTCCATCATGATCTATTGGTTCTTGAACATGTTGCATTGCTCAACATAGATGTTGTTTAACCAGTTTTGGACATAGTAGGGCAAATGAACTGAAGAGGACCCGTCCGATTGAGAACCAGATGATAAAGTGAAAGCGCTTGAATGATTCCTCCGTGGTAGTGTCGGTCACACTTCCTTAATGTGTCCTTTGCACTTGCCCAAGACTTGGGATATAATCCCCTCCTTATCCACCACTACCTTCACTAGCAGACAATGCCATATGTATGGTTCTTCCCCCCTCCATCTGAGCTTGCAAAGGTAAATGAAATAAAAATGAATAAAAATAATATAATATGTTATTTTAAATATGAAAAACAAATAAATTTAAAATTTACTTACAAATGGTTGTTCAACGTCCGGATTAATAAATCCTTGCCCATACGTATGGTTCTTCCCCCCCTCCATCTGAACCTGCAAAGGTAAATGAAATAAAAATGAATAAAAATAGTATAATATGTTATGTTAAAAATGAAAAAGCAAATAAATTTAAAATTTACTTACAAATGCCTATTCAGCGTCCGGATTAATAAAACTCTGCCCATGACGGTACATGTCACCCTGCTGGGTCTTGGGATTTGCCTAATCCAATTGAATGTGTTAGAATAATTATTAAGCCAAAGTGACAAAAACTTAACAAGTATGCAAAGTAGTATTACCTTATCGAAATGATGTTGAGAGTATGACTTTCTACCATGCAAGCTAGACCACTTCTGACTGCCACGGTTTTGTTGATTTGTAGCATATTTTTTCTAGTAATGATTATAGATAATTAGTAACATACTTAATAATTAAATAAATTAATAAAAAATAAGAAGACATAATGAAATTTAACCTGAAAAGCAGGGGACATAAAATGATCACAGCAAGGTCTCCATTGTTCTTTTCTCCTTAAGTTTTTAGGAAGATTTTGCCTAACAAAATCCTCTTTTTTTGCCCCTCTCATCTTCTGGAAGTGTTTGTGCAAGGTAGTCTTCCAGTCCTTATAACATTTATTGGCTTCACGATCGACTACATCTCCAATGACGTTGTTGTCGCGGTTGTAGTCAAGGTTAAACCAATTCTGCGACACATTAAAAAATCAAGAAATAAATTTTTAGGACAAATTTTGTTTCAAATAAATACCAACATGCGATTCTGAATCCTCCTATGTACTCCTCAGGTATGTCTTTCTAGGCATTGTAATGTGGGTCACGGATATCCCTGGTGTGCAACCTGACAGCACTGTCAAAATATGAGGCGTTTTTGCCAATCACCTTCCACGTATTGGCCTCGTCAAACAAGACAAAAAGCTTCCCATCTCTTTGTACCTTCTCCACTATATCTCGACCTAGAGCTACCCCTCAACCAGATCGATGTCCAGGTGTCGTCTTTGGAACTGTAAACAAATAAAAATAACAAAATTTGATTATATAGAGTTCGAGGAATAAAAAATGCGATTCTAGTATTATAGCATATAATACATGACTGACAATGTGTCAGGAGTCTCGTTAGATCGAGTGGAGGCTGTGATTCTCCTGCTGAGCCGGTACATGTAGCTATTGGGCCAAACATCGTGACTCTGTGTCGTAAAAAAAAATAGAACTTTATTAGTTACTTTATTTCTTAAGCAATTTCTTAACAAATATATATATATATATAATTCATAAATATAATGCTGCTACATTTTTTCTATTTGTTGTCACTATTAATGTCTTCAACATCATCAGTATTTTTTACGTCATCATCATCTTCAGACTCGACGAGCTCATTTTTGATATAGTCAAATGCAGTTTCATCATCACTGTGGTCAATAAAGTCATCTTCAACGGGTGACTTGTCGCGCAAGTATGTGTCGACATCAGACGTTATACCTCAGTTTGTACTTCACCCATCATATCATGATCAGAGTTATTTTCAGCAAAATCATTTATAACTGCAACCATCTCGTCAGCTGATTCATTTATTGCATTGGTCGCAACATCGTCCAAAACTCTTTTCCCATGGTAAATTCACATCGTATATAAAGTATTGAAACCAAATTGGTGTATATGTGCTCTAACTGTTTCTATTGAAAAAATCTTATGGTTTAAACACCTTCTACAAAGACAACTTGTACAACCACTTTCATCAACATAATCTTTTGCAATGTTGATAAAAACATATATCCCTTCCCAATATTGATCAGACAACATGTTTCTCATATGTATCCAACTCTTAACTATTGGCATCTTAACTATAAAAATAATAACACATCAAATCATATTTCATGTTTCAACTTTATAAATTTTTATCAATTTTTATGAATAATTTATCCTATTATTATTGTACTCATTATTTCTATTATCCATTTAAATATATCACTTTATTTATTAACTTTTTAGAATAAATTAATACAGAATTTCCTTATTATTTTTTTAAGTTGTAATGTTTATAATTAATTTTTAATTTACTTTCTATTAATATAATTAAATCTTATTAATGAAATTCTTAAAATTAACAAGTTTTAATAAAATTTCGGCAGCATAACGAATTATTTTTCTTATTATCTAAAAGTCCAAACCTACAAAAAAAAAAAAAGCTTTTAAAAGATTTTGGCACACTATAACTGCAAGATGTGCTACCCAGAACAATCATCAAAATTTTTAATCTTAACCTAAATCAAATTACAAGCATATTTCATAAAATAAAACCCTAAAAAATTCACATACACTTATACCAAATTTCAAAAATCTCAAAATTCATAATCCAAAATTCAATATCTATAATCCAAGCTTCAAATTATATACTAATTCTAAAATCTAAAATCTATAAATCAAAATTCAAACAACAAAAAACTCAAACATTTTAAACTAAAAAATACAATAAATATGCAAAAAACTTACAAAGTTCAAACCTACTAAAATGGGGGCTGAAAATAGAGGAATTAGGTGGGCAAATGGTGGCAGCAGTAGCATCGATGGAATTTGGTGATGAGGGGAGGGAGTTTGTTTTCTATACTTTTTTTAATGAAAAAACAATAAAGGATTAAAACTTAAGATAAATGTTCATTTTGTGAGGATTTAGAAGGGAATAGGGGGAGGTTTTGGGGGCTTGGGGTCAGAAAATTGGAGAAAGGCAGAGAGAAAGAGTGATCAGAAAATATAACTCGAGGAGGAGACTCTGATCATGGGTATATAGATAGAATTTTTATTTGCGATGACAATATATAACTTCATAATTATTTTTGACGATAATGTCGTGGCAAATATTACTTATTTATTTTTTTATTTACAATGAATGTTCTGGAATTATTATTTTTGATGACATTATACACTGTCGTCGTAATTAGTTTTTGGGAAGCACCCAATTTTCATGCCGTTTATCTTTGTGAGGGAATACAATATCAACATTTGCAACGACACATATTAATGTTGTCGCAAATAATTTTTTAGAACCACTGCCTTTTTACTCGGGGAACAATAAATAAATAAATAATTATTTGCGACAACACATGTAGTCGCAAATAGTTTTTTATTTGCGACACCATGTCGTCGCAAATAATGTTATCTTGGTGGCAAATATTGGCACCAGTGAACATTTACCGCCAACTATATATTTACGATGACGAGTGAATTATTATCGACGACACGATTTTCTTATTAAATGATAAGTAATTATGAAAACATTCTGTTGCAAATAATTAATTATGTGCGACGACTTATGTCATCGAAAATAATGTTGTGGCAAATTGGGCAAGTTGTAGTAGTGTCTTTTTTTCTTCTTCTTCTTTTTTTTTTTTTTTGTCATTTTGTTTTCTCTTTCATCCATAATTCATAATTACCGTTGAAAAGTGTAGCCTTTGGTCGGAGGCCCTCAGACAAAGTTAGATTATGGACGAGTTTTTAAGTAGTATTTGAAGCACTAGTCTAATTTGAGCAACGTATCCACCTAGCTCGTAGAATGTTAATATATATTTTGCAACTTGTAATTATAGATTAGAGAAGCCAAAAGCAACTAGACATGTGTGTGAAGCTAGAGCAATCACGGAGTGTCCAGAAGAGATGGGAGAACTTTATATTATTGGGCATTATCTACGAATCATATTGTGGTTTGGTGTCACGATCTATTTCTCTATTTGATTGGTTAAAAAGAGAGAATTCGGCTACAGTGAAAGATATATAATATTCTATGAATAATTAGTAACTTTTTTTCTTTTTTTGAAGGGATAGTGAGTAACATTTTACCTCATGGAGAATTTATGTGTACGGCAAGTTTTCCTTGTTTTGTTTCAAGAACCAACGCAAGTAATCTGAATTGCTTGGATAAAAAAAAAAAAGAACACACTGAATGAAGCTTGGTTTGGACTCCTAAAACCTCGGGCTCAGCTTGAATTGCGTACCCTTTGACTGAAGCGGCCGAACCCAAATATACCAGCTTGACTTAGTGCAATTCCCTCGGTCATAATACATACGAGAATAAGAATTTAAGCTCATGCACTTGAAGAGATATTTATCTATTTGTCTTCTTAACAAAGTATTGATAAAGCTTATAACGTAAAAGAAAAGGAAGCAGTTTATAGTGCCACGGTTGAGTACTGTTATATATTATACATCAGAAAATTAAACTTTACTAATTATTAGGTCTCATTTAGTTCGTTAATTTAAATTTTTAATTTGAGTTAAGATGCGATTTTATGTGAGAGTTTTTTTACTGTGACAGAAAAAGTTAGATGTAATTTTTTGTGATAGCTTTTAACTATAGTAAAATTGAAATTGAAAACTCGAACTAGTGAAACGAACGAAACCTTAGTGTACTCATGGGAAATTCAGAACACAAACCTTGCAGTTGTTACGTTTATATTCTTTTCTTAGAAATTATGGTGTATTTATCCAATAGAATATACAATTTCAAAAAAAAAAAAAGTACATAAAGAGAAGTAAACTTAGGAATTTCTAAATATTGTTAGTTAAATCAATGAGATACCTTTGTATATAATTAAATAATCGTTGTTATAAGTAAAGTAAACATGCCCTAGATATAAATTAAACATTCTTAAAGAATTCAAGAGTCGGAATATTTTCAATGGATCATTCAATTTAATTTGGGGACTATGCATGCACAGATCCTATTTAATTAGCAATCCACAGATGCATAAATCGCAGAATCATTTTTGAGATTGATGGCATTCAATTATGTAATTTCTTATAGAGACAGTCTTTTCTTTTTTGAATACTTAGAAGTAGAGGTGTCAAATAGGGATGGCTCGGCCCAGCCAGTAACAGTGTTAGATTCGGCACGGCCCGATACGGTATTGTTACCGGCCGTGCTGGTCCGGCACGTTTGATGGGCTAGGGATGGGTCTCGGCTTCTCAGCCCGCGGCCCAAGCCCCCCCCAGCTCATGATGGCCCACGGCCCGGCCCTAGCCCAGTTCGACCTAAGCCCATATTCGGCCCTTGTTTAGCTCGGCCCAAGTCCGTGAAAAAGCCCTCCAGCCCATTCAGATTGTGACCGTCCCAAAAATTTCTTATAAATACCCCTTAATTCTACCATAAATCTCACACAACAATTCACTCTCATTCTATCTCTCATCTTGTATATTTGATTTTGATTCTATGCTTTTTTCTTGCAATCACTCATTTTCTTACTCTTTCATTTACATAGTTTAAGTTCAATCAATTTTCAGAAAATGACTGCATTAAACTTTCCTAATTTCACAGCTCTTCCTGAGCTTGGTGATGAACCATTCTTTGAGGATGAAATGATGGCTCCTAACCCCACCCCCACTGAACCAAAAAATGCTTCGGTTGATAATGCTTCAGTGCACAACGAGGAAGTTGGAGAACGAACCAGGGGAAAAAGACCGCAAACTTCTCCTGCATGGCAGCATTTCACAGAGGAGCCCTGACCAAATTCAGAAACAGGTGAAATGGAAAACAAAAATACACGGATGATTCAATGCAATGTTATTTTTCTAACTTATAAATAACATAATCTTCTTAAAGCAGTTAGGTTTTGTAATTTACTATTCTTAGAGTACTGCACTCTTTTTTTCTTCGTTAAGATTTTGTCCCAATCTCCCAACGAGTTTTACTTGGGAAGATTTTTAAACGAGACAATCATTTATGTGTACTTATTTGTATTATCTAAATTCGATAAAATCACATCTTTTGAGACATATGATATATTTTCTTTTTTTAATTAAATTTTGAAAAAAAAAAATACAAGGGCCGGTCTGTGGCCCAACCCTGGCCCTTATGGATTAGGGCTGCGGGTCTAGACCAGGCCTGAGATTTTCTCTTCAGGCCCAGCCCTGGCATGACCTGCATTGTGCAAGGCCGTACTAGGCACGGCCCAGGCCCGTGACGGGCCTGGGGTTGGACATACAGTATGTTTGACACCTCTATTCAGAAGTATTAAGGGAAATAGTAGAAAATAGGCCAATATGAAAAGTTTAAGAAAGGAAATAGGCCAATTTTTAGTTATAGAAATTAATAGGCCATAACTTGTCAAGTTATGATTCATAACCAGATAAGTTATGGACAAACTTGTCAAGGCCTTCATAACCCACAAGTTATGGACAATTATGAATAATAACTTGTCAAGTTATGGTTCATAACCAGACAAGTTATGGATGAAAATAATAATTTAGCCTATTTATTAACTTATGTAAACTATTGGCCTATTAATTTTAATTCATCTCAAATTTTGGCCTATTTTTCTCTTTCTCCCAAGTATTAATAGTTGTGCAAACGGGCCTGAGGTTGGACATACAGTATGTTTGACACCTCTATTCAGAAGTATTAATAGTTGCGCAAAATCAATATAAATTAATTGCAAAAATGATAAAACTCATAAATGTCCGTTGTTACTCGCTAGCTGTCGGAGTCGATTTCTGTCTTAACTCTAAATCAACTACTTCAATCTCTCTCTCTCTCTCACTAAAACTCTCTTTCTCTCTCTAGCTTAACAGGAAGTCTCAGTGGATGAAACAGTGAAAAAAGATCCATTTGCTCATGATTCTTCTCTTATTTATAGATTTTTGGATCCCTGCGATTAGGACTTTACTTCATGTCGTTGATCCACGTCATTCTGATTTTCTTACTTCGGTTCTCGGGATTCACTAGATTACTTCCGAATCTGCTTCTTCATAATCGTCTATTTGATATTTCAAATGCCGTCGTTTTTCCTTTTCTCAAACGTCACCGTTTTGCATTCTCAATAACTTAACCCCACACTAGCTAGCTATAGCTAAAATCCCCATCAAGTCAATATATATAGCAGTTTATTCCCTTTTTCTTTTCTGAAAAGTATATTTGTTCATGAGAACTCGTTTTATTGAGCTAAATGTAGAATGTTATTGTCGACCAAAAAAATGTAGAATATTTCCGTCAACTGATAAATTTTGATGATGTTCAAATGGCCGACAGGTATAGACAGGTGGCATAAAAATGCGCATGTTTTCTCAGATTGTACAGATTCAGATAAAACGCAATTATGTAAATTTGGAGTGAAAATTGACCTAATTAACGAATTTCCCAATATAGACTTCATGAAAAACGACACTGGTGATCAAATAGCTAGAGGCTTCTAACACTAAAAAGGAAACACTTCCGTCTACAAGGGAACTTTATATATTTGAACAAAAGCTTGTGGATTTTTCCAACGCGCAATGTGTTGTGCCAAGAAGAAGTACCGCAATATGACATCCTATTATCTTTCTACTAGCATTATGACTATGATCACTTGTGGACACAAAGGAAAAAAGGTTATGCAAAAGTTAGATGTTGGCACGCAACAAAAAAATTGGTTGCAAATGAACGTGATTTATGTTAGCCAATAATATGGAAAATACAAAAAAGAACAATATATATTAACTTGTTCCAGGAAAATGTATTAAAATTGTTACATCACAAAATCAACCTTCTACTAAACTTAGAAAACCAAATTGAAATAATGATGCCGAGGCACGTGAATCACGTTTTTTTAAAACAGATTCGTCCCTTCTGGTAAGTGCTTGAGATAACGATGGATGTTCGTCTCCCAAGATACAATGATAACGACGGTAGAACGAAGCATTATCGTAACTCGTCTCAACGAACTAAAACTTCACCTTCTCTCTATCACAAAAACAGACTACAAAGACTGAAAAAAGAACTCAAAAGAACCGAGAGAGAAGAGTTTGTGTGTTCTAGTGGTGTGTGTTTCCTTCATGTGGAAAATGCCTTATATAGGCTCTCAAGAAAGAGGTTACAAGACATGAAATTATGAGATTTAAACACACACCATAATGGAGCAAAGACTGTTAACTTTTGCAAGGATGAATCCGACCACATTTCCTCACCAAGATTCAGATTTGATGATGAAAAACGGATGCCATAAAGCTCATTAACCATGGCAAATTTGGTTTTCACTATTAAGCCACATTACACACCATTAAGGACACCATTAACCCATGTCAAATGGTTTTGGCAAAATATGGAAGATCTTGAGCCGAATAAAAAATAAAAATTACAAAACAAGACCCGCACAGAGTGGGCTTTTCAATCCGACATTTGTGTCCGCATGTGCACACATTGGGCCCCTAACCCGCCAGGATCGTGATTCGCAACCCCCCTACACGTGAGAGAGCCTCTCAGGCATGAATGCTTACCTAAGCTTTAAAGTGCAATCACTTATATACACCACTAAGGCTTCATTCCTAGCCAATGTGAGATTTTGTAATTTCTAATTAATTTAACCATTCCAAGTGACATACTTAGAGCATCAATTTTTCATTCACCCAATATCCATTTTGAGTGTGTAAATATCCAATTTCGATCTCCTCATGATAGAGAACGAAATCCAACAAGACTAGTCTCAAAATCTAATTGAACCCCATTTCAATATGGGCCTCAAAATGAGCATTTAACATGACTTATTTAGCCATTTTTCCAACAATTTATACCTTTAATGACAATCATAAGGAAGATTAATCCATGACAATTACTTGATTATTTAGTGAAATAAAGAAGAAACAAGCAAACATTTTTCTTAATATCATTAGAACTTGTTGTGGTAACTATAAAAGTATGTTTTAGTTTACTAGCTTGAGAAATCGTGCATCATAATACTATGGGTTCTTGCAGGTTACTTCACCTAGCTGTCAATGCATTTCTTGGCACTCCTGGAAATTTGTCGCCAAATTACTACTCGCGAAAATGCCCTCAAGGGCTTTCTATCAGCAAGGCAGGAGTTGTTGCAGCCATAAAAAATGAGACACGCGCCGGTGCTTCATTACTCCGACTGCATTTCCACGACTGTTTCGTTAATGTGAGTGTCTTTTGACCTGCTTCTGTGTGCAATTTTGACATGAAACGACTAATTAGTAGTACAACTAATGTGACGTGCACTAATTAGGAGTACAACTAATATGACGTGCACCAATTAGGAGTACTACTATAGAGTAGGGTTTAATTAAATGGTTTTCAGGGCTGTGAGGCGTTGATAATGTTGGATTATACGGCCAACTTTGTGGGTGAGAAAACAGCAGCTCCTAACAAAAACTCCGTTGGAGGGTTTGAAGTTATCGATCACAGTAAGGCCGAGCTAGAGAAAGATTGCCCAGCGGTTGTTTCCTGTGCTGATATTCTAGCCCTTGCTGCCCGTGATTCTGTTGTTTATGTAAGCTTGATTGCTTTCCAAACCACAGATTTAACCTTGAAACATGGATTTCATAAATTCTCCATGAACATTATTAAAAATCTCATCACTTGCTTGTATAATGGCCTCTTACTGAGATAGGTTCGCACACCGTTGGCCTGGCTAGGTGCACGACCTATTGTGCAAGCATCTTTAGTGACACAAACAACATTGACGCTTCCTTCTCCAAGTCATTGCAGAGACAGTGCCCGAGAAGTGGGAACGATGACAACCTCGCGCCTCTTGACCTCCAGACACCAAACCATTCCGACAACCTAGACTTCAAGAACTTGCTGAAGAAAAAGGGTCCTCTTCAGTCAGACCAGGCCCTCTTCAATGGAAGTTCTGCTGATTCTCTGGTTCGGCGATATGCGAGCAATCATTTTTCATTTTACAAGGACTTTGCCAATGCCATGGTCAAAATGGGAAACATCAGACCTCTCACAGAAAGAAAAGGCGAGATCAGAATCGATTGCAGAAAACCAAACTAGAAATTAGATAACTGGATTTTCATCGCTCAAATAAAGACCTTGTGCTGAGATTGTGTATATGAAGGTAAGAAGTAGAAGGGTCAGTTGCGTGTTTATCAGCAAAATATCTGCAATCGATTACCAACCATAGAGTAGTCAACTATTGCAGAGTATTTAGCATGCGAGGCAATAATACGAACACAAATGGAAACCCAAGCTAGCCAATAATAATCTCGTCACCTTCAAGAACAAGAAAATAAAGCGAATATTTAAAGATCTAAACAAAATCAGTTGAATCCTGGAGCTTAAAGGCCTTTACATAAAAGTCGAAAGGCTTAGGAAACTAGGATGAGTGGATATTCCTATTTAGTTGAAAATTTGATAAGATCATACACATTCACAACCGCAGGTATGGCACATAACTGAGCAAAAACCCAACCACAAATATGGCTATACAGTAAGTCAAGAACAATGACTTTCGATGCATAAGCTTGCAAGAAAAAGATTCTCAAGTAATTCAGCCAATGTAGTTGGGCAAGGGGTTGCAATTTCCTCAGAACTAGTTAAGTGCAATTTATTAAGTACTATACAGAAGGGTTAGGCTGCCTATTGCTCAGCAAAAAGGTATACTATGTATCTCTTCCGGTTAATCCAAGTCTGAAATCGAGTGAACACTCTCTTCTGGTAGTTCAAACGCATCAATTTCCGGTTAGTCCAAGTCTGAAATCGAGTGAACCTCCTCTTCTGGTAGTTCAAACGCATCAATTTCTGCAAAGTAAGCTCTCTGTTGCGCAATATATTCTTGCAACAAGGCATTCTTGGATGAATATTTCCTAGAGGGTAGACGACCCTGCTTCTGCAGAAAAACCACGGTAGACTAATTTTAGCAGAAGAATTATAGCGTAGTATTTTTATTACGTAACAAAATTCGAATTTGAAATTTCAAGAGCGAGCAAAGAGTTCAAAGCAAAGTAAAATTTGTTTTTGACTAACTGACAGTACAAAAGATCTACATAGATTTTCTTGCTGGTAACAAAGAAAGGCAAGATGAATCTTCAACTTCGAACAAACCTTTTTACGCGGAACTGTGCCTGCCTTGGACAGACTCTTGCTTCCATCTTCCTTTATTTTCTCCCTATTATTCAAGAGGCGATGAGCACAAAACCCAGAAGCAGTGAAAATTTTACATAGCAGGCAACAACCAAGTAATTTAATTAAATCCTGTTGGATAGCAGAAAAATCACGGAATTTCTGACGTCTATCAATTCTAGTACATCCACCAAGAAGTAACATCAACATTGAAATGGAAGGAAGAAAAAAAAAAAAAAAAAGAGAACAGCAAAAGCTAGATATTTACCCAATCTTCTGAATCTTTGTTGCAGGAGGGCAACTTAGTGGCTCGGCAATAGCCTTCCCTTTGCTCTTCCTTTTCTCAGCAGTCTGTGTCTTGCCCAAAGGCTCTTTAGACGCCTTCCCTTTATTCTTAAATTTCTCAGCAGTTGGCCTATGACTAACAACCAAACACGGCTCGGAAACCACACAATCACCTCTACCTGGATTCCAAAAACGCATTTATCCCCTAAGTTCTTGAGGCTCATAGACTATTCTTAAAAAATAATAATAGTGATTCCATCAAGTACAAAACAGTTTACAGGACTCCAAGATTAAACCCAAACGTTGCTCAAATGTGTATTGACTCAGAACCTCACAACTGCATAATTGGTCAATCAGAAAATCTCTACTAACCCCACAAACCCCAATATTGCCTTACTAATATTATCCCAAACAGACAAACCAGCAGTTCTTAAACACAATTAAGCGTACAAATAATTAATTCCATAAGACAAGCGTGTAAAATGCGATAACTCCTAGACAAGCTAACTTTTTAAGCGCATCCAAATTATTCATTCCAGAATTCTCAATAATTATATCAAATTTCCCCCAAAGTCAAAATCAGTCAGTCACCAAACAAATCCTAAATTCCAAATCTTAATCCAATTACGTGCAATAAAGAAAAATCGAACCGCACCTGAAGCAGTGGACAATCTCAGAGGCCGCGAAGGAGTGGAGGAAACAGCTGGCAGGAGAACGGAGACATGGGGAGCCGAGATGGCATCGTTATTGGTGGATTTGGTGGCGCCGACATCTGAGAGAAACTTGGCGAAAGCAGAGGAGAGAAGGGGGTCTTGGGGCTTGCCCAAAGGCTTTTCAGATGGCTTCACTTTACTCTTAAATTTCTCTGCAGTCGGTCTGCGATTGTAAACCGAACACGGCTCGGAAACCTCACAATCACCTCTACCTGGATTCAGAACAACAAATTTACCCCATTAAGTTCTCGAAGCTCATAGACAGTTCTTAAAAAATGGCAGTGATTCCATCAAGTACAAAACAGTTTACAAGACTCCAAAATAACCCAGACATAGCTCAAATGCGTATTGACACAGAACCTCAATTCTGCATAATTGGCCCAGCAGAAAATCTCTACTAACCCCACAAACCCCAATATTGCCTAAGCAAACGGGAGTTACTTATTATACACTATTAAGCATGCAAATAATCAATTCCATAAGACAAGCATGTAAAAACCAATAACTCCTGCAAGAGTTAAATGAAGCGCATCTGAATTATCAATCAAATTTCCCCCCAAATTAGAATCGATCAGTAACCAAAAAAAAAAAAAACCCTACATTCCCAATCTTAACCCAATTACACGCACTAAAGAAAAATTAAACCGCACCAGGAGCAGCGGATGATCTCGGGGGCCGCGAAGGAGTGGAAGAAACCGCCGGCGGGGGAACGGAGACATGGGGGGCGGGGACGGCATCATTTTTGGCGGATTTGGTGGCGCCGAGGACGGAGAATAGGGGGTCTCCGGGCTTGCGGAGGAGAGCGGATGAAGACGACGACGATTGGGAGGAGGAAATTCTGTTGGTGCAATCGGAGAGAGGCTTTCGACTTCTGGTTCTTCTTTGATCGGATTCCATTTTCTTTCTTCTACTCTAGTACTTGCTTACTTGCCTTCCATTTCAGTGTTGGAGTTTTCCTTATATCTTTTCTCTCTCTATATATATATATATGTATATGTAGAGAGAGAGAGAGAGAGAGAAAGAGGTGAGGGATGAGGGAATAGTGTGCGAAGGAAGCAAAGCTGGTTTTGGAATGGCGGGAAATTCTGGTTAGATTAACGCAGAAGTGAGAGAAAAAGGATCTGGAATAAAATGGAATGGAGTCCGGTCTGGTTCGGTTTTCGAACCGCGTCCAATTTGTTCGAAAATGTTCGAAGCTAAACCAGAAGGAGCTAGTTCTTTCTTGGACTAGGCTTACACCTAAGCCCAATTTAGAAAAGTGAGAAAGTGAAAAATACGTTAAAATTTGAGATAAATTAAAATTAATAAGTTAATAATTTATATAAGTTAATAAATAGGTTAAATTATTATTTTTATTTATAATTTGTCTGGTTATGAATCATAACTTGACAAGTTATTACCCATAATTCACAATTTTTGTTTATAATTTATCTGACTATAAATCATAACTTGATAAATTTGTCTATAACTTGTCTGATTATTAACTATAACTTAACAAGTTATGATTTATTAATTTTTATAACTAAAAATTGACCTATATACTTTTTTAAGTTTTTCATATTGACTAATTTTTTACTATTTCTGTTAGAAAATGAGCTTCTTAGAAGCCCCATTACTAGGTGGGGATTGGACAGGAGCCCACAACTACAAGTAAGTTTAGATTAACATATGCCAACAACTTAAACGATTGCAGAAAATATCACAGTTAAAAAATACTTAAAAATTATAAAATTATAAAAATTATAAATATATACATGAAAAATCACAAAATTTAACGATACTGAATGAAATAAATAAAAATATAAATATAATTTTACTCAATACAAAACTTAAATAGTGTCATTGTAGTATATTATGTAATAGTTTTACTAACCATGACAAAAGTTAAATCAATCTTAAAAATCATGACATATTGCCTAAATATCTCTAAAAAATTTAACAAGTAGTTATATTTGCACCTAAAGTTTATAAATGTCCTCACTAATTAATATTCCTCTAATAAAAATTTAAAAAGTTCAAGTTTCATAATACCTAATCTAACCACTCACACCCCATTTAATTTGAATCTTGATGTCATATTTCCTTTTTAAAAATATTGCAAGTCTATTTACCTTTATTTATTGATCTTCTTCTTCTTCGACGGTGACTATTAAATAAGAATAAAGCCTCCATAACAGAAAAACAACTAGATATGATTAAAAAAACATAAGCACAATGATGTTTATGCTAAGACTCACATATTCACATATGTATATTTACATATTTTAGTATTTGTTGGCTCTTCAAAAGACATATTTTTTTTTGTGTGTTTCAATTGGAAGCT